>CM068367.1:422123319-422723319 GCA_034769895.1 Magicicada septendecula | reverse complement strand
TACCATATTGATGTTGATAACTTCATTTCAATCACCAAACTGTCTCTATTTACGCTTAATACGAACTCTGGACCCAACAAGAAACAAAGATAGTGATGATGACATGTGCTCTAATAATTATTGTAAGTACCATAATTATTGTAAGATTCACATAATAAATAAATACACAAAAATAAGTATACAATTTGTATATTAACAAAAATTATATAACGATCACTCTAAAATAGTGGTATAATTAATAATAAATAGAAATAATAATAATAATAGGAAAATCAAAACAGGAATAACAACAGCACATGAAAGTAACAACGAAACTAAAATGCAATGCATATGTTGACAACACCTTCATTTGACGGCATTTGCATGACAGCTGATACTTCATTCCCCCCTCCTCCCAATCAGAATTTCAAAGTGGACTCCTCTGCGTGGATACTGGTTTCTGCACATGTACCCTTAGCTTCCAATTTTACTATACAAAGAATGTTTAGATCTTAACAAAAAAAGGAGAAACCAAGACATACAAAAAAATATATATTTAATATTTATAGTAACTTTACCTCAAGATGTTTTTCTTTATTTAGAACATGTTTCGGGACATCCAGTGTTCCCATCCTCAGCCTTCTTAATTTTGGATCTTGTGGAGTATTTGTGTGTTGGTTGGTTGTTGTTGTTATGGTTTCCTGTTGGTTTTTGGTATTTTAAATTGGTATTATTGTGTGTGATTGTGGTATATATATATATATATATATATATAGTATTTAAAATTTATAATTATATTACCTCAAGATGTTCTTTTCCTTATTTGGAACATGTTTCGAGAGTTCCTGTTCTCTCATCTTCAGCCTTCGCCATCTTGTTTCTGGTTAAGTATTTGTGTGTATCCAACAAAAGAACATCTTGAGGTAATATAATTATAAATTTTAAATACTTTATATATATCAAGAAACGAACTGTAGCAGAAAGTGATTGAATATATATATATATATATATATATATATATATATATATATATATTCCTGTGCAACAGAACACAGGATGATAAGCTATGGTGTTTATATCAAAGCACATGGCTGACGAGCATTTTCTTGTTTAAATTTGTTTTATGTAATATTTTGTCTTGTAGCCGTAAGTTTTGTATTTAGAAATGGATAAGCATGTAGGATATACCAAACTCCTAATAAAAAGGTGTTCTGTTTTGTCATGTATTTTTTGTGTGAATTTGTGCGCGTGTGCGTGTCTGATAATCTGTGATCGCTATAGCTTCAGTGGTAGTAAACCGATTGACGTGAAACTTTGACAAGGAATTATTTAGGTAAATAGCTTCAATTTATGTATACTCTGAGGTTCATAACTATTTTAGAAATATAGTTTTTTAAGTAAAGAAAAACTCAATTGTAACTCTTATCAATGATAGGGTAATAAAATTTTTAGATAATTTCTATGCAGGACTTTGCTAAATTATACAAAGTTTTTCATGAAATTTGTATATCTGTTTGTTCCATCAATCATGTGACTTGGGCTTAGCCTATCAGAATACACTAAATTCAGTGAGATTCATACGCTGTAGAGCAAGGTTGGACACAGTCTGTCTGTAGAAGTTGCAAGGGGAAGTTGTGCCCGGTGAAGAGAGTTGTTCTCTTACGAGCGTAGAAATATCATACATAAAATAAACCTTGGAAATTCTTAACGAAGTTTCGCGTTAAGAACCGAGTGGGTAAAATATTTAGATAAAATTTAAAATATAATACAGTGCTGTTTCGTGTAAGTTAAGATATCCGCTTAGGGAACTTAAAGACACTTCAAGATATCGTGGAAGGTGTACATTAAACGCACCACATTAGTCCTGAGGTTAAGAAAATATAAGATATAAATTAATAATAAACTGTATGAGTGGAATTTATAAGCATTGTGAGTGAACAATTTATGAAGAAACTAATTAATGTTAGCAGTCAAACATAACAACGAGACTCAGTGAAATATCGCCGCTGGAGCCGCCTGCCGTAGAAGAGGACGACAAGACGAAGAGGACGCCAGGACGAAGAGGACACCAGGAAGGAGTGACGCTGTAGAAGAGGACAACGAGAAGAAGACGACACCAGGACGGGAGCGACGAGACGAGAGGAGGACGTTGCAGAAACCAAGTAAAATCGATTTATATTATCGAACAATACAAACAATTAATTCTATTATCAATACATGACAATTTAAAAAAAATATACATCTTTAAAAACTATATTTATGTATATAATAAATAATTTTTCATCTCCTCCATAATAGACTTGTATGTGATTTTTACACACTCACTATATCCTTATTAGTATAATAAAATTTCATCTGTTGCAAAATATATATATATATTACATTTAATATTTATAAATAAATTTACTTCAAGATATACCTTGAAGTTATTTTAGGTATATCTTGAAGTAAATTTATTTATAAATATTAAATGTATTATATACATCAAGAAACGGACTGTAGCAGAAAGTGAGTGAATATATATATATTAGTATTTTGTGTATTTTCGATGTTGAGTGCTTTGAAAATTGTGTCATGTTTTGTATTGATTTGGATTTGTTCAGGTATTAGTTTGTTTTGCGTTTTATGTTTGTATATTTGTAAATTTTCCCAAATGTTCATTATGGTGCCTTTGTGTGGTATGTGTTTTATTAATGTCATGTTGGTTATGTCTCAAAATTCATGTCCAGTGTTTATTGCATGTGTGGCCAAATTATATTTATATATTTCAGTTTTTTTTTTTTGTATGCATTTAGATGTTCAAAATAACGTTTTTTCAGTTGTTGTTTTATTTGTCCTATGTAACATTTATTGCAATCTTGGGACTCAATTTTGTATATACCATTGGTTGTTGTATTATCTTTGTTGTGTGGGTTATTTAGTTTTGATAAATTATTTTTATTAGTTTTGTATGCTATTTTAATGTCTGTGTTTTAAAAAAAGTTTTGTTAGCTTTATCATTTTATTATTTATGTATGTGAAAGTGGCCCATTTTTTATTGTTGTTATTATTTATGTCTTGTTCATTTTGATTAATTCTTAATTGTTCAGTTTTTATTTTATATTTGATTTTATTTTCTATTTTGTTTTCAGTGTTTTTGTTGTATTTAAGCAATTTGGTATATTTCTTTCTTTGTCTGTTTCTTGTTTGTTAGGGGTACTTTGTGCATTCTGTTAAATAGTGAATAGAATGCTCCCAATTTTATGTTGTGGTGGGTGGTCAGAATGGTTAGGTATAACAATGTTAGTCGAAGTTGGTTTTCTGTATATTGTAGATGGTTATTGTTTCTTGTGATGGGTATGTCTAAATAGTTGATTTTGTTATGTTTTCCTTTTTCTTCTGTGAATTGTATTTTTCGATGTATGTTATTGATTTGTTTACATACAAAAAAATAAAACAATAAAAAAGTACTAGGAAATATTGCCTAAAGGACAATGGAAATTAACATATAAAAAGAGACAATAAAGAACTTTGCTTGGAAGATGAAAAACTTTTGGATACAATAATTGTGCATATGGATAATAATACAATAATTATTAGGAAAAGAAGGATCACATTCTACAGACACATGGTCTGCATGTTGGTTAAAAAAATGTAGTTTTTCAGGACGAATAGAAGTGACTGAATTCTAAATAACGTAAAATGGAATGTATGAAAAGATGATAGAATAACGAGAAGAAAGAAGAAAAGTGAGAAGAGACGGGAAAACTGTGACGTTATTTCACAAGTTCCAATCAAAATCGACGAAAGAAGAAAATAATAATTTTAATAAAAATGTATGGTTTTAAATAACATTAAAAACTTACTCTTTCTTCATACACTGGAAAACATGGTCATAAAGTTGCTGAAAGCTACTTCCACTTTCTTCATTACTCATATCTTCATAAAAATTACTTCTTAATTCATCTGGTACTTTAACACAAAATGTAGCATTGTCACTAAGATACCTCTGCCAAATTTTCTGAACAATAGCTGACACAGTTGACGTCCTTTCTCCACTATCACTTGAACAACGTCCTCTAACCGTTCTCCCACCCATTCTGCTATTATTATCACGTTCACTTCTGTCACTACTTGATGATCTTGCATATGATTTTTTAAATGCTGAACTGAGTTTATTGTGTTCTTCCCTTAGTACAGGTGCACAATTTGAACATAACTGTTGGATGTCCAGCCAAAGATTTAACAGGACTGCATAACCTTTAACTTCCATAAACTGTGAAAAATATGAAAATGCT
Source organism: Magicicada septendecula (assembly GCA_034769895.1). Lineage (NCBI taxonomy): Eukaryota > Metazoa > Arthropoda > Insecta > Hemiptera > Cicadidae > Magicicada > Magicicada septendecula. The sequence continues at coordinate 422,719,063 of CM068367.1, read as the reverse complement.
AATTTGTCTTGAATCATTTCTGCAAAACTCAGAGACAACCGTGAATGTTCAGTAGGAACTGTACCTATAAAAACACATTAACTAATATTATTTACACAAATACACAAGAATAATAATAGTATTCTGACTAAATTTCTAGTCTAATTATCATAATGAAAATATATTTTTAATAATAATTACAAAAATTGTCTTACAGATTATAAAATTTTATATATTAATATAATTCACACACACACACACACACACACACACACAATATATAAATTTAAACACTTTTTACTACAGTCTATTTCTTGATGCATATATAATTTATTTAATATTTATAAATTCTTTACCTCAATATGTTTTATTCCCTTATTTGGTACATGTTTCGGGAAGCATATTGTCCCATCCAAATAAAGGAATAAAACATCTTGAGGTAAAGAATTTATAAAAATTAAACAAAAAACTACATATAAAAAAAATAATTATTTGTTTTCATGCTATACTATATTATATATTCCCAGCCTAAGTAATCAAGTAGGAATCTGTCTGAAGGTAAGAGATGGATCTGCAAAAATGTTGTGGAAAACTGTAAAACACAACCCACAAAAAGGACACTTTGGTGAAAATCTAAAAATATACATTAATGCTGTACTAATATATGATCAAGATAGGGTCTCCTTTGCTTGCAGCATGTTTTGTGCAGGACTACATAACATTTAACTTCCATAAACTATGAAAAATATGAAAATGCTAATTTGTCTTGAATCATTTCTGCAAAACTCACAGACAGCCGTGAATGTTCAGTAGTATGCTCATGTTCAGCTTAGTCAACACACTATATAAAGCTCAACTCACACCTTTCAAGTAAGAAACAAAATTTTTATCATATCTATCTATAATAATAAAAGGAAATGTGTGTGTGTGTGTGTGTGTGTGTGCGTGCGTGCGTGTGCGTGTGCGTGTGTGTGTGTGCGTGCGCGCGCGCGCGCGTGCACGATGCCCACCCAAATCTACGGCACGCAGAGATTTTAAAATTTTCAACATAGGTGGACAGAAGGGAGTCCGAATGCACCTCGAAGCCGGATTTTTAATTTTCGTGTTCGTTCGCGAGTTATGAGTGAAAAACTGGCAGAAAATGTGATTTTTAGTGCGCACAGCTGATCATGTATGTTGGCCTGAATGGGAAGTTCCAATTTTTTCATTGTAACTTTTCAAAATTAATTATGATGTCAAAATTTAGAATTTTAATTATTAGTTTAATTTATTTCAAAATTATTTCCATGGCCATTAATTATTAGTTTAATTCATTTCAAATTATTTCCATGGCCGCCTTTATATGTTTTTTTTTTAGATTTTCTAGCTAATTATTCAACACCGATGTGTTGTGGTTTCTAAATTGAACGTAACATAACATTTTGATTTTTACTGTGATAAAAATATGCCGCAGCCTCCTTGGAAAAAAAAATGTGTACAAACTCGACAAGAAGAAAACAGAGAAAGACAACAAAGAAGAAGAAAAGCGGAATCCACCCCAGAAAGAGAATCAAGACAACAACAGAGCAGAGAAAGAGAGCAAAGAAGAAGAGAAGCTGAAACAATCCCAGAAAGAGAATCAAGACTACAGCAAGTTAGAACTGCAACAACTACTGCAAGAATGCGCATTTGGAGAACTTTAGAGAATGCAGCTTTTGATTATGACCCATCAGCGGATTATGCCTCCGATCCTTTGTGTCTCATAGGATCAATGTCTATAACATGCCAACACTGTGAAGCAAAGAAGTGGAAAGGTGAAGCTCCAGGTATGTGCTGCAGCGGAGGAAAGGTTCAACTGATGCCGTTAATGGATCCTCCCGAGCCCCTAAGTGCTTTTCTGATTGGAGATTCCATGGAGACTAAACATTTCCTGCAAAATATCAGACGTTACAACTCATGCTTCCAGATGACCTCTTTCGGCACCACCAAAGAAATTAGAGAGCCAGGATTCATGCCGACGTTCAAGGTTCAGGGCCAAGTATATCATCGCATCGGGAGTCTACAGAGTCTACCGAATGAAGATCCTAAATTTCTGCAAGTATATTTTGTTGGCAACAGAACACAACAAGCGCAGCAGTGTTGCAGGAATGTGCCACTAACAAGACAAGGCATAGTACTTCAGTTGCAGGACATGCTGAATCGTGAAACCTCCTATGTCCATAGCTTCAAATCGGCCATAGAAAAGATCAGTCCTGAATTCAAGCTGAATTCAAGCTGGTTATCTTACCAGACAAAACTCCACAAGGCGAACATGAGAGGCGATTCAATGCGCCGACGACAGCGGAAGTGGCTGTAATAATGGCCGGAGAACAACATGCTGCAAGAGACATAGTTTAGAAGAAAGAAGTGGCACCACCAAACGAATTTCCAATACGCACCGATCGTATGATGCGTTGCAGTATCCATTAATTTTTTGGCAGGGGGAAGAAGGATACCATTTTCAACTGCGACAAAGAAACCCAGCTACAGGAATGCTGCAAACCAAGAAGATTTCTGCTATGGAGTTCTATGCTTATAGAATGAAGATGCGCTGTTCCAAGTTTCAACATTTTACTGCGAAGTAGAGGCCTGTTTTTGAACAGTTTATCGTTGCCATGTATGCCAAGATTGAATCTGAAAGGTTGAGGTATATTCGACTTAACCAGAGGACACTGAGAGTGGAGTAGTATGCGCATTTGAGGGATGCCGTCATCAATGATGGAAATATTGCCGACATGGGCCAGTTGATTATATTGCCTTCTAGCTTTACCGGTGGTCCCAGGTACATGCATGAGAGTTCTCAGGATGCCATGACCTACGTGCGAAACTACGGTAGACCTGACCTCTTCATCACCTTCACGTGCAATCCGAATTGGACAGAGATACAGCAAGAACTTTTCGACGGACAAAAACCCCAGGATCGTCATGATTTGTCGGCAAGAGTCTTTCATCGGAAGCACAAGGTACTCATGGGTCTCATCACAAAGGCAAAGATTTTTGGTGAAGTTCGGTGTCATGTGTATACCATAGAGTGGCAGAAGCGCGGACTACCTCATGCACACATTCTGGTTTGGCTCAGAGACACCTTACATGTGCACAGAGTTGGCGACTTCATCAGTGCGGAAATCCCTGATCCAGAAGAAGACCCAGAACTTTTCAGTACTGTAACGAAGCAGATGGTGCACGGTCCCTGCGGATGCAGGAATCTCCGCTTTCCATGCATGAAGCATGGACTCTGCACGAAGCGAAACCTCGACGTTTTCTGAAAGAGACTCAGACGGGGCAGGAACGGATATCCACTGTATCGTCGTAGAAGCCCACAAGACGGAGGATTCACCGCAAACGTCAATGTTCAAGGATCGGAAGTGTCTGTGGACAATACGTGGATTGTTCCGTATTGTCCCCTGTTATTAAACATTTTCAACATGCATATCAACGTAGAATACTGTAATTCTGTTAAATCGATCAAATATGTTTGCAAATATGTGAATAAGGGATCCGACATGGCCGTGTTTGATGTGACAAGTGGAGGCAATGAGCTTAATGAAATTCATCAGTATAAAATGGGAAGATACATAAGTACCAACGAAGCGGTGTGGAGAATACTAGGCTTTCCTATCCACGAGCGGCAACCTACAGTTATTCATCTAAGTGTCCACCTAGAGAACGGCCAGAGAGTCTACTTCACAACAGAAAATGCACCTGAACAGGCCCAAGCACCTCAAGAAATGACACTCACGTCTTACTTCAGACTTTGCATCCAAGATGAGTTTGCACTCACACTACTGTACAACCAAGTCCCAAAGTACTACACATGGAACAGCAGAGACAAGACTTGGAACCGACGTAGACAAGGTGAAATTGTACCAGAAGAAGAAGGGATTAAGTCCAGCGGTGCCCTCGGCCGGGTGTACACCGTCCACCCAAACAGCTCTGAATGCTTTCACCTGCGACTGCTACTGCACGAAGTAAGAGGTCCAACATCATTCGACGATTTGAGAACAGTTGATGGAAGGGTCTGCGAAACTTTCAAAGAGGCTTGCCAGCTTAGAGGACTTCTGGAAAACGATGATTACTGGAACAAAGCATTGGAAGAAGCAGCTGCATCTCGATCTCCTAAGATTATGCGGAACCTATTTGCTGTTATGCTCCATGTCAATTCCGGAGCAGTTATGGATGAACCATAGGGAGAGCCTGTCTGAAGACATGCTGCATCAAGCACGAGTTTAACAGCAGAATATGGATCTCGACTACAATGAGGACATATTCAACAAAGTTCTAATCTACATTGAGGATAGGATTATATCATTGGGAGGATGGGGCCTGAAAAGCTTTGGACTTCCGCAAACGAGTAGGAACAGAGATTCCACCCTCCCGAGTGAAGTAGATACAGAAAGATATTACGACACAGATTTGCTCACAGCATACATAAAGGAAAATGAGCCGAAAATGGTCCAAGATCAGAAGGAAGCATTTGACAAGATAACTAGAGCAGTTTTTGATAGGCGGGGTGGCATATTCTTCTTAGATGCTCCAGGTGGTACCGGGAAGACTTTTCTTATTAATCTTCTTTTGGCAAAAGTGCGACAGAGAAATGAGATTGCCCTTGCTGTTGCTTCATCCGGCATTGCTTCAACACTCTTGACAGGAAGGACAGCTCACTCAGCCTTCAAGTTACCCTTAAATCTGACAACCGCGGAGACTCCTACATGCAACATTTCAAGAAACTCAGGAAAGGCCTAGGTTCTACAGGATTGCAGGCTGATTGTCTCGGATGTTCACAATGGACATGTGGCGATGGAAAGTATAGGAAGAATTGTTACAACCCAACAACAGCTGAAAGAGGCGGTGTTTCCAAATGTGGCACAGCATTTCACGGATCACGCATGGCTGTTACAAAGAGCGATTCTTGCCCCAAGAAATGAAGCTGTCAACGTCATCAATAAGCAACTTTTACAAGAATTACCCGGTGTTCTACAAATTTACAAATCTACCGACACGACATGTAATACAGATGAGGCTGTCAACTATACGACAGAGTTTTTGAACAACTTGGAGCCACCTGGAGTACCCTCACACATCTTGGAGCTAAAGATTGGGGCACCGATTATGCTTCTCAGGAATCTGAATCCTCCTTCCCTCTGCAATGGAACACGACTCTCAATCAAGAAACTGATGCCGAATATTATTGAAGCCACCATCATGACCGGATGCCGCGGGTAAAGTAGTATTCATTCCTCGGATCCCAATCATCCCTTCAGATGTACCATTTCAATTTAGATGTTTGCAGTTCCCCGTTCGTTTGAGTTTCGCTATGAGCATTAACAAGGCACAAGGACAATCATTTAAAGTTGTAGGACTCGATCTTCGGAAACCGTGCTTCTCCCATGGTCAACTGTACGTGGGTTGTTCAAGAGTTGGAAATAGAGACAATCTATACATCTTAGCTCCAAATGGAAGGACACTTAATATAGTTTATCCGGAAGCTCTATAATGTAAAAGTAGTTTGTTTTTGTATAATATCAGGTGTTTATATTTTTTTACTATTATTTGTACCACCACCAACCCGGTATGTTAAACATTGAAAGTAACAATATAATTAAAAATAAAATGATGTAATCCATGCAATTTATGTAAATACGATGTAAGTGTAAATAAATATAATGTTTTAATTATTTTGCTGTTAAATAAATTATTTAAAAAACATCTTGCGGTTGAATTAATAAACGCAGGCGAAGCCGCGGGTACCTGCTAGTATTTATATTAAAAGAAGAGAACAGTAGCAAAACCATTTAAAAAATATATATTTCTTTTTTTTGTTTCTTTCATCTTCAGTAGGTAGAAAACACTTTCATGTTCAGAAGACAAAACTAAAGGCTTATGATATCTAATTAAGTTAATTTTTAGTAAATTGCTTACACAAATAAAACTTGAAATTGTATAATTGTTATTATTAATAATTAACAAACTGCAGTGAAACAGATGAATACTAGATTATACTTAAATAATATTATTCACTGTAAGAATATAATACAAAACCCAACACAATTACTACATATTATTATCAGTATATGTGTGTCGTCTGTAAAAAGACCTTCCTTAAGGATATTTTGTAATTATGGAGTTAAGTCACAAGTGGATAGCTGCTGTCTGGATGGGCACTTGAATTAAAGGACTGGCTTGACTAGGCTGTGGGCTCTGTGCTATACTTTATAATAACTACAAAAAATATGTATATATGTTGAACGAAAACAACAGCAAGAAAAAAAGAAAGAAGAAAAGCAAACTGAATAAGAAGTAATAAAAAACAGCAGTGAATAAGGATGTATATAGCGGAGAGGACTAAAAAAACATAAATAGGCCTAGGAGAATGGAATCGGAAAGGAGGCAATTTTTTGCAAGAGCAAAAAAGATGGTAAGATAACGAGTCGAAGTGTGTGATAGATCAGTGTTCCGCAACCGGTGTTCCGCGGCACAATAGTGTGCCGTCACAAGGTGAAAGGTGTGACGCGAACTTTTACCTATTATTGTAATAAATTAATTGTCGATTTTAAGTAAGAAGGTGCTTGTTTATTCTTTAATACATGCTGATAACTGTTATATTTTCATAGAAATTAAATGTAATTTATTTACTCAATATTGTTGTTATAGTTTGCTTATCTTATCTTAAGTTATTTGTATTCTCGCCTGAAATATTGGGCCGGTTTGATGGTTTACAGGCGGCAAGCTTTGTGTTCACCGCAAAGAAAGCTGCGTAAGACTTTTAGCAAGCCTTTTAGCGGCCCGCACCAATCATACAATAGAGTTTACGTTCAAAACTCTAAATGTTCTAAACTCTATTCAAGAGAGTTCTCTGTAACACCGCATCTTTTGTGTACGGCTGGCTGTACGTGCTTTTAACTAAAATTGCGGGGATTAGCAAAAATGTCCCTCTCTTTTATTATTTTATTGCCTTGTTTTGATATTTGTGCCTGTTTGTCGGCGCTTCTTAAACTTTATTGCTCTTTTCCTTCGCCGAAGGACCCACACATTGTCAGACAACAATTACAGTATTTCAGTTCAGTTCTATCACAGCTGTGCTCTGCAGTAGTGCGAATATTGTGATTGCTACACCAGTCTTACTATTTTCTATTACAGTGTTATTAAACTATCTTTTTTTCGATATGGATATAAGTTCCTTGTACGGAGTGGTCCGTCCTCGAGTGCAAGTAGTGAAACCATCGAGCCCGAAAAAAAGAAACAGAAAGTAGTTCACCGGCAATATAGTGATAATTATTTATCTTACGGGTTTTTTTGGTGTGGTGACAAAACATGCCCAATCCCCGAGTGTGTTGTGTGTGGTGAAAAACTCAGTACTGCTGCTATGGTTCCCAGTAAATTGAAACATTTGTCAACAAAACATTCCTCTCTGTTAAGTAAAGATGTGAATTATTTTCGTCGGTTGTTGGAACAAAATAAAAAACAAGTGACGCTCATGACTACGTCGGTACGTGTTTCGCAAAAAGTACAGGAAGCTAGCTATAAGGTAGCCGAACTTATCGTAAAGGCCAAAAAACCACACACAATAGCAGAAACGTTGTTAACGCCCGCGTGTAAAGAAGTGGTAAAAATAGTCCTGGGTTTAGAACTTGGTACTGAAATTTCAAAAATTCCTCTCTCTGCTGACACAATCAGCCGCCGAGTAAAATGACATGTCCAGTGACATCGAAGACATTATGAAGGAGAAAATAAAGAGCAGTCAAAAGTTCTCACTTCAGATCGACGAGTCCACCGATATTGGCGGTCACGCACAGCTTCTTTCCTACATAAGGTATGTTGATGGGGATGTAATTGCAACTAATTTCTTTTTTTGCAAAGAACTACCCGAGCGAGCAACCGGTGAAGAAATATTTTGTACGACTAATGAATATGTGGTCCGTAATGAATTAACATGGGAGGATTGCGTTAGTGTTTGTACAGACGGAGCCGCTTCTATAACAGGCCGAGTGAAAGGATTCGTGGGTAAAGTACGCGAAGTAAATCCTAACTTACGAACCGACCATTGTCTCATTCACCGCGAAGCCATTGTTGCTAAGTCTTTGCCATCTCCTCTGAAAATTGTGATGGACGAAGTAGTAAAAGTCGTGAACTTCATCAAATCGCGCCCCCTAAATTTGCAGCTTTTTAACGTTTTGTGTCAAGAAATGGGATCAGAGCACACTACACTTCTGCTACATACAAAAGTACGATGGTTATCTCGAGGTAAAGTGTTAACGCGAATGTTTGAACTTAAAGAGGAGGTACTTGCATTTTTGACTATTGAGGGGCATGAGTATGCGGATTTATTTGCAGATGATGAATGGGTATCTAAGTTGGCATATCTTTCCGATATTTTCGTACACTTGAATGAACTAAACAGAAAAATGGAAGGTAGAAACAAAAATATTCTGACTAGTATGGATAAGATTCAAGGATTTATTAATAAGTTAAATTTGTGGATACAGACAATTGAAAGTGGATCGTGTGAGATGTTCCCAACTCTATGGCCCCTTGCTGACGATAATAACGTGTTGATGGACTTAATTAAAGAACATTTAGTACTCTTGCAGCAGAATTTCAAAAAATATTTTGGAGAGAGTGTTGAAGATTTTGACTGGGTTCGTGATCCATTCATTATGGATTCGAAACATCTTCCGAATAATTTAGGCTTACAAGAGGAACTGGCAGATTTGAAAGCAGACAGAACATTGAAATTAAAATTTTTCGAAATGCCTTTGGAAACATTTTGGTTGTCAATAAGCAGTGAATACCCGGCTATCTCCGAGATGGCAGTTAATGTGTTATTACCATTATCAATTACATATTTGTGTGAACTGGGCTTCTCGACGTTGACTGAAATTAAAACATCAAAGAGAGAGAGACTCAAATCCATCGATGAAGAAATGAGGCATGGTTTGTCAACGATTCCACCACGAATCAGCCGTCTGTGTGCAGCTAAGCAGGCTCAAGTATCACATTGAAGGTATGAGTAGAGTTATTTACTTTAAAATTCGTATTTTCTACAGTGAATTAAAGTTAATAAATTGTTAATAAATGCATGAGTCTATTCCTGTTTTATAATAATAATAATAATAATAACAATAATGATGATGATAATAATAATAATAAAAATTGATTACTTAACGACGTAATATTTCGTAATTATATTAAGATTCATATGATTTTGTGGGGACAGACATTTTGGTGTGCCGTGTTGAGTCTAGGCCCGTCTGGGGTGTGCCGTGAGTAAAAAAAGGTTGCGGAACACTGTGATAGATGACTGACTTAAACTAGATACTGAAATTGCAAGAAAACTTATCAGAGGACAAAATGAAGTGAAAATAGATCAGCAGGAATGCACTGAAGAATCCAGAAAATTAAGTGAGTAAGAAAATTAACAAATAAAGAAAGGGAGTGTACATGTTAAAGAGGAGTTGAAGCAAATAATGAGCAGACTACGGTTTCTAATACAGATAGAAAAGCTAACAGTTTGATCATCGCAACGGGTTAAAATGCATACTGAAGATTGGAATGTACTAATGGGAGACATGACGAACTTTATAAAGAAGAGATTGGAAGTGAAGATCAAAGTTAGCTCTGGCCACTAGTTGGGTCAGATAATATGTCTGGTGAAACCTGCAATTTTCAAGATATCTTGGGAGTGATTAAGCGTAAAGAAAAAGTTGCTCCATTTCAAAGAAATACGGTATACATAAATCATGACTAGGAAGGACAGTAAATATATTTACCCAAAAAGGCGGCAAAAATACAAACAACAAAAAGATCACAGAGTAGGTAAAGAACAAAATGAAATCGATGGAAGTAAAACATGGATACAGAAAATGCAAACTGAAGAGACTAGCTGGAGATGGAATGAGAAGAAGAGAGTCAATAGGAAATCTACGACACAGGATGTAGGAGAAATACAGAAGTGAATTACTAGGACTGTGTGTAGAATCACAGTGACTACAGAGAAACTGGAGCAAGTTAATCTGAAAGCAATATTATTGAAAGAAGCGGAACAAATGAATAAGGGAGAATGAAGAAAAATGTCACAGAAGCAATTAAAGTTGGTTAAGTAGCAAGAATGTGTTCCAAGGAAAAGATTCAGAAACCACATTCAGAAAACATCAGAAATATGTGTGGCAAAGGTTAAGGAAAGAGTCTGGAGAATGGGAAGACAACGTAGTAAAATATAGAATTACTTGATCAGTCTGAGAAGACTTATTAGGATATGCTTGGTATAACTCAAACCAAGGAGAAGAGTAAGAGGGAATTAGCGTTACATGGCTATCACATAATGTTATGTAATGGAGTTGAGCCTTATTTGGAAGCTCTGTGGAGGTTGCCGTATCAGTGTCGTATCCCCTGTACTGATGCGATGTAGTACAAGAGGGAATCATAAGACACTAATGTTACAACAGTTGCATGGATCATTGTGTTGTAAGTGGAAACAGAATAATGATACCAGATGAAGTCACTAATTACAACTTTAATTACAGTTAGAAATAAACAAAAACAATCTTACAAATTCTTCAAGTAAAATTTGTCCAACACACAACAGTAAGTGGACCTTATTACACCTTAAATATAGTTTTGTACTAAGTAACACAATAGTTACTAAACTGCAAGTCTCACTAACAGTCACTACGAACCGCTCTATAATACTGCTGATTCAAACACTGAAGTTGGCCACTGGCGCCTATATTTATTTGAGAATAAACTGTAAACTTACAGGCACTTTAATGCTCTGAAAACTATGTCAATGTCCGACCTTGTACAATACCGGTAGAGTAATCATCAAACATCTGGAATGTGTGTCTGGAAGAATCTGAAGCATTGGTGAGTGTGAAGTGTCATGGAGGCACTTTTGTTATTTATCGTCTCATTGTAGCAATACTGAAGTTCATGTTTTTTTTGCCTACATTGTGTTATCATCGTCAAACATTCATACACATTTTCGAAGTTACCAGTTCTCTGATGTTATGTTAAATCAACAAAAACTGACACACTGAAATGTTTCTGGCAAGTTTCACAATTCATCAGAGTCAGAATAGTATCTGAACATGAATATGATTAAGCTCCCCATTCATTTAAACAACAGGACTGATTCTTATGAGATTGTAATAAAAGAGTATGGGAAGAAAAATTTTTATATTCGAATACATAAAAATTAATTAACATGAAAAGTTAAAATATTTACTGAATACTTGAAAACAGCAGAATTACAAAGGTTGAGAGAAAATACCATGAAGAAGCAAATTTAATTTATAAAAAAGAGGGGTCTTTTACACTCTAATGTTTTACACTTGGGAGAAACACTTTTACTTCTTATTTTCATTGTGAACATGTTAGGGGTGACCAGAATAGAAATTGGAAACCCTGAGCTTATTCAGGATTAAAATGTATATTTATAATAGTAGGTACCGTATTCATTTGAACACAATTTATTTTTAAATCATTATATAAATTACATTCTATATTCATACATTATGTTCTATAATTAGAATTTAGGTACTAAATAAATATCTATATGATTTAGAATAAAATTATATTTAATATTTATATATTACAATATATATATATATATATATATATATATATTGCAACGTTACATAACACTTGCCCAAATATGATAAATAAAAAAAGGGGGATTAATGTAATCACAAGAGAAAAAAACCAGTAATCACCCATTTTTAAAAGTCAGAAATGGGGATTATGTATCAAACTATGAGAACCTTTGTACTCTAAAAACACTGTAAACATTGAAAACAATACTAAGTGTAATCATAAAAGTGCAGTGTACAAAGTGGAACATAGTATGATAGGTGAAAGTGTCAAACATTTAAAAAGAGCATCTCACAAATTTGTGCTGAAGATGAAAAAATCAGTATTGTAGCAATAGACTATGGTACTATTGACAAGTTGTAGTTTTATATTGTGTAGGCCACAAAGGCATTATAATTAGAATTAATATTTTAATTTTACTATGATTATTTTGTTTAGATGTATAATAATCCAGGGTTATATTAAACTGATAAAGGCAAATTAAAACTATACTAAAAGATGGAAGGGAAAATAAAAATATAGAGTAAGAATACATGGACCACAGTATAAGTAATAAATAAACTCAATTAAAAAATCATTAAATTATAAAATGCCAACAGCCAAGCTTAAATAAATCCATGAAGAAAAATCTTATATAAATTAAAATTAATCATAACTAAGATTGGTAAAGGAGTATTTTTTAAAAAGAAGAAAGGTAATAATAATATTATATACTAGCCTATTTACCTAAAACGGTAACTAGATTAGCCAATAAAAAACCATCAACTTCTTCGTTACTAGGAGTAACTAACTAACAAGATTTTGATTGATTGTTAAATGTAATTCAATGTGAGAAGATGAAAAGTGTAATGTTCTATACAATTTTATAAATTTAAAAGAGTATTCGGAATAAACTACTCCTAAATTAAGAAAACGAGTCAGCACTAGCCACTACATCAGAGATGTCCATTGAAATAAACTAATTCACACCAGAAAATCGATGAACAACCAATAAATCCTGCTAACCACCTCTCAATCCAGATGTCATCATTGAAAACCATTGGGTGAGATCGCTTCCTTTTAAAATTTAACTAAATTACACCTCAACTATAAAACTAGAACACTAGAAACAGCACCATCTCTTTAAATCCATCTGTAAACAAGGTGAACATAAACTTTACTTTAATTAACCAAAAAACAGAAAAATGTGGCTTTGCTAATAACATTACAGACGCCATGATTTTTAGTGTTCGTTTTTGTCAGTGAAGAAACGTAGTCTGCGCTCTAGCGGTCAAAAAATCAACTGAATGATACACATTATACTAATTTTAAAATAATTTATGTAAAGTTTGATACAGACCCATATGCATTTCTGACTTCCTCAAAGTTCAAAGAACCTTAAATAACCCTGGGAAATTAATTAATTATTTCTTTTTCTTTATTAAAACTGTAATAAAAAACATTTGTTATGTGTTATATGTTAGTAAACTTAAGATCGAAGTAACGCTGTGATTTGTGAAATAATCGATTGTCAATTCATGTTTTGGGAGACCATAGTGCCCCGTAAATATTAAATAAATTCAAAGAATGCCTTGCATTTAAATAATAAAATGTGTATTATTTCTAGTAGATGGTAGTTGGTTACAGGTAATAAGAAAATCGAGAAGAGAAAGGGAATCAGTCCGGTCATCAAGAAATTATTACGTACTACAAAAGTAGTTTAACCTCAAATGGGTTCGTAAAAGGATAAAAACAGCTGATGCCACGAGCGGAAAAAATTTAAAATACTCGATTGTATACAAAGAGAGTAATTCTCTTTGACTCTCTTTACTCTCTCTCCTACCTATTTTCAAACAACGGTATTGATTTAATACAACCCAAATTTAGAAAATCATTCAATATTCTTTCATAATCACACACACTCTATTTTGAAGGCATATAACACCAATAGATAACAAATTTTGTAACGAAAGAAGACGCGAGAAAGTGGACGGTCGAGAGACGAGGGGAGGGAGTCGTTACAAATGGCGCTCAACTTAAAGGGCTTGAATTAGGAAGGAATTTCGGGATATACGCAAGTTAATATAACGAAAAACCTAATTTTTATCGGCAACTATGAGAAGACAAGAAATGCACAATACCAGAGGCAGGTCGAAGAAGAGGGCAGAAGACACGGAGAAGGAAGAAGGTGGACAGGAACAAGAAATAAATGTAGTCACGGACAGTGAAATGGAACAACAGACAGGCGATAAAGAAGAAACCGAAGTAGTTATGGACACGGAAAAGCAAATAATTGAAGAGGATGCCCAAGGGGACCAACCAGATAAAGTGGGAGCCAGAGAAGAACCAAATTGGCAGGAAATAATGAAATTTATGGCTGAACAAAGAAGACAAACTAACGAAAATTTGAATAAAATGAACGAGAAATTTGACCAAATAAATGAAAACTCAAGGAAACAAAATGAAACCTTGAGCAAAAAATTTGATACAATAAATGAAAATTTTAGGAAACAAAATGAAACCTTGATCGAGAAATTTGACAAAATGGATGAAAGTTTCAGAAAGTTAGAGGAAACAATGGACAGTGGTTTCAAGAAAATGAATGAAATTTTTAGGAAACAGGAGGAAAACTCAAAGAGACACCATGAAACATTAATGAAAAAAATGGATAGGTGTTTAAAGAATAGGAATGAAACACTAGACAGCGCTTCCGAAGATATTAAAGTAAGTCCGAAAACAGAAGAGAGCAGGAAGGAAATAGAAATTATAAAATACCAAGGTGTAATATTATCGGAGAATAAAAATAACAACAGCAAAGTGGATAATAAATACCTGGAAAAGAAGACCACGAAAATAAGAAAAACATGTAGAAAGAAAATAATAAATACAAGAGAAGAATTGGAGATGATTACAGGTGGATTAATTAATGTATTTAACCTTCCAAATTAATGAACAAAAGGAGTTAATTAAGTTTAGATCTCAATTAAATATGTCGATGATTGAAGTGTGTCAGACAATATCAGTCATATCTTCAATACGGAATATACCATTCAAATATTTGGTAAATAATCCAGAGGTAAAAGGGAATGAAATGGTATTAAATATGAGTGACTATGTTATGTTAGAGGAGGTACAATACCTGTTAGTTAAAAAGGAACGAATTATGACGGGAGACCAGTACTTAAATGAAGCTTTCATAGCAGCAAAGTGGGAGAGCCGGATGATAAGGAGATTATCAAGGACAGAAGTAATTCTGAACACCCCAGTAATCGGAGGAAGAGGAGTAACTAAGTTTATGGACCATGGTTAAACCAAATAATAATCAACCAGAAAAAGGGGACTGATGTTATGTATACCACCCAAGCAACCCATTGGAAAGAAGCAACCAAATAATATTAAATATAATTTAAGATAAACCCCAAAATTCAAAAAGCATGAAAGGACAACTTACTCAAAATATTTTGAAACCATATAATTTAAGATAAACAACAAACCGCCAAGAGAATGTAAGAACAGCTTATATAATTTAATTATAAATAACTGATTTAAAATAAAATAATAGAAAAAATAATATTTTTGATGGCAACAAAAAGAAGAATAAATAAAAACAATTAATGGTAATGTGCTCAGACAAGAAGGTAAAATAAGAAGAACAATGGATAGGGTATAATGACTATAATTACAATGAAGCTAAAGAATGATAATAATTAATACAGTTACAATTTAGAATTTCTCGGAGTTGAAAATGATAAAGGAAGAAATGATACGAAGAACATCTGTCACAAGAAGGAAAGTCAAAAGGATTTTAAAATAATGCCTATCAATAATGTTATCTCAAATTAATTACTGATAAATAAGAAGGAATCAAGAAGAAAAAGAAATATATAATTAAATGCAAACAGCAACAGCGTGAAGAATCCCAAAAGTGTTTAGTATTAGTCGCCAATCGACTACTTGTAAGTTTTTTTAATATAATGAATTGACTGTAGAAATGTTCCAGCAATCATTTTCCTGAGCAGACGGTACTCAGAAGGTGTAAGGATGGACTGCGGAGTAATGGGCCCAAAAGTGGCCACACGAACTGAACCACCGCACAGTATAGGGAAAAAATGTTAGGGAAATTGAATATTTAAGGGATAATAAAACAGCTGAGAAGATTGATATCAGATTCCAGAAGTATGAAGGAAGAAAACAGAAAGAAGATAGCAGACAGAAGCTCAATTGAGAAAGCACATTTATAAAAGTAAATAGAAATATGAGAGTGTTAAAACAAGTTTTTATTAATTAGTGTGACCAGTCCTTATCAAGGGATGTTTGAAAAACCATCACCATGAGAAATTATATAATTAATGAATTTTCATCCAGGAGAGAGAGAGTTGAGTATGAAATCAAGTCTATTACCATTAACCAAATAAAAGGGGTGTATAACCAAGCAGAAATAAAGATATATTATGAAGATTAATAAAGGAAGGAGAAGAACGAAGAATTCAACGATTAATTTTAAAAAGTAAATAAAAAATAAATCTGTTCTAGTGGGGGAGCTTTATGTAACGTTACATAACCCATGCCCAAATACGATAAATAAATAAAGGAGGATTAATATAATCACAAGAGTAAAAACCAGTAATCACCCATTTTTAAAAGTCAGAAATGGGGATTATGTATCAAACTATGAGAACCTTTGTACTCTAAAAACACTGTAAACATTGAAAACAATACTAAGTGTAATCATGAAAGTGCAGTGTACAAAGTGGAACATAGTATGATAGGTGAAAGTGTCAAACATTTAAAAAGAGCATCTCACAAATTTGTGCTGAAGATGAAAAAATCAGTATTGTAGCAATAAACTATGGTACTATTGACAAGTTGTAGTTTTATATTGTGTAGGCCACAAAGGCATTATAATTAGAATTAATATTTTAATTTTACTATGATTATTTTGTTTAGATGTATAATAATCCAGGGTTATATTAAACTGATAAAGGCAAATAAAACTATACTAAAAGATGGAAGGGAAAATAAAAATATAGAGTAAGAATACATGGACCACAGTATAAGTAATAAATAAACTCAATTAAAAAATCATTAAATTATAAAATGCCAACAGCCAAGCTTAAATAAATCCATGAAGAAAAATCTTATATAAATTAAAATTAATCATAACTAAGATTGGTAAAGGAGTATTTTTTAAAAAGAAGAAATGTAATAATAATATTATATACTAGCCTATTTACCTAAAACGGTAACTAGATTAGCCAATAAAAAACCATCAACTTCTTCGTTACTAGGAGTAACTAACTAACAAGATTTTGACTTATTGTTAAATGTAATTCAATGTGAGAAGATGAAAAGTGTAATGTTCTATACAATTTTATAAATTTAAAAGAGTATTCGGAATAAACCACTCCTAAATTAAGAAAACGAGTCAGCACTAGACACTACATCAGAGATGTCCATTGAAATAAACTAATTCACACAAGAAAATCGATGAACAACCAATAAATCCTGCTAACCACCTCTCAATCCAGATGTCATCATTGAAAACCATTGGGTGAGATCGCTTCCTTTTAAAATTTAACTAAATTACACCTCAACTATAAAACTAGAACACTAGAAACAGCACCATCTCTTTAAATCCATCTGTAAACAAGGTGAACATAAACTTTACTTTAATTAACCAAAAAACAGAAAAATGTGGCTTTGCTAATAACATTACAGACGCCATGATTTTTAGTGTTCGTTTTTGTCAGTGAAGAAACGTAGTCTGCGCTCTAGCGGTCAAAAAATCAACTGAATGATACACATTATACTAATTTTAAAATAATTTATGTAAAGTTTGATACAGACCCATATGCATTTCTGACTTCCTCAAAGTTCAAAGATAAAACTATACTAAAAGATGGAAGGGAAAATAAAAATATAGAGTAAGAATACATGGACCACAGTATAAGTAATAAATAAACTCAATTAAAAAATCATTAAATTATAAAATGCCAACAGCCAAGCTTAAATAAATCCATGAAGAAAAATCTTATATAAATTAAAATTAATCATAACTAAGATTGGTAAAGGAGTATTTTTTAAAAAGAAGAAATGTAATAATAATATTATATACTAGCATATTTACCTAAAACGGTAACTAGATTAGCCAATAAAAAACCATCAACTTCTTCGTTACTAGGAGTAACTAGCTAACAAGATTTTGACTTATTGTTAAATGTAATTCAATGTGAGAAGATGAAAAGTGTAATGTTCTATACAATTTTATAAATTTAAAAGAGTATTCGGAATAAACCACTCCTAAATTAAGAAAACGAGTCAGCACTAGACACTACATCAGAGATGTCCATTGAAATAAACTAATTCACACCAGAAAATCGATGAACAACCAATAAATCCTGCTAACCACCTCTCAATCCAGATGTCATCATTGAAAACCATTGGGTGAGATCGCTTCCTTTTAAAATTTAACTAAATTACACCTCAACTATAAAACTAGAACACTAGAAACAGCAACATCTCTTTAAATCCATCTGTAAACAAGGTGAACATAAACTTTACTTTAATTAACCAAAAAACAGAAAAATGTGGCTTTGCTAATAACATTACAGACGCCATGATTTTTAGGGTTCGTTTTTGTCAGTGAAGAAACATAGTCTGCGCTCTAGCGGTCAAAAAATCAACTGAATGATACACATTATACTAATTTTAAAATAATTTATGTAAAGTTTGATACAGACCCATATGCATTTCTGACTTCCTCAAAGTTCAAAGAACCTTAAATAACCCTGGGAAATTAATTAATTATTTCTTTTTCTTTATTAAAACTGTAATAAAAAACATTTGTTATGTGTTATATGTTAGTAAACTTAAGATCGAAGTAACGCTGTGATTTGTGAAGTAATCGATTGTCAATTCATGTTTTGGGAGACCATACTGCCCCGTAAATATTAAATAAATTCAAGGAATGCCTTGCATTTAAATAATAAAATGTGTATTATTTCTAGTAGATGGTAGTTGGTTACAGGTAATAAGAAAATCGAGAAGAGAAAGGGAATCAGTCCGGTCATCAAGAAATTATTACGTACTACAAAAGTAGTTTAACCTCAAATGGGTTCGTAAAAGGATAAAAACAGCTGATGCCACGAGCGTAAAAAATTTAAAATACTCGAGAGTATACAAAGAGAGTAATTCTCTTTTACTCTCTTTACTCTCTCTCCTACCTATTTTCAAACAACGGTATTGATTTAATACAACCCAAATTTAGAAAATCATTCAATATTCTTTCATAATCACACACACTCTATTTTGAAGGCATATAACACCAATAGATAACAAATTTTGTAACGAAAGAAGACGCGAGAAAGTGGACGGTCGAGAGACGAGGGGAGGGAGTCGTTACAAATGGCGCTCAACTTAAAGGTCTTGAATTAGGAAGGAATTTCGGGATATATGCAAGTTAATATAACGAAAAACCTAATTTTTGTCGGCAACTATGAGAAGACAAGAAATGCACAATACCAGAGGCAGGTCGAAGAAGAGGGCAGAAGACACGGAGAAGGAAGAAGGTGGACAGGAACAAGAAATAAATGTAGTCACGGACAGTGAAATGGAACAACAGACAGGCGATAAAGAAGAAACCGAAGTAGTTATGGACACGGAAAAGCAAATAATTGAAGAGGATGACCAAGGGGACCAACCAGATAAAGTGGGAGCCAGAGAAGAACCAAATTGGCAGGAAATAATGAAATTTATGGCCGAACAAAGAAGACAAACTAACGAAAATTTGAATAAAATGAACGAGAAATTTGACCAAATAAATGAAAACTAAAGGAAACAAAATGAAACCTTGAGCGAGAAATTTGACAAAATGGATGAAAGTTTCAGAAAGTTAGAGGAAACAATGGACAGTGGTTTCAAGAAAATGAATGAAATTTTTAGGAAACAGGAGGAAAACTCAAAGAGACACCATGAAACATTAATGAAAAAAATGGATAGGTGTTTAAAGAATATGAATGAAACACTAGACAGCGCTTCCGAAGATATTAAAGTAAGTCCGAAAACAGAAGAGAGCAGGAAGGAAATAGAAATTATAAAATACCAAGGTGTAATATTATCGGAGAATAAAAATAACAACAGCAAAGTGGATAATAAATACCTGGAAAAGAAGACCACGAAAATAAGAAAAACATGTAGAAAGAAAATAATAAATACAAGAGAAGAATTGGAGATGATTACAGGTGGATTAATTAATGTATTTAACCTTCCAATTAATGAACAAAGGGAGTTAATTAAGTTTAGATCTCAATTAAATATGTCGATGATTGAAGTGTGTCAGACAATATCAGTCATATCTTCAATACGGAATATACCATTCAAATATTTGGTAAATAATCCAGAGGTAAAAGGGAATGAAATGGTATTAAATATGAGTGACTATGTTATGTTAGAGGAGGTACAATACCTGTTAGTTAAAAAGGAACGAATTATGACGGGAGACCAGTACTTAAATGAAGGTTTCATAGCAGCAAAGTGGGAGAGCCGGATGATAAGGAGATTATCAAGGAGAGAAGTAATTCCGAACACCCCAGTAATCGGAGGAAGAGGAGTAACTAAGTTTATGGACCATGGTTAAACCAAATAATAATCAACCAGAAAAAGGGGACTGATGTTATGTATACCACCCAAGCAACCCATTGGAAAGAAGCAACCAAATAATATTAAATATAATTTAAGATAAACCCCAAAATTCAAAAAGCATGAAAGGACAACTTACTCAAAATATTTTGAAACCATATAATTTAAGATAAACAACAAACCGCCAAGAGAATGTAAGAACAGCTTATATAATTTAATTATAAATAACTGATTTAAAATAAAATAATAGAAAAAATAATATTTTTGATGGCAACAAAAAGAAGAATAAATAAAAACAATTAATGGTAATGTGCTCAGACAAGAAGGTAAAATAAGAAGAACAATGGATAGGGTATAATGACTATAATTACAATGAAGCTAAAGAATGATAATAATTAATACAGTTACAATTTAGAATTTCTCGGAGTTGAAAATGATAAAGGAAGAAATGATACGAAGAACATCTGTCACAAGAAGGAAAGTCAAAAGTATTTTAAAATAATGCCTATCAATAATGTTATCTCAAATTAATTACTGATAAATAAGAAGGAATCAAGAAGAAAAAGAAATATATAATTAAATGCAAACAGCAACAGCGTGAAGAATCCCAAAAGTGTTTAGTATTAGTCGCCAATCGACTACTTGTAAGTTTTTTTAATATAATGAATTGACTGTAGAAATGTTCCAGCAATCATTTTCCTGAGCCGACGGTACTCAGAAGGTGTAAGGATGGACTGCGGAGTAATGGGCCCAAAAGTGGCCACCCGAACTGAACCACCGCACAGTATAGGGAAAAAATGTTAGGGAAATTGAATATTTAAGGGATAATAAAACAGCTGAGAAGATTGATATCTGATTCCAGAAGTATGAAGGAAGAAAACAGAAAGAAGATAGCAGACAGAAGCTCAATTGAGAAAGCACATTTATAAAAGTAAATAGAAATATGAGAGTGTTAAAACAAGTTTTTATTAATTAGTGTGACCAGTCCTTATCAAGGGATGTTTGAAAAACCATCACCATGAGAAATTATATAATTAATGAATTTTCATCCAGGAGAGAGAGAGTTGAGTATGAAATCAAGTCTATTACCATTAACCAAATAAAAGGGGTGTATAACCAAGCAGAAATAAAGATATATTATGAAGATTAATAAAGGAAGGAGAAGAACGAAGAATTCAACGATTAATTTTAAAAAGTAAATAAAAAATAAATCTGTTCTAGTGGGGGAGCTTTATGTAACTTTACATAACGCATGCCCAAATACGATAAATAAATAAAGGAGGATTAATATAATCACAAGAGTAAAAACCAGTAATCACCCATTTTTAAAAGTCAGAAATGGGGATTATGTATCAAACTATGAGAACCTTTGTACTCTAAAAACACTGTAAACATTGAAAACAATACTAAGTGTAATCATAAAAGTGCAGTGTACAAAGTGGAACATAGTATGATAGGTGAAAGTGTCCAACATTTAAAAAGAGCATCTCACAAATTTGTGCTGAAGATGAAAAAATCAGTATTGTAGCAATAGACTATGGTACTATTGACAAGTTGTAGTTTTATATTGTGTAGGCCACAAAGGCATTATAATTAGAATTAATATTTTAATTTTACTATGATTATTTTGTTTAGATGTATAATAATCCAGGGTTATATTAAACTGATAAAGGCAAATTAAAACTATACTAAAAGATGGAAGGGAAAATAAAAATATAGAGTAAGAATACATGGACCACAGTATAAGTAATAAATAAACTCAATTAAAAAATCATTAAATTATAAAATGCCAACAGCCAAGCTTAAATAAATCCATGAAGAAAAATCTTATATAAATTAAAATTAATCATAACTAAGATTGGTAAAGGAGTATTTTTTAAAAAGAAGAAATGTAATAATAATATTATATACTAGCATATTTACCTAAAACGGTAACTAGATTAGCCAATAAAAAACCATCAACTTCTTCGTTACTAGGAGTAACTAGCTAACAAGATTTTGACTTATTGTTAAATGTAATTCAATGTGAGAAGATGAAAAGTGTAATGTTCTATACAATTTTATAAATTTAAAAGAGTATTCGGAATAAACCACTCCTAAATTAAGAAAACGAGTCAGCACTAGACACTACATCAGAGATGTCCATTGAAATAAACTAATTCACACCAGAAAATCGATGAACAACCAATAAATCCTGCTAACCACCTCTCAATCCAGATGTCATCATTGAAAACCATTGGGTGAGATCGCTTCCTTTTAAAATTTAACTAAATTACACCTCAACTATAAAACTAGAACACTAGAAACAGCAACATCTCTTTAAATCCATCTGTAAACAAGGTGAACATAAACTTTACTTTAATTAACCAAAAAACAGAAAAATGTGGCTTTGCTAATAACATTACAGACGCCATGATTTTTAGGGTTCGTTTTTGTCAGTGAAGAAACATAGTCTGCGCTCTAGCGGTCAAAAAATCAACTGAATGATACACATTATACTAATTTTAAAATAATTTATGTAAAGTTTGATACAGACCCATATGCATTTCTGACTTCCTCAAAGTTCAAAGAACCTTAAATAACCCTGGGAAATTAATTAATTATTTCTTTTTCTTTATTAAAACTGTAATAAAAAACATTTGTTATGTGTTATATGTTAGTAAACTTAAGATCGAAGTAACGCTGTGATTTGTGAAGTAATCGATTGTCAATTCATGTTTTGGGAGACCATAGTGCCCCGTAAATATTAAATAAATTCAAGGAATGCCTTGCATTTAAATAATATAATGTGTATTATTTCTAGTAGATGGTAGTTGGTTACAGGTAATAAGAAAATCGAGAAGAGAAAGGGAATCAGTCCGGTCATCAAGAAATTATTACGTACTACAAAAGTAGTTTAACCTCAAATGGGTTCGTAAAAGGATAAAAACAGCTGATGCCACGAGCGGAAAAAATTTAAAATACTCGATTGTATACAAAGAGAGTAATTCTCTTTGACTCTCTATACTCTCTCTCCTACCTATTTTCAAACAACGGTATTGATTTAATACAACCAAAATTTAGAAAATCATTCAATGTTCTTTCATAATCACACACACTCTATTTTGAAGGCATATAACACCAATAGATAACAAATTTTGTAATGAAAGAAGACGCGAGAAAGTGGACGGTCGAGAGACGAGGGGAGGGAGTCGTTACAAATGGCGCTCAACTTAAAGGGCTTGAATTAGGAAGGAATTTCGGGATATACGCAAGTTAATATAATGAAAAACCTAATTTTTGTCGGCAACTATGAGAAGACAAGAAATGCACAATACCAGAGGCAGGTCGAAGAAGAGGGCAGAAGACACGGAGAAGGAAGAAGGTGGACAGGAACAAGAAATAAATGTAGTCACGGACAGTGAAATGGAACAACAGACAGGCGATAAAGAAGAAACCGAAGTAGTTATGGACACGGAAAAGCAAATAATTGAAGAGGATGCCCAAGGGGACCAACCAGATAAAGTGGGAGCCAGAGAAGAACCAAATTGGCAGGAAATAATGAAATTTATGGCCGAACAAAGAAGACAAACTAACGAAAATTTGAATAAAATGAACGAGAAATTTGACCAAATAAATGAAAACTAAAGGAAACAAAATGAAACCTTGAGCGAAAAATTTGATACAATAAATGAAAATTTTAGGAAACAAAATGAAACCTTGAGCGAGAAATTTGACAAAATGGATGAAAGTTTCAGAAAGTTAGAGGAAACAATGGACAGTGGTTTCAAGAAAATGAATGAAATTTTTAGGAAACAGGAGGAAAACTCAAAGAGACACCATGAAACATTAATGAAAAAAATGGATAGGTGTTTAAAGAATATGAATGAAACACTAGACAGCGCTTCCGAAGATATTAAAGTAAGTCCGAAAACAGAAGAGAGCAGGAAGGAAATAGAAATTATAAAATACCAAGGTGTAATATTATCGGAGAATAAAAATAACAACAGCAAAGTGGATAATAAATACCTGGAAAAGAAGACCACGAAAATAAGAAAAACATGTAGAAAGAAAATAATAAATACAAGAGAAGAATTGGAGATGATTACAGGTGGATTAATTAATGTATTTAACCTTCCAATTAATGAACAAAGGGAGTTAATTAAGTTTAGATCTCAATTAAATATGTCGATGATTGAAGTGTGTCAGACAATATCAGTCATATCTTCAATACGGAATATACCATTCAAATATTTGGTAAATAATCCAGAGGTAAAAGGGAATGAAATGGTATTAAATATGAGTGACTATGTTATGTTAGAGGAGGTACAATACCTGTTAGTTAAAAAGGAACGAATTATGACGGGAGACCAGTACTTAAATGAAGGTTTCATAGCAGCAAAGTGGGAGAGCCGGATGATAAGGAGATTATCAAGGAGAGAAGTAATTCCGAACACCCCAGTAATCGGAGGAAGAGGAGTAACTAAGTTTATGGACCATGGTTAAACCTAATTATAATCAACCAGAAAAAGGGGACTGATGTTATGTATACCACCCAAGCAACCCATTGGAAAGAAGCAACCAAATAATATTAAATATAATTTAAGATAAACCCCAAAATTCAAAAAGCATGAAAGGACAACTTACTCAAAATATTTTGAAACCATATAATTTAAGATAAACAACAAACCGCCAAGAGAATGTAAGAACAGCTTATATAATTTAATTATAAATAACTGATTTAAAATAAAATAATAGAAAAAATAATATTTTTGATGGCAACAAAAAGAAGAATAAATAAAAACAATTAATGGTAATGTGCTCAGACAAGAAGGTAAAATAAGAAGAACAATGGATAGGGTATAATGACTATAATTACAATGAAGCTAAAGAATGATAATAATTAATACAGTTACAATTTAGAATTTCTCGGAGTTGAAAATGATAAAGGAAGAAATGATACGAAGAACATCTGTCACAAGAAGGAAAGTCAAAAGTATTTTAAAATAATGCCTATCAATAATGTTATCTCAAATTAATTACTGATAAATAAGAAGGAATCAAGAAGAAAAAGAAATATATAATTAAATGCAGACAGCAACAGCGTGAAGAATCCCAAAAGTGTTTAGTATTAGTCGCCAATCGACTACTTGTAAGTTTTTTTAATATAATGAATTGACTGTAGAAATGTTCCAGCAATCATTTTCCTGAACCGACGGTACTCAGAAGGTGTAAGGATGGACTGCGGAGTAATGGGCCCAAAAGTGGCCACCCGAACTGAACCACCGCACAGTATAGGGAAAAAATGTTAGGGAAATTGAATATTTAAGGGATAATAAAACAGCTGAGAAGATTGATATCAGATTCCAGAAGTATGAAGGAAGAAAACAGAAAGAAGATAGCAGACAGAAGCTCAATTGAGAAAGCACATTTATAAAAGTAAATAGAAATATGAGAGTGTTAAAACAAGTTTTTATTAATTAGTGTGACCAGTCCTTATCAAGGGATGTTTGAAAAACCATCACCATGAGAAATTATATAATTAATGAATTTTCATCCAGGAGAGAGAGAGTTGAGTATGAAATCAAGTCTATTACCATTAACCAAATAAAAGGGGTGTATAACCAAGCAGAAATAAAGATATATTATGAAGATTAATAAAGGAAGGAGAAGAACGAAGAATTCAACGATTAATTTTAAAAAGTAAATAAAAAATAAATCTGTTCTAGTGGGGGAGCTTTATGTAACGTTACATAACCCATGCCCAAATACGATAAATAAATAAAGGAGGATTAATATAATCACAAGAGTAAAAACCAGTAATCACCCATTTTTAAAAGTCAGAAATGGGGATTATGTATCAAACTATGAGAACCTTTGTACTCTAAAAACACTGTAAACATTGAAAACAATACTAAGTGTAATCATGAAAGTGCAGTGTACAAAGTGGAA
Organism: Magicicada septendecula; assembly: GCA_034769895.1. Taxonomy (NCBI): domain Eukaryota; kingdom Metazoa; phylum Arthropoda; class Insecta; order Hemiptera; family Cicadidae; genus Magicicada; species Magicicada septendecula. Next base: position 422,692,933 of record CM068367.1, on the reverse strand, counting down.
CATAGTATGATAGGTGAAAGTGTCAAACATTTAAAAAGAGCATCTCACAAATTTGTGCTGAAGATGAAAAAATCAGTATTGTAGCAATAGACTATGGTACTATTGACAAGTTGTAGTTTTATATTGTGTAGGCCACAAAGGCATTATAATTAGAATTAATATTTTAATTTTACTATGATTATTTTGTTTAGATGTATAATAATCCAGGGTTATATTAAACTGATAAAGGCAAATTAAAACTATACTAAAAGATGGAAGGGAAAATAAAAATATAGAGTAAGAATACATGGACCACAGTATAAGTAATAAATAAACTCAATTAAAAAATCATTAAATTATAAAATGCCAACAGCCAAGCTTAAATAAATCCATGAAGAAAAATCTTATATAAATTAAAATTAATCATAACTAAGATTGGTAAAGGAGTATTTTTTAAAAAGAAGAAATGTAATAATAATATTATATACTAGCCTATTTACCTAAAACGGTAACTAGATTAGCCAATAAAAAACCATCAACTTCTTCGTTACTAGGAGTAACTAACTAACAAGATTTTGACTTATTGTTAAATGTAATTCAATGTGAGAAGATGAAAAGTGTAATGTTCTATACAATTTTATAAATTTAAAAGAGTATTCGGAATAAACCACTCCTAAATTAAGAAAACGAGTCAGCACTAGACACTACATCAGAGATGTCCATTGAAATAAACTAATTCACACCAGAAAATCGATGAACAACCAATAAATCCTGCTAACCACCTCTCAATCCAGATGTCATCATTGAAAACCATTGGGTGAGATCGCTTCCTTTTAAAATTTAACTAAATTACACCTCAACTATAAAACTAGAACACTAGAAACAGCAACATCTCTTTAAATCCATCTGTAAACAAGGTGAACATAAACTTTACTTTAATTAACCAAAAAACAGAAAAATGTGGCTTTGCTAATAACATTACACACGCCATGATTTTTAGTGTTCGTTTTTGTCAGTGAAGAAACGTAGTCTGCGCTCTAGCGGTCAAAAAATCAACTGAATGATACACATTATACTAATTTTAAAATAATTTATGTAAAGTTTGATACAGACCCATATGCATTTCTGACTTCCTCAAAGTTCAAAGAACCTTAAATAACCCTGGGAAATTAATTAATTATTTCTTTTTCTTTATTAAAACTGTAATAAAAAACATTTGTTATGTGTTATATGTTAGTAAACTTAAGATCGAAGTAACGCTGTGATTTGTGAAGTAATCGATTGTCAATTCATGTTTTGGGAGACCATAGTGCCCCGTAAATATTAAATAAATTCAAGGAATGCCTTGCATTTAAATAATAAAATGTGTATTATTTCTAGTAGATGGTAGTTGGTTACAGGTAATAAGAAAATCGAGAAGAGAAAGGGAATCAGTCCGGTCATCAAGAAATTATTACGTACTACAAAAGTAGTTTAACCTCAAATGGGTTCGTAAAAGGATAAAAACAGCTGATGCCACGAGCGTAAAAAATTTAAAATACTCGAGAGTATACAAAGAGAGTAATTCTCTTTGACTCTCTTTACTCTCTCTCCTACCTATTTTCAAACAACGGTATTGATTTAATACAACCCAAATTTAGAAAATCATTCAATATTCTTTCATAATCACACACACTCTATTTTGAAGGCATATAACACCAATAGATAACAAATTTTGTAACGAAAGAAGACGCGAGAAAGTGGACGGTCGAGAGACGAGGGGAGGGAGTCGTTACAAATGGCGCTCAACTTAAAGGGCTTGAATTAGGAAGGAATTTCGGGATATATGCAAGTTAATATAACGAAAAACCTAATTTTTGTCGGCAACTATGAGAAGACAAGAAATGCACAATACCAGAGGCAGGTCGAAGAAGAGGGCAGAAGACACGGAGAAGGAAGAAGGTGGACAGGAACAAGAAATAAATGTAGTCACGGACAGTGAAATGGAACAACAGACAGGCGATAAAGAAGAAACCGAAGTAGTTATGGACACGGAAAAGCAAATAATTGAAGAGGATGCCCAAGGGGACCAACCAGATAAAGTGGGAGCCAGAGAAGAACCAAATTGGCAGGAAATAATGAAATTTATGGCCGAACAAAGAAGACAAACTAACGAAAATTTGAATAAAATGAACGAGAAATTTGACCAAATAAATGAAAACTAAAGGAAACAAAATGAAACCTTGAGCGAAAAATTTGATACAATAAATGAAAATTTTAGGAAACAAAATGAAACCTTGAGCGAGAAATTTGACAAAATGGATGAAAGTTTCAGAAAGTTAGAGGAAACAATGGACAGTGGTTTCAAGAAAATGAATGAAATTTTTAGGAAACAGGAGGAAAACTCAAAGAGACACCATGAAACATTAATGAAAAAAATGGATAGGTGTTTAAAGAATATGAATGAAACACTAGACAGCGCTTCCGAAGATATTAAAGTAAGTCCGAAAACAGAAGAGAGCAGGAAGGAAATAGAAATTATAAAATACCAAGGTGTAATATTATCGGAGAATAAAAATAACAACAGCAAAGTGGATAATAAATACCTGGAAAAGAAGACCACGAAAATAAGAAAAACATGTAGAAAGAAAATAATAAATACAAGAGAAGAATTGGAGATGATTACAGGTGGATTAATTAATGTATTTAACCTTCCAATTAATGAACAAAGGGAGTTAATTAAGTTTAGATCTCAATTAAATATGTCGATGATTGAAGTGTGTCAGACAATATCAGTCATATCTTCAATACGGAATATACCATTCAAATATTTGGTAAATAATCCAGAGGTAAAAGGGAATGAAATGGTATTAAATATGAGTGACTATGTTATGTTAGAGGAGGTACAATACCTGTTAGTTAAAAAGGAACGAATTATGACGGGAGACCAGTACTTAAATGAAGGTTTCATAGCAGCAAAGTGGGAGAGCCGGATGATAAGGAGATTATCAAGGAGAGAAGTAATTCCGAACACCCCAGTAATCGGAGGAAGAGGAGTAACTAAGTTTATGGACCATGGTTAAACCTAATAATAATCAACCAGAAAAAGGGGACTGATGTTATGTATACCACCCAAGCAACCCATTGGAAAGAAGCAACCAAATAATATTAAATATAATTTAAGATAAACCCCAAAATTCAAAAAGCATGAAAGGACAACTTACTCAAAATATTTTGAAACCATATAATTTAAGATAAACAACAAACCGCCAAGAGAATGTAAGAACAGCTTATATAATTTAATTATAAATAACTGATTTAAAATAAAATAATAGAAAAAATAATATTTTTGATGGCAACAAAAAGAAGAATAAATAAAAACAATTAATGGTAATGTGCTCAGACAAGAAGGTAAAATAAGAAGAACAATGGATAGGGTATAATGACTATAATTACAATGAAGCTAAAGAATGATAATAATTAATACAGTTACAATTTAGAATTTCTCGGAGTTGAAAATGATAAAGGAAGAAATGATACGAAGAACATCTGTCACAAGAAGGAAAGTCAAAAGTATTTTAAAATAATGCCTATCAATAATGTTATCTCAAATTAATTACTGATAAATAAGAAGGAATCAAGAAGAAAAAGAAATATATAATTAAATGCAAACAGCAACAGCGTGAAGAATCCCAAAAGTGTTTAGTATTAGTCGCCAATCGACTACTTGTAAGTTTTTTTAATATAATGAATTGACTGTAGAAATGTTCCAGCAATCATTTTCCTGAGCCGACGGTACTCAGAAGGTGTAAGGATGGACTGCGGAGTAATGGGCCCAAAAGTGGCCACCCGAACTGAACCACCGCACAGTATAGGGAAAAAATGTTAGGGAAATTGAATATTTAAGGGATAATAAAACAGCTGAGAAGATTGATATCAGATTCCAGAAGTATGAAGGAAGAAAACAGAAAGAAGATAGCAGACAGAAGCTCAATTGAGAAAGCACATTTATAAAAGTAAATAGAAATATGAGAGTGTTAAAACAAGTTTTTATTAATTAGTGTGACCAGTCCTTATCAAGGGATGTTTGAAAAACCATCACCATGAGAAATTATATAATTAATGAATTTTCATCCAGGAGAGAGAGAGTTGAGTATGAAATCAAGTCTATTACCATTAACCAAATAAAAGGGGTGTATAACCAAGCAGAAATAAAGATATATTATGAAGATTAATAAAGGAAGGAGAAGAACGAAGAATTCAACGATTAATTTTAAAAAGTAAATAAAAAATAAATCTGTTCTAGTGGGGGAGCTTTATGTAACGTTACATAACCCATGCCCAAATACGATAAATAAATAAAGGAGGATTAATATAATCACAAGAGTAAAAACCAGTAATCACCCATTTTTAAAAGTCAGAAATGGGGATTATGTATCAAACTATGAGAACCTTTGTACTCTAAAAACACTGTAAACATTGAAAACAATACTAAGTGTAATCATGAAAGTGCAGTGTACAAAGTGGAACATAGTATGATAGGTGAAAGTGTCCAACATTTAAAAAGAGCATCTCACAAATTTGTGCTGAAGATGAAAAAATCAGTATTGTAGCAATAGACTATGGTACTATTGACAAGTTGTAGTTTTATATTGTGTAGGCCACAAAGGCATTATAATTAGAATTAATATTTTAATTTTACTATGATTATTTTGTTTAGATGTATAATAATCCAGGGTTATATTAAACTGATAAAGGCAAATTAAAACTATACTAAAAGATGGAAGGGAAAATAAAAATATAGAGTAAGAATACATGGACCACAGTATAAGTAATAAATAAACTCAATTAAAAAATCATTAAATTATAAAATGCCAACAGCCAAGCTTAAATAAATCCATGAAGAAAAATCTTATATAAATTAAAATTAATCATAACTAAGATTGGTAAAGGAGTATTTTTTAAAAAGAAGAAATGTAATAATAATATTATATACTAGCCTATTTACCTAAAACGGTAACTAGATTAGCCAATAAAAAACCATCAACTTCTTCGTTACTAGGAGTAACTAACTAACAAGATTTTGACTTATTGTTAAATGTAATTCAATGTGAGAAGATGAAAAGTGTAATGTTCTATACAATTTTATAAATTTAAAAGAGTATTCGGAATAAACCACTCCTAAATTAAGAAAACGAGTCAGCACTAGACACTACATCAGAGATGTCCATTGAAATAAACTAATTCACACCAGAAAATCGATGAACAACCAATAAATCCTGCTAACCACCTCTCAATCCAGATGTCATCATTGAAAACCATTGGGTGAGATCGCTTCCTTTTAAAATTTAACTAAATTACACCTCAACTATAAAACTAGAACACTAGAAACAGCAACATCTCTTTAAATCCATCTGTAAACAAGGTGAACATAAACTTTACTTTAATTAACCAAAAAACAGAAAAATGTGGCTTTGCTAATAACATTACACACGCCATGATTTTTAGTGTTCGTTTTTGTCAGTGAAGAAACGTAGTCTGCGCTCTAGCGGTCAAAAAATCAACTGAATGATACACATTATACTAATTTTAAAATAATTTATGTAAAGTTTGATACAGACCCATATGCATTTCTGACTTCCTCAAAGTTCAAAGAACCTTAAATAACCCTGGGAAATTAATTAATTATTTCTTTTTCTTTATTAAAACTGTAATAAAAAACATTTGTTATGTGTTATATGTTAGTAAACTTAAGATCGAAGTAACGCTGTGATTTGTGAAGTAATCGATTGTCAATTCATGTTTTGGGAGACCATAGTGCCCCGTAAATATTAAATAAATTCAAGGAATGCCTTGCATTTAAATAATAAAATGTGTATTATTTCTAGTAGATGGTAGTTGGTTACAGGTAATAAGAAAATCGAGAAGAGAAAGGGAATCAGTCCGGTCATCAAGAAATTATTACGTACTACAAAAGTAGTTTAACCTCAAATGGGTTCGTAAAAGGATAAAAACAGCTGATGCCACGAGCGTAAAAAATTTAAAATACTCGAGAGTATACAAAGAGAGTAATTCTCTTTGACTCTCTTTACTCTCTCTCCTACCTATTTTCAAACAACGGTATTGATTTAATACAACCCAAATTTAGAAAATCATTCAATATTCTTTCATAATCACACACACTCTATTTTGAAGGCATATAACACCAATAGATAACAAATTTTGTAACGAAAGAAGACGCGAGAAAGTGGACGGTCGAGAGACGAGGGGAGGGAGTCGTTACAAATGGCGCTCAACTTAAAGGGCTTGAATTAGGAAGGAATTTCGGGATATATGCAAGTTAATATAACGAAAAACCTAATTTTTGTCGGCAACTATGAGAAGACAAGAAATGCACAATACCAGAGGCAGGTCGAAGAAGAGGGCAGAAGACACGGAGAAGGAAGAAGGTGGACAGGAACAAGAAATAAATGTAGTCACGGACAGTGAAATGGAACAACAGACAGGCGATAAAGAAGAAACCGAAGTAGTTATGGACACGGAAAAGCAAATAATTGAAGAGGATGACCAAGGGGACCAACCAGATAAAGTGGGAGCCAGAGAAGAACCAAATTGGCAGGAAATAATGAAATTTATGGCCGAACAAAGAAGACAAACTAACGAAAATTTGAATAAAATGAACGAGAAATTTGACCAAATAAATGAAAACTAAAGGAAACAAAATGAAACCTTGAGCAAAAAATTTGATACAATAAATGAAAATTTTAGGAAACAAAATGAAACCTTGAGCGAGAAATTTGACAAAATTGATGAAAGTTTCAGAAAGTTAGAGGAAACAATGGACAGTGGTTTCAAGAAAATGAATGAAATTTTTAGGAAACAGGAGGAAAACTCAAAGAGACACCATGAAACATTAATGAAAAAAATGGATAGGTGTTTAAAGAATATGAATGAAACACTAGACAGCGCTTCCGAAGATATTAAAGTAAGTCCGAAAACAGAAGAGAGCAGGAAGGAAATAGAAATTATAAAATACCAAGGTGTAATATTATCGGAGAATAAAAATAACAACAGCAAAGTGGATAATAAATACCTGGAAAAGAAGACCACGAAAATAAGAAAAACATGTAGAAAGAAAATAATAAATACAAGAGAAGAATTGGAGATGATTACAGGTGGATTAATTAATGTATTTAACCTTCCAATTAATGAACAAAGGGAGTTAATTAAGTTTAGATCTCAATTAAATATGTCGATGATTGAAGTGTGTCAGACAATATCAGTCATATCTTCAATACGGAATATACCATTCAAATATTTGGTAAATAATCCAGAGGTAAAAGGGAATGAAATGGTATTAAATATGAGTGACTATGTTATGTTAGAGGAGGTACAATACCTGTTAGTTAAAAAGGAACGAATTATGACGGGAGACCAGTACTTAAATGAAGGTTTCATAGCAGCAAAGTGGGAGAGCCGGATGATAAGGAGATTATCAAGGAGAGAAGTAATTCCGAACACCCCAGTAATCGGAGGAAGAGGAGTAACTAAGTTTATGGACCATGGTTAAACCTAATAATAATCAACCAGAAAAAGGGGACTGATGTTATGTATACCACCCAAGCAACCCATTGGAAAGAAGCAACCAAATAATATTAAATATAATTTAAGATAAACCCCAAAATTCAAAAAGCATGAAAGGACAACTTACTCAAAATATTTTGAAACCATATAATTTAAGATAAACAACAAACCGCCAAGAGAATGTAAGAACAGCTTATATAATTTAATTATAAATAACTGATTTAAAATAAAATAATAGAAAAAATAATATTTTTGATGGCAACAAAAAGAAGAATAAATAAAAACAATTAATGGTAATGTGCTCAGACAAGAAGGTAAAATAAGAAGAACAATGGATAGGGTATAATGACTATAATTACAATGAAGCTAAAGAATGATAATAATTAATACAGTTACAATTTAGAATTTCTCGGAGTTGAAAATGATAAAGGAAGAAATGATACGAAGAACATCTGTCACAAGAAGGAAAGTCAAAAGTATTTTAAAATAATGCCTATCAATAATGTTATCTCAAATTAATTACTGATAAATAAGAAGGAATCAAGAAGAAAAAGAAATATATAATTAAATGCAAACAGCAACAGCGTGAAGAATCCCAAAAGTGTTTAGTATTAGTCGCCAATCGACTACTTGTAAGTTTTTTTAATATAATGAATTGACTGTAGAAATGTTCCAGCAATCATTTTCCTGAGCCGACGGTACTCAGAAGGTGTAAGGATGGACTGCGGAGTAATGGGCCCAAAAGTGGCCACACGAACTGAACCACCGCACAGTATAGGGAAAAAATGTTAGGGAAATTGAATATTTAAGGGATAATAAAACAGCTGAGAAGATTGATATCAGATTCCAGAAGTATGAAGGAAGAAAACAGAAAGAAGATAGCAGACAGAAGCTCAATTGAGAAAGCACATTTATAAAAGTAAATAGAAATATGAGAGTGTTAAAACAAGTTTTTATTAATTAGTGTGACCAGTCCTTATCAAGGGATGTTTGAAAAACCATCACCATGAGAAATTATATAATTAATGAATTTTCATCCAGGAGAGAGAGAGTTGAGTATGAAATCAAGTCTATTACCATTAACCAAATAAAAGGGGTGTATAACCAAGCAGAAATAAAGATATATTATGAAGATTAATAAAGGAAGGAGAAGAACGAAGAATTCAACGATTAATTTTAAAAAGTAAATAAAAAATAAATCTGTTCTAGTGGGGGAGCTTTATGTAACGTTACATAACCCATGCCCAAATACGATAAATAAATAAAGGAGGATTAATATAATCACAAGAGTAAAAACCAGTAATCACCCATTTTTAAAAGTCAGAAATGGGGATTATGTATCAAACTATGAGAACCTTTGTACTCTAAAAACACTGTAAACATTGAAAACAATACTAAGTGTAATCATGAAAGTGCAGTGTACAAAGTGGAACATAGTATGATAGGTGAAAGTGTCAAACATTTAAAAAGAGCATCTCACAAATTTGTGCTGAAGATGAAAAAATCAGTATTGTAGCAATAGACTATGGTACTATTGACAAGTTGTAGTTTTATATTGTGTAGGCCACAAAGGCATTATAATTAGAATTAATATTTTAATTTTACTATGATTATTTTGTTTAGATGTATAATAATCCAGGGTTATATTAAACTGATAAAGGCAAATTAAAACTATACTAAAAGATGGAAGGGAAAATAAAAATATAGAGTAAGAATACATGGACCACAGTATAAGTAATAAATAAACTCAATTAAAAAATCATTAAATTATAAAATGCCAACAGCCAAGCTTAAATAAATCCATGAAGAAAAATCTTATATAAATTAAAATTAATCATAACTAAGATTGGTAAAGGAGTATTTTTTAAAAAGAAGAAATGTAATAATAATATTATATACTAGCCTATTTACCTAAAACGGTAACTAGATTAGCCAATAAAAAACCATCAACTTCTTCGTTACTAGGAGTAACTAACTAACAAGATTTTGACTTATTGTTAAATGTAATTCAATGTGAGAAGATGAAAAGTGTAATGTTCTATACAATTTTATAAATTTAAAAGAGTATTCGGAATAAACCACTCCTAAATTAAGAAAACGAGTCAGCACTAGACACTACATCAGAGATGTCCATTGAAATAAACTAATTCACACCAGAAAATCGATGAACAACCAATAAATCCTGCTAACCACCTCTCAATCCAGATGTCATCATTGAAAACCATTGGGTGAGATCGCTTCCTTTTAAAATTTAACTAAATTACACCTCAACTATAAAACTAGAACACTAGAAACAGCAACATCTCTTTAAATCCATCTGTAAACAAGGTGAACATAAACTTTACTTTAATTAACCAAAAAACAGAAAAATGTGGCTTTGCTAATAACATTACACACGCCATGATTTTTAGTGTTCGTTTTTGTCAGTGAAGAAACGTAGTCTGCGCTCTAGCGGTCAAAAAATCAACTGAATGATACACATTATACTAATTTTAAAATAATTTATGTAAAGTTTGATACAGACCCATATGCATTTCTGACTTCCTCAAAGTTCAAAGAACCTTAAATAACCCTGGGAAATTAATTAATTATTTCTTTTTCTTTATTAAAACTGTAATAAAAAACATTTGTTATGTGTTATATGTTAGTAAACTTAAGATCGAAGTAACGCTGTGATTTGTGAAGTAATCGATTGTCAATTCATGTTTTGGGAGACCATAGTGCCCCGTAAATATTAAATAAATTCAAGGAATGCCTTGCATTTAAATAATAAAATGTGTATTATTTCTAGTAGATGGTAGTTGGTTACAGGTAATAAGAAAATCGAGAAGAGAAAGGGAATCAGTCCGGTCATCAAGAAATTATTACGTACTACAAAAGTAGTTTAACCTCAAATGGGTTCGTAAAAGGATAAAAACAGCTGATGCCACGAGCGTAAAAAATTTAAAATACTCGAGAGTATACAAAGAGAGTAATTCTCTTTGACTCTCTTTACTCTCTCTCCTACCTATTTTCAAACAACGGTATTGATTTAATACAACCCAAATTTAGAAAATCATTCAATATTCTTTCATAATCACACACACTCTATTTTGAAGGCATATAACACCAATAGATAACAAATTTTGTAACGAAAGAAGACGCGAGAAAGTGGACGGTCGAGAGACGAGGGGAGGGAGTCGTTACAAATGGCGCTCAACTTAAAGGGCTTGAATTAGGAAGGAATTTCGGGATATATGCAAGTTAATATAACGAAAAACCTAATTTTTGTCGGCAACTATGAGAAGACAAGAAATGCACAATACCAGAGGCAGGTCGAAGAAGAGGGCAGAAGACACGGAGAAGGAAGAAGGTGGACAGGAACAAGAAATAAATGTAGTCACGGACAGTGAAATGGAACAACAGACAGGCGATAAAGAAGAAACCGAAGTAGTTATGGACATGGAAAAGCAAATAATTGAAGAGGATGACCAAGGGGACCAACCAGATAAAGTGGGAGCCAGAGAAGAACCAAATTGGCAGGAAATAATGAAATTTATGGCCGAACAAAGAAGACAAACTAACGAAAATTTGAATAAAATGAACGAGAAATTTGACCAAATAAATGAAAACTAAAGGAAACAAAATGAAACCTTGAGCAAAAAATTTGATACAATAAATGAAAATTTTAGGAAACAAAATGAAACCTTGAGCGAGAAATTTGACAAAATGGATGAAAGTTTCAGAAAGTTAGAGGAAACAATGGACAGTGGTTTCAAGAAAATGAATGAAATTTTTAGGAAACAGGAGGAAAACTCAAAGAGACACGATGAAACATTAATGAAAAAAATGGATAGGTGTTTAAAGAATATGAATGAAACACTAGACAGCGCTTCCGAAGATATTAAAGTAAGTCCGAAAACAGAAGAGAGCAGGAAGGAAATAGAAATTATAAAATACCAAGGTGTAATATTATCGGAGAATAAAAATAACAAGAGCAAAGTGGATAATAAATACCTGGAAAAGAAGACCACGAAAATAAGAAAAACATGTAGAAAGAAAATAATAAATACAAGAGAAGAATTGGAGATGATTACAGGTGGATTAATTAATGTATTTAACCTTCCAATTAATGAACAAAGGGAGTTAATTAAGTTTAGATCTCAATTAAATATGTCGATGATTGAAGTGTGTCAGACAATATCAGTCATATCTTCAATACGGAATATACCATTCAAATATTTGGTAAATAATCCAGAGGTAAAAGGGAATGAAATGGTATTAAATATGAGTGACTATGTTATGTTAGAGGAGGTACAATACCTGTTAGTTAAAAAGGAACGAATTATGACGGGAGACCAGTACTTAAATGAAGGTTTCATAGCAGCAAAGTGGGAGAGCCGGATGATAAGGAGATTATCAAGGAGAGAAGTAATTCCGAACACCCCAGTAATCGGAGGAAGAGGAGTAACTAAGTTTATGGACCATGGTTAAACCTAATAATAATCAACCAGAAAAAGGGGACTGATGTTATGTATACCACCCAAGCAACCCATTGGAAAGAAGCAACCAAATAATATTAAATATAATTTAAGATAAACCCCAAAATTCAAAAAGCATGAAAGGACAACTTACTCAAAATATTTTGAAACCATATAATTTAAGATAAACAACAAACCGCCAAGAGAATGTAAGAACAGCTTATATAATTTAATTATAAATAACTGACTTAAAATAAAATAATAGAAAAAATAATATTTTTGATGGCAACAAAAAGAAGAATAAATAAAAACAATTAATGGTAATGTGCTCAGACAAGAAGGTAAAATAAGAAGAACAATGGATAGGGTATAATGACTATAATTACAATGAAGCTAAAGAATGATAATAATTAATACAGTTACAATTTAGAATTTCTCGGAGTTGAAAATGATAAAGGAAGAAATGATACGAAGAACATCTGTCACAAGAAGGAAAGTCAAAAGTATTTTAAAATAATGCCTATCAATAATGTTATCTCAAATTAATTACTGATAAATAAGAAGGAATCAAGAAGAAAAAGAAATATATAATTAAATGCAAACAGCAACAGCGTGAAGAATCCCAAAAGTGTTTAGTATTAGTCGCCAATCGACTACTTGTAAGTTTTTTTAATATAATGAATTGACTGTAGAAATGTTCCAGCAATCATTTTCCTGAGCCGACGGTACTCAGAAGGTGTAAGGATGGACTGCGGAGTAATGGGCCCAAAAGTGGCCACCCGAACTGAACCACCGCACAGTATAGGGAAAAAATGTTAGGGAAATTGAATATTTAAGGGATAATAAAACAGCTGAGAAGATTGATATCAGATTCCAGAAGTATGAAGGAAGAAAACAGAAAGAAGATAGCAGACAGAAGCTCAATTGAGAAAGCACATTTATAAAAGTAAATAGAAATATGAGAGTGTTAAAACAAGTTTTTATTAATTAGTGTGACCAGTCCTTATCAAGGGATGTTTGAAAAACCATCACCATGAGAAATTATATAATTAATGAATTTTCATCCAGGAGAGAGAGAGTTGAGTATGAAATCAAGTCTATTACCATTAACCAAATAAAAGGGGTGTATAACCAAGCAGAAATAAAGATATATTATGAAGATTAATAAAGGAAGGAGAAGAACGAAGAATTCAACGATTAATTTTAAAAAGTAAATAAAAAATAAATCTGTTCTAGTGGGGGAGCTTTATGTAACGTTACATAACCCATGCCCAAATACGATAAATAAATAAAGGAGGATTAATATAATCACAAGAGTAAAAACCAGTAATCACCCATTTTTAAAAGTCAGAAATGGGGATTATGTATCAAACTATGAGAACCTTTGTACTCTAAAAACACTGTAAACATTGAAAACAATACTAAGTGTAATCATGAAAGTGCAGTGTACAAAGTGGAACATAGTATGATAGGTGAAAGTGTCAAACATTTAAAAAGAGCATCTCACAAATTTGTGCTGAAGATGAAAAAATCAGTATTGTAGCAATAGACTATGGTACTATTGACAAGTTGTAGTTTTATATTGTGTAGGCCACAAAGGCATTATAATTAGAATTAATATTTTAATTTTACTATGATTATTTTGTTTAGATGTATAATAATCCAGGGTTATATTAAACTGATAAAGGCAAATTAAAACTATACTAAAAGATGGAAGGGAAAATAAAAATATAGAGTAAGAATACATGGACCACAGTATAAGTAATAAATAAACTCAATTAAAAAATCATTAAATTATAAAATGCCAACAGCCAAGCTTAAATAAATCCATGAAGAAAAATCTTATATAAATTAAAATTAATCATAACTAAGATTGGTAAAGGAGTATTTTTTAAAAAGAAGAAATGTAATAATAATATTATATACTAGCCTATTTACCTAAAACGGTAACTAGATTAGCCAATAAAAAACCATCAACTTCTTCGTTACTAGGAGTAACTAACTAACAAGATTTTGACTTATTGTTAAATGTAATTCAATGTGAGAAGATGAAAAGTGTAATGTTCTATACAATTTTATAAATTTAAAAGAGTATTCGGAATAAACCACTCCTAAATTAAGAAAACGAGTCAGCACTAGACACTACATCAGAGATGTCCATTGAAATAAACTAATTCACACAAGAAAATCGATGAACAACCAATAAATCCTGCTAACCACCTCTCAATCCAGATGTCATCATTGAAAACCATTGGGTGAGATCGCTTCCTTTTAAAATTTAACTAAATTACACCTCAACTATAAAACTAGAACACTAGAAACAGCAACATCTCTTTAAATCCATCTGTAAACAAGGTGAACATAAACTTTACTTTAATTAACCAAAAAACAGAAAAATGTGGCTTTGCTAATAACATTACACACGCCATGATTTTTAGTGTTCGTTTTTGTCAGTGAAGAAACGTAGTCTGCGCTCTAGCGGTCAAAAAATCAACTGAATGATACACATTATACTAATTTTAAAATAATTTATGTAAAGTTTGATACAGACCCATATGCATTTCTGACTTCCTCAAAGTTCAAAGAACCTTAAATAACCCTGGGAAATTAATTAATTATTTCTTTTTCTTTATTAAAACTGTAATAAAAAACATTTGTTATGTGTTATATGTTAGTAAACTTAAGATCGAAGTAACGCTGTGATTTGTGAAGTAATCGATTGTCAATTCATGTTTTGGGAGACCATAGTGCCCCGTAAATATTAAATAAATTCAAGGAATGCCTTGCATTTAAATAATAAAATGTGTATTATTTCTAGTAGATGGTAGTTGGTTATAGGTAATAAGAAAATCGAGAAGAGAAAGGGAATCAGTCCGGTCATCAAGAAATTATTACGTACTACAAAAGTAGTTTAACCTCAAATGGGTTCGTAAAAGGATAAAAACAGCTGATGCCACGAGCGTAAAAAATTTAAAATACTCGAGAGTATACAAAGAGAGTAATTCTCTTTGACTCTCTTTACTCTCTCTCCTACCTATTTTCAAACAACGGTATTGATTTAATACAACCCAAATTTAGAAAATCATTCAATATTCTTTCATAATCACACACACTCTATTTTGAAGGCATATAACACCAATAGATAACAAATTTTGTAACAAAAGAAGACGCGAGAAAGTGGACGGTCGAGAGACGAGGGGAGGGAGTCGTTACAAATGGCGCTCAACTTAAAGGGCTTGAATTAGGAAGGAATTTCGGGATATATGCAAGTTAATATAACGAAAAACCTAATTTTTGTCGGCAACTATGAGAAGACAAGAAATGCACAATACCAGAGGCAGGTCGAAGAAGAGGGCAGAAGACACGGAGAAGGAAGAAGGTGGACAGGAACAAGAAATAAATGTAGTCACGGACAGTGAAATGGAACAACAGACAGGCGATAAAGAAGAAACCGAAGTAGTTATGGACACGGAAAAGCAAATAATTGAAGAGGATGACCAAGGGGACCAACCAGATAAAGTGGGAGCCAGAGAAGAACCAAATTGGCAGGAAATAATGAAATTTATGGCCGAACAAAGAAGACAAACTAACGAAAATTTGAATAAAATGAACGAGAAATTTGACCAAATAAATGAAAACTAAAGGAAACAAAATGAAACCTTGAGCGAAAAATTTGATACAATAAATGAAAATTTTAGGAAACAAAATGAAACCTTGAGCGAGAAATTTGACAAAATGGATGAAAGTTTCAGAAAGTTAGAGGAAACAATGGACAGTGGTTTCAAGAAAATGAATGAAATTTTTAGGAAACAGGAGGAAAACTCAAAGAGACACCATGAAACATTAATGAAAAAAATGGATAGGTGTTTAAAGAATATGAATGAAACACTAGACAGCGCTTCCGAAGATATTAAAGTAAGTCCGAAAACAGAAGAGAGCAGGAAGGAAATAGAAATTATAAAATACCAAGGTGTAATATTATCGGAGAATAAAAATAACAACAGCAAAGTGGATAATAAATACCTGGAAAAGAAGACCACGAAAATAAGAAAAACATGTAGAAAGAAAATAATAAATACAAGAGAAGAATTGGAGATGATTACAGGTGGATTAATTAATGTATTTAACCTTCCAATTAATGAACAAAGGGAGTTAATTAAGTTTAGATCTCAATTAAATATGTCGATGATTGAAGTGTGTCAGACAATATCAGTCATATCTTCAATACGGAATATACCATTCAAATATTTGGTAAATAATCCAGAGGTAAAAGGGAATGAAATGGTATTAAATATGAGTGACTATGTTATGTTAGAGGAGGTACAATACCTGTTAGTTAAAAAGGAACGAATTATGACGGGAGACCAGTACTTAAATGAAGGTTTCATAGCAGCAAAGTGGGAGAGCCGGATGATAAGGAGATTATCAAGGAGAGAAGTAATTCCGAACACCCCAGTAATCGGAGGAAGAGGAGTAACTAAGTTTATGGACCATGGTTAAACCAAATAATAATCAACCAGAAAAAGGGGACTGATGTTATGTATACCACCCAAGCAACCCATTGGAAAGAAGCAACCAAATAATATTAAATATAATTTAAGATAAACCCCAAAATTCAAAAAGCATGAAAGGACAACTTACTCAAAATATTTTGAAACCATATAATTTAAGATAAACAACAAACCGCCAAGAGAATGTAAGAACAGCTTATATAATTTAATTATAAATAACTGATTTAAAATAAAATAATAGAAAAAATAATATTTTTGATGGCAACAAAAAGAAGAATAAATAAAAACAATTAATGGTAATGTGCTCAGACAAGAAGGTAAAATAAGA
This sequence comes from Magicicada septendecula, assembly GCA_034769895.1. Taxonomy (NCBI): domain Eukaryota; kingdom Metazoa; phylum Arthropoda; class Insecta; order Hemiptera; family Cicadidae; genus Magicicada; species Magicicada septendecula. The sequence continues at coordinate 422,676,092 of CM068367.1, read as the reverse complement.
AGAACAATGGATAGGGTATAATGACTATAATTACAATGAAGCTAAAGAATGATAATAATTAATACAGTTACAATTTAGAATTTCTCGGAGTTGAAAATGATAAAGGAAGAAATGATACGAAGAACATCTGTCACAAGAAGGAAAGTCAAAAGTATTTTAAAATAATGCCTATCAATAATGTTATCTCAAATTAATTACTGATAAATAAGAAGGAATCAAGAAGAAAAAGAAATATATAATTAAATGCAAACAGCAACAGCGTGAAGAATCCCAAAAGTGTTTAGTATTAGTCGCCAATCGACTACTTGTAAGTTTTTTTAATATAATGAATTGACTGTAGAAATGTTCCAGCAATCATTTTCCTGAGCCGACGGTACTCAGAAGGTGTAAGGATGGACTGCGGAGTAATGGGCCCAAAAGTGGCCACCCGAACTGAACCACCGCACAGTATAGGGAAAAAATGTTAGGGAAATTGAATATTTAAGGGATAATAAAACAGCTGAGAAGATTGATATCAGATTCCAGAAGTATGAAGGAAGAAAACAGAAAGAAGATAGCAGACAGAAGCTCAATTGAGAAAGCACATTTATAAAAGTAAATAGAAATATGAGAGTGTTAAAACAAGTTTTTATTAATTAGTGTGACCAGTCCTTATCAAGGGATGTTTGAAAAACCATCACCATGAGAAATTATATAATTAATGAATTTTCATCCAGGAGAGAGAGAGTTGAGTATGAAATCAAGTCTATTACCATTAACCAAATAAAAGGGGTGTATAACCAAGCAGAAATAAAGATATATTATGAAGATTAATAAAGGAAGGAGAAGAACGAAGAATTCAACGATTAATTTTAAAAAGTAAATAAAAAATAAATCTGTTCTAGTGGGGGAGCTTTATGTAACGTTACATAACCCATGCCCAAATACGATAAATAAATAAAGGAGGATTAATATAATCACAAGAGTAAAAACCAGTAATCACCCATTTTTAAAAGTCAGAAATGGGGATTATGTATCAAACTATGAGAACCTTTGTACTCTAAAAACACTGTAAACATTGAAAACAATACTAAGTGTAATCATGAAAGTGCAGTGTACAAAGTGGAACATAGTATGATAGGTGAAAGTGTCAAACATTTATAAAGAGCATCTCACAAATTTGTGCTGAAGATGAAAAAATCAGTATTGTAGCAATAGACTATGGTACTATTGACAAGTTGTAGTTTTATATTGTGTAGGCCACAAAGGCATTATAATTAGAATTAATATTTTAATTTTACTATGATTATTTTGTTTAGATGTATAATAATCCAGGGTTATATTAAACTGATAAAGGCAAATTAAAACTATACTAAAAGATGGAAGGGAAAATAAAAATATAGAGTAAGAATACATGGACCACAGTATAAGTAATAAATAAACTCAATTAAAAAATCATTAAATTATAAAATGCCAACAGCCAAGCTTAAATAAATCCATGAAGAAAAATCTTATATAAATTAAAATTAATCATAACTAAGATTGGTAAAGGAGTATTTTTTAAAAAGAAGAAATGTAATAATAATATTATATACTAGCCTATTTACCTAAAACGGTAACTAGATTAGCCAATAAAAAACCATCAACTTCTTCGTTACTAGGAGTAACTAACTAACAAGATTTTGACTTATTGTTAAATGTAATTCAATGTGAGAAGATGAAAAGTGTAATGTTCTATACAATTTTATAAATTTAAAAGAGTATTCGGAATAAACCACTCCTAAATTAAGAAAACGAGTCAGCACTAGACACTACATCAGAGATGTCCATTGAAATAAACTAATTCACACAAGAAAATCGATGAACAACCAATAAATCCTGCTAACCACCTCTCAATCCAGATGTCATCATTGAAAACCATTGGGTGAGATCGCTTCCTTTTAAAATTTAACTAAATTACACCTCAACTATAAAACTAGAACACTAGAAACAGCAACATCTCTTTAAATCCATCTGTAAACAAGGTGAACATAAACTTTACTTTAATTAACCAAAAAACAGAAAAATGTGGCTTTGCTAATAACATTACACACGCCATGATTTTTAGTGTTCGTTTTTGTCAGTGAAGAAACGTAGTCTGCGCTCTAGCGGTCAAAAAATCAACTGAATGATACACATTATACTAATTTTAAAATAATTTATGTAAAGTTTGATACAGACCCATATGCATTTCTGACTTCCTCAAAGTTCAAAGAACCTTAAATAACCCTGGGAAATTAATTAATTATTTCTTTTTCTTTATTAAAACTGTAATAAAAAACATTTGTTATGTGTTATATGTTAGTAAACTTAAGATCGAAGTAACGCTGTGATTTGTGAAGTAATCGATTGTCAATTCATGTTTTGGGAGACCATAGTGCCCCGTAAATATTAAATAAATTCAAGGAATGCCTTGCATTTAAATAATAAAATGTGTATTATTTCTAGTAGATGGTAGTTGGTTATAGGTAATAAGAAAATCGAGAAGAGAAAGGGAATCAGTCCGGTCATCAAGAAATTATTACGTACTACAAAAGTAGTTTAACCTCAAATGGGTTCGTAAAAGGATAAAAACAGCTGATGCCACGAGCGTAAAAAATTTAAAATACTCGAGAGTATACAAAGAGAGTAATTCTCTTTGACTCTCTTTACTCTCTCTCCTACCTATTTTCAAACAACGGTATTGATTTAATACAACCCAAATTTAGAAAATCATTCAATATTCTTTCATAATCACACACACTCTATTTTGAAGGCATATAACACCAATAGATAACAAATTTTGTAACAAAAGAAGACGCGAGAAAGTGGACGGTCGAGAGACGAGGGGAGGGAGTCGTTACAAATGGCGCTCAACTTAAAGGGCTTGAATTAGGAAGGAATTTCGGGATATATGCAAGTTAATATAACGAAAAACCTAATTTTTGTCGGCAACTATGAGAAGACAAGAAATGCACAATACCAGAGGCAGGTCGAAGAAGAGGGCAGAAGACACGGAGAAGGAAGAAGGTGGACAGGAACAAGAAATAAATGTAGTCACGGACAGTGAAATGGAACAACAGACAGGCGATAAAGAAGAAACCGAAGTAGTTATGGACACGGAAAAGCAAATAATTGAAGAGGATGACCAAGGGGACCAACCAGATAAAGTGGGAGCCAGAGAAGAACCAAATTGGCAGGAAATAATGAAATTTATGGCCGAACAAAGAAGACAAACTAACGAAAATTTGAATAAAATGAACGAGAAATTTGACCAAATAAATGAAAACTAAAGGAAACAAAATGAAACCTTGAGCGAAAAATTTGATACAATAAATGAAAATTTTAGGAAACAAAATGAAACCTTGAGCGAGAAATTTGACAAAATGGATGAAAGTTTCAGAAAGTTAGAGGAAACAATGGACAGTGGTTTCAAGAAAATGAATGAAATTTTTAGGAAACAGGAGGAAAACTCAAAGAGACACCATGAAACATTAATGAAAAAAATGGATAGGTGTTTAAAGAATATGAATGAAACACTAGACAGCGCTTCCGAAGATATTAAAGTAAGTCCGAAAACAGAAGAGAGCAGGAAGGAAATAGAAATTATAAAATACCAAGGTGTAATATTATCGGAGAATAAAAATAACAACAGCAAAGTGGATAATAAATACCTGGAAAAGAAGACCACGAAAATAAGAAAAACATGTAGAAAGAAAATAATAAATACAAGAGAAGAATTGGAGATGATTACAGGTGGATTAATTAATGTATTTAACCTTCCAATTAATGAACAAAGGGAGTTAATTAAGTTTAGATCTCAATTAAATATGTCGATGATTGAAGTGTGTCAGACAATATCAGTCATATCTTCAATACGGAATATACCATTCAAATATTTGGTAAATAATCCAGAGGTAAAAGGGAATGAAATGGTATTAAATATGAGTGACTATGTTATGTTAGAGGAGGTACAATACCTGTTAGTTAAAAAGGAACGAATTATGACGGGAGACCAGTACTTAAATGAAGGTTTCATAGCAGCAAAGTGGGAGAGCCGGATGATAAGGAGATTATCAAGGAGAGAAGTAATTCCGAACACCCCAGTAATCGGAGGAAGAGGAGTAACTAAGTTTATGGACCATGGTTAAACCAAATAATAATCAACCAGAAAAAGGGGACTGATGTTATGTATACCACCCAAGCAACCCATTGGAAAGAAGCAACCAAATAATATTAAATATAATTTAAGATAAACCCCAAAATTCAAAAAGCATGAAAGGACAACCTACTCAAAATATTTTGAAACCATATAATTTAAGATAAACAACAAACCGCCAAGAGAATGTAAGAACAGCTTATATAATTTAATTGTAAATAACTGATTTAAAATAAAATAATAGAAAAAATAATATTTTTGATGGCAACAAAAAGAAGAATAAATAAAAACAATTAATGGTAATGTGCTCAGACAAGAAGGTAAAATAAGAAGAACAATGGATAGGGTATAATGACTATAATTACAATGAAGCTAAAGAATGATAATAATTAATACAGTTACAATTTAGAATTTCTCGGAGTTGAAAATGATAAAGGAAGAAATGATACGAAGAACATCTGTCACAAGAAGGAAAGTCAAAAGGATTTTAAAATAATGCCTATCAATAATGTTATCTCAAATTAATTACTGATAAATAAGAAGGAATCAAGAAGAAAAAGAAATATATAATTAAATGCAAACAGCAACAGCGTGAAGAATCCCAAAAGTGTTTAGTATTAGTCGCCAATCGACTACTTGTAAGTTTTTTTAATATAATGAATTGACTGTAGAAATGTTCCAGCAATCATTTTCCTGAGCAGACGGTACTCAGAAGGTGTAAGGATGGACTGCGGAGTAATGGGCCCAAAAGTGGCCACCCGAACTGAACCACCGCACAGTATAGGGAAAAAATGTTAGGGAAATTGAATATTTAAGGGATAATAAAACAGCTGAGAAGATTGATATCAGATTCCAGAAGTATGAAGGAAGAAAACAGAAAGAAGATAGCAGACAGAAGCTCAATTGAGAAAGCACATTTATAAAAGTAAATAGAAATATGAGAGTGTTAAAACAAGTTTTTATTAATTAGTGTGACCAGTCCTTATCAAGGGAGGTTTGAAAAACCATCACCATGAGAAATTATATAATTAATGAATTTTCATCCAGGAGAGAGAGAGTTGAGTATGAAATCAAGTCTATTACCATTAACCAAATAAAAGGGGTGTATAACCTGCAGAAATAAAGATATATTATGAAGATTAATAAAGGAAGGAGAAGAACGAAGAATTCAACGATTAATTTTAAAAAGTAAATAAAAAATAAATCTGTTCTAGTGGGGGAGCTTTATGTAACTTTACATAACCCATGCCCAAATACGATAAATAAATAAAGGAGGATTAATATAATCACAAGAGTAAAAACCAGTAATCACCCATTTTTAAAAGTCAGAAATGGGGATTATGTATCAAACTATGAGAACCTTTGTACTCTAAAAACACTGTAAACATTGAAAACAATACTAAGTGTAATCATAAAAGTGCAGTGTACAAAGTGGAACATAGTATGATAGGTGAAAATGTCAAACATTTAAAAAGAGCATCTCACAAATTTGTGCTGAAGATGAAAAAATCAGTATTGTAGCAATAGACTATGGTACTATTGACAAGTTGTAGTTTTATATTGTGTAGGCCACAAAGGCATTATAATTAGAATTAATATTTTAATTTTACTATGATTATTTTGTTTAGATGTATAATAATCCAGGGTTATATTAAACTGATAAAGGCAAATTAAAACTATACTAAAAGATGGAAGGGAAAATAAAAATATAGAGTAAGAATACATGGACCACAGTATAAGTAATAAATAAACTCAATTAAAAAATCATTAAATTATAAAATGCCAACAGCCAAGCTTAAATAAATCCATGAAGAAAAATCTTATATAAATTAAAATTAATCATAACTAAGATTGGTAAAGGAGTATTTTTTAAAAAGAAGAAATGTAATAATAATATTATATACTAGCATATTTACCTAAAACGGTAACTAGATTAGCCAATAAAAAACCATCAACTTCTTCGTTACTAGGAGTAACTAGCTAACAAGATTTTGACTTATTGTTAAATGTAATTCAATGTGAGAAGATGAAAAGTGTAATGTTCTATACAATTTTATAAATTTAAAAGAGTATTCGGAATAAACCACTCCTAAATTAAGAAAACGAGTCAGCACTAGACACTACATCAGAGATGTCCATTGAAATAAACTAATTCACACCAGAAAATCGATGAACAACCAATAAATCCTGCTAACCACCTCTCAATCCAGATGTCATCATTGAAAACCATTGGGTGAGATCGCTTCCTTTTAAAATTTAACTAAATTACACCTCAACTATAAAACTAGAACACTAGAAACAGCACCATCTCTTTAAATCCATCTGTAAACAAGGTGAACATAAACTTTACTTTAATTAACCAAAAAACAGAAAAATGTGGCTTTGCTAATAACATTACAGACGCCAGGATTTTTAGTGTTCGTTTTTGTCAGTGAAGAAACGTAGTCTGCGCTCTAGCGGTCAAAAAATCAACTGAATGATACACATTATACTAATTTTAAAATAATTTATGTAAAGTTTGATACAGACCCATATGCATTTCTGACTTCCTCAAAGTTCAAAGAACCTTAAATAACCCTGGGAAATTAATTAATTATTTCTTTTTCTTTATTAAAACTGTAATAAAAAACATTTGTTATGTGTTATATGTTAGTAAACTTAAGGTCGAAGTAACGCTGTGATTTGTGAAGTAATCGATTGTCAATTCATGTTTTGGGGGACCATAGTGCCCCGTAAATATTAAATAAATTCAAGGAATGCCTTGCATTTAAATAATATAATGTGTATTATTTCTAGTAGATGGTAGTTGGTTAGAGGTAATCAGAAAATCGCGAAGAGAAAGGGAATCAGTCCGGTCATCAAGAAATTATTACGTACTACAAAAGTAGTTTAACCTCAAATGGGTTCGTAAAAGGATAAAAACAGCTGATGCCACGAGCGGAAAAAATTTAAAATACTCGATTGTATACAAAGAGAGTAATTCTCTTTGACTCTCTTTACTCTCTCTCCTACCTATTTTCAAACAACGGTATTGATTTAATACAACCAAAATTTAGAAAATCATTCAATATTCTTTCATAATCACACACACTCTATTTTGAAGGCATATAACACCAATAGATAACAAATTTTGTAACGAAAGAAGACGCGAGAAAGTGGACGTCGAGAGACGAGGGGAGGGAGTCGTTACAAATGGCGCTCAAATTAAAGGGCTTGAATTAGGAAGGAATTTCGGGATATACGCAAGTTAATATAATGAAAAACCTAATTTTTGTCGGCAACTATGAGAAGACAAGAAATGCACAATACCAGAGGCAGGTCGAAGAAGAGGGCAGAAGACACGGAGAAGGAAGAAGGTGGACAGGAACAAGAAATAAATGTAGTCACGGACAGTGAAATGGAACAACAGACAGGCGATAAAGAAGAAACCGAAGTAGTTATGGACACGGAAAAGCAAATAATTGAAGAGGATGCCCAAGGGGACCAACCAGATAAAGTGGGAGCCAGAGAAGAACCAAATTGGCAGGAAATAATGAAATTTATGGCCGAACAAAGAAGACAAACTAACGAAAATTTGAATAAAATGAACGAGAAATTTGACCAAATAAATGAAAACTCAAGGAAACAAAATGAAACCTTGAGCGAAAAATTTGATACAATAAATGAAAATTTTAGGAAACAAAATGAAACCTTGAGCGAGAAATTTGACAAAATGGATGAAAGTTTCAGAAAGTTAGAGGAAACAATGGACAGTGGTTTCAAGAAAATGAATGAAAATTTTAGGAAACAGGAGGAAAACTCAAAGAGACACCATGAAACATTAATGAAAAAAATGGATAGGTGTTTAAAGAATATGAATGAAACACTAGACAGCGCTTCCAAAATATATTAAAGTAAGTCCGAAAACAGAAGAGAGCAGGAAGGAAATAGAAATTATAAAATACCAAGGTGTAATATTATCGGAGAATAAAAATAACAACAGCAAAGTGGATAATAAATACCTGGAAAAGAAGACCACGAAAATAAGAAAAACATGTAGAAAGAAAATAATAAATACAAGAGAAGAATTGGAGATGATTACAGGTGGATTAATTAATGTATTTAACCTTCCAATTAATGAACAAAGGGAGTTAATTAAGTTTAGATCTCAATTAAATATGTCGATGATTGAAGTGTGTCAGACAATATCAGTCATATCTTCAATACGGAATATACCATTCAAATATTTGGTAAATAATCCAGAGGTAAAAGGGAATGAAATGGTATTAAATATGAGTGACTATGTTATGTTAGAGGAGGTACAATACCTGTTAGTTAAAAAGGAACGAATTATGACGGGAGACCAGTACTTAAATGAAGGTTTCATAGCAGCAAAGTGGGAGAGCCGGATGATAAGGAGATTATCAAGGAGAGAAGTAATTCCGAACACCCCAGTAATCGGAGGAAGAGGAGTAACTAAGTTTATGGACCATGGTTAAACCTAATAATAATCAACCAGAAAAAGGGGACTGATGTTATGTATACCACCCAAGCAACCCATTGGAAAGAAGCAACCAAATAATATTAAATATAATTTAAGATAAACCCCAAAATTCAAAAAGCATGAAAGGACAACTTACTCAAAATATTTTGAAACCATATAATTTAAGATAAACAACAAACCGCCAAGAGAATGTAAGAACAGCTTATATAATTTAATTATAAATAACTGATTTAAAATAAAATAATAGAAAAAATAATATTTTTGATGGCAACAAAAAGAAGAATAAATAAAAACAATTAATGGTAATGTGCTCAGACAAGAAGGTAAAATAAGAAGAACAATGGATAGGGTATAATGACTATAATTACAATGAAGCTAAAGAATGATAATAATTAATACAGTTACAATTTAGAATTTCTCGGAGTTGAAAATGATAAAGGAAGAAATGATACGAAGAACATCTGTCACAAGAAGGAAAGTCAAAAGTATTTTAAAATAATGCCTATCAATAATGTTATCTCAAATTAATTACTGATAAATAAGAAGGAATCAAGAAGAAAAAGAAATATATAATTAAATGCAAACAGCAACAGCGTGAAGAATCCCAAAAGTGTTTAGTATTAGTCGCCAATCGACTACTTGTAAGTTTTTTTAATATAATGAATTGACTGTAGAAATGTTCCAGCAATCATTTTCCTGAGCCGACGGTACTCAGAAGGTGTAAGGATGGACTGCGGAGTAATGGGCCCAAAAGTGGCCACCCGAACTGAACCACCGCACACACAGTATAGGGAAAAAATGTTAGGGAAACTGAATATTTAAGGGATAATAAAACAGCTGAGAAGATTGATATCAAATTCCAGAAGTATGAAGGAAGAAAACAGAAAGAAGATAGCAGACAGAAGCTCAATTGAGAAAGCACATTTATAAAAGTAAATAGAAATATGAGAGTGTTAAAACAAGTTTTTATTAATTAGTGTGACCAGTCCTTATCAAGGGATGTTTGAAAAACCATCACCATGAGAAATTATATAATTAATGAATTTTCATCCAGGAGAGAGAGAGTTGAGTATGAAATCAAGTCTATTACCATTAACCAAATAAAAGGGGTGTATAACCAAGCAGAAATAAAGATATATTATGAAGATTAATAAAGGAAGGAGAAGAACGAAGAATTCAACGATTAATTTTAAAAAGTAAATAAAAAATAAATCTGTTCTAGTGGGGGAGCTTTATGTAACGTTACATAACCCATGCCCAAATACGATAAATAAATAAAGGAGGATTAATATAATCACAAGAGTAAAAACCAGTAATCACCCATTTTTAAAAGTCAGAAATGGGGATTATGTATCAAACTATGAGAACCTTTGTACTCTAAAAACACTGTAAACATTGAAAACAATACTAAGTGTAATCATGAAAGTGCAGTGTACAAAGTGGAACATAGTATGATAGGTGAAAGTGTCAAACATTTATAAAGAGCATCTCACAAATTTGTGCTGAAGATGAAAAAATCAGTATTGTAGCAATAGACTATGGTACTATTGACAAGTTGTAGTTTTATATTGTGTAGGCCACAAAGGCATTATAATTAGAATTAATATTTTAATTTTACTATGATTATTTTGTTTAGATGTATAATAATCCAGGGTTATATTAAACTGATAAAGGCAAATTAAAACTATACTAAAAGATGGAAGGGAAAATAAAAATATAGAGTAAGAATACATGGACCACAGTATAAGTAATAAATAAACTCAATTAAAAAATCATTAAATTATAAAATGCCAACAGCCAAGCTTAAATAAATCCATGAAGAAAAATCTTATATAAATTAAAATTAATCATAACTAAGATTGGTAAAGGAGTATTTTTTAAAAAGAAGAAATGTAATAATAATATTATATACTAGCCTATTTACCTAAAACGGTAACTAGATTAGCCAATAAAAAACCATCAACTTCTTCGTTACTAGGAGTAACTAACTAACAAGATTTTGACTTATTGTTAAATGTAATTCAATGTGAGAAGATGAAAAGTGTAATGTTCTATACAATTTTATAAATTTAAAAGAGTATTCGGAATAAACCACTCCTAAATTAAGAAAAAGAGTCAGCACTAGACACTACATCAGAGATGTCCATTGAAATAAACTAATTCACACCAGAAAATCGATGAACAACCAATAAATCCTGCTAACCACCTCTCAATCCAGATGTCATCATTGAAAACCATTGGGTGAGATCGCTTCCTTTTAAAATTTAACTAAATTACACCTCAACTGTAAAACTAGAACACTAGAAACAGCACCATCTCTTTAAATCCATCTGTAAACAAGGTGAACATAAACTTTACTTTAATTAACCAAAAAACAGAAAAATGTGGCTTTGCTAATAACATTACACACGCCATGATTTTTAGTGTTCGTTTTTGTCAGTGAAGAAACGTAGTCTGCGCTCTAGCGGTCAAAAAATCAACTGAATGATACACATTATACTAATTTTAAAATAATTTATGTAAAGTTTGATACAGACCCATATGCATTTCTGACTTCCTCAAAGTTCAAAGAACCTTAAATAACACTGGGAAATTAATTAATTATTTCTTTTTCTTTATTAAAACTGTAATAAAAAACATTTGTTATGTGTTATGTTATGTTAGTAAACTTAAGATCGAAGTAACGCTGTGATTTGTGAAGTAATCGATTGTCAATTCATGTTTTGGGAGACCATAGTGCCCCGTAAATATTAAATAAATTCAAGGAATGCCTTGCATTTAAATAATAAAATGTGTATTATTTCTGGTAGATGGTAGTTGGTTACAGGTAATAAGAAAATCGAGAAGAGAAAGGGAATCAGTCCGGTCATCAAGAAATTATTACGTACTACAAAAGTAGTTTAACCTCAAATGGGTTCGTAAAAGGATAAAAACAGCTGATGCCACGAGCGGAAAAAATTTAAAATACTCGATTGTATTCAAAGAGAGTAATTCTCTTTGACTCTCTTTACTCTCTCTCCTACCTATTTTCAAACAACGGTATTGATTTAATACAACCAAAATTTAGAAAATCATTCAATATTCTTTCATAATCACACACACTCTATTTTGAAGGCATATAACACCAATAGATAACAAATTTTGTAACGAAAGAAGACGCGAGAAAGTGGACGTCGAGAGACGAGGGGAGGGAGTCGTTACAAATGGCGCTCAACTTAAAGGGCTTGAATTAGGAAGGAATTTCGGGATATACGCAAGTTAATATAATGAAAAACCTAATTTTTGTCGGCAACTATGAGAAGACAAGAAATGCACAATACCAGAGGCAGGTCGAAGAAGAGGGCAGAAGACACGGAGAAGGAAGAAGGTGGACAGGAACAAGAAATAAATGTAGTCACGGACAGTGAAATGGAACAACAGACAGGCGATAAAGAAGAAACCGAAGTAGTTATGGACACGGAAAAGCAAATAATTGAAGAGGATGCCCAAGGGGACCAACCAGATAAAGTGGGAGCCAGAGAAGAACCAAATTGGCAGGAAATAATGAAATTTATGGCCGAACAAAGAAGACAAACTAACGAAAATTTGAATAAAATGAACGAGAAATTTGACTAAATAAATGAAAACTCAAGGAAACAAAATGAAACCTTGAGCGAAAAATTTGATACAATAAATGAAAATTTTAGGAAACAAAATGAAACCTTGAGCGAGAAATTTGACAAAATGGATGAAAGTTTCAGAAAGTTAGAGGAAACAATGGACAGTGGTTTCAAGAAAATGAATGAAAATTTTAGGAAACAGGAGGAAAACTCAAAGAGACACCATGAAACATTAATGAAAAAAATGGATAGGTGTTTAAAGAATATGAATGAAACACTAGACAGCGCTTCCAAAATATATTAAAGTAAGTCCGAAAACAGAAGAGAGCAGGAAGGAAATAGAAATTATAAAATACCAAGGTGTAATATTATCGGAGAATAAAAATAACAACAGCAAAGTGGATAATAAATACCTGGAAAAGAAGACCACGAAAATAAGAAAAACATGTAGAAAGAAAATAATAAATACAAGAGAAGAATTGGAGATGATTACAGGTGGATTAATTAATGTATTTAACCTTCCAATTAATGAACAAAGGGAGTTAATTAAGTTTAGATCTCAATTAAATATGTCGATGATTGAAGTGTGTCAGACAATATCAGTCATATCTTCAATACGGAATATACCATTCAAATATTTGGTAAATAATCCAGAGGTAAAAGGGAATGAAATGGTATTAAATATGAGTGACTATGTTATGTTAGAGGAGGTACAATACCTGTTAGTTAAAAAGGAACGAATTATGACGGGAGACCAGTACTTAAATGAAGGTTTCATAGCAGCAAAGTGGGAGAGCCGGATGATAAGGAGATTATCAAGGAGAGAAGTAATTCCGAACACCCCAGTAATGGGAGGAAGAGGAGTAACTAAGTTTATGGACCATGGTTAAACCAAATAATAATCAACCAGAAAAAGGGGACTGATGTTATGTATACCACCCAAGCAACCCATTGGAAAGAAGCAACCAAATAATATTAAATATAATTTAAGATAAACCCCAAAATTCAAAAAGCATGAAAGGACAACTTACTCAAAATATTTTGAAACCATATAATTTAAGATAAACAACAAACCGCCAAGAGAATGTAAGAACAGCTTATATAATTTAATTATAAATAACTGATTTAAAATAAAATAATAGAAAAAATAATATTTTTGATGGCAACAAAAAGAAGAATAAATAAAAACAATTAATGGTAATGTGCTCAGACAAGAAGGTAAAATAAGAAGAACAATGGATAGGGTATAATGACTATAATTACAATGAAGCTAAAGAATGATAATAATTAATACAGTTACAATTTAGAATTTCTCGGAGTTGAAAATGATAAAGGAAGAAATGATACGAAGAACATCTGTCACAAGAAGGAAAGTCAAAAGGATTTTAAAATAATGCCTATCAATAATGTTATCTCAAATTAATTACTGATAAATAAGAAGGAATCAAGAAGAAAAAGAAATATATAATTAAATGCAAACAGCAACAGCGTGAAGAATCCCAAAAGTGTTTAGTATTAGTCGCCAATCGACTACTTGTAAGTTTTTTAATATAATGAATTGACTGTAGAAATGTTCCAGCAATCATTTTCCTGAGCCGACGGTACTCAGAAGGTGTAAGGATGGACTGCGGAGTAATGGGCCCAAAAGTGGCCACCCGAACTGAACCACCGCACAGTATAGGGAAAAAATGTTAGGGAAATTGAATATTTAAGGGATAATAAAACAGCTGAGAAGATTGATATCAGATTCCAGAAGTATGAAGGAAGAAAACAGAAAGAAGATAGCAGACAGAAGCTCAATTGAGAAAGCACATTTATAAAAGTAAATAGAAATATGAGAGTGTTAAAACAAGTTTTTATTAATTAGTGTGACCAGTCCTTATCAAGGGAGGTTTGAAAAACCATCACCATGAGAAATTATATAATTAATGAATTTTCATCCAGGAGAGAGAGAGTTGAGTATGAAATCAAGTCTATTACCATTAACCAAATAAAAGGGGTGTATAACCAAGCAGAAATAAAGATATATTATGAAGATTAATAAAGGAAGGAGAAGAACGAAGAATTCAACGATTAATTGTAAAAAGTAAATAAAAAATAAATCTGTTCTAGTGGGGGAGCTTTATGTAACTTTACATAACCCATGCCCAAATACGATAAATAAATAAAGGAGGATTAATATAATCACAAGAGTAAAAACCAGTAATCACCCATTTTTAAAAGTCAGAAATGGGGATTATGTATCAAACTATGAGAACCTTTGTACTCTAAAAACACTGTAAACATTGAAAACAATACTAAGTGTAATCATAAAAGTGCAGTGTACAAAGTGGAACATAGTATGATAGGTGAAAGTGTCAAACATTTAAAAAGAGCATCTCACAAATTTGTGCTGAAGATGAAAAAATCAGTATTGTAGCAATAGACTATGGTACTATTGACAAGTTGTAGTTTTATATTGTGTAGGCCACAAAGGCATTATAATTAGAATTAATATTTTAATTTTACTATGATTATTTTGTTTAGATGTATAATAATCCAGGGTTATATTAAACTGATAAAGGCAAATTAAAACTATACTAAAAGATGGAAGGGAAAATAAAAATATAGAGTAAGAATACATGGACCACAGTATAAGTAATAAATAAACTCAATTAAAAAATCATTAAATTATAAAATGCCAACAGCCAAGCTTAAATAAATCCATGAAGAAAAATCTTATACAAATTAAAATTAATCATAACTAAGATTGGTAAAGGAGTAGTTTTTAAAAAGAAGAAATGTAATAATAATATTATATACTAGCCTATTTACCTAAAACGGTAACTAGATTAGCCAATAAAAAACCATCAACTTCTTCGTTACTAGGAGTAACTAGCTAACAAGATTTTGACTTATTGTTAAATGTAATTCAATGTGAGAAGATGAAAAGTGTAATGTTCTATACAATTTTATAAATTTAAAAGAGTATTCGGAATAAACCACTCCTAAATTAAGAAAACGAGTCAGCACTAGACACTACATCAGAGATGTCCATTGAAATAAACTAATTCACACCAGAAAATCGATGAACAACCAATAAATCCTGCTAACCACCTCTCAATCCAGATGTCATCATTGAAAACCATTGGGTGAGATCGCTTCCTTTTAAAATTTAACTAAATTACACCTCAACTATAAAACTAGAACACTAGAAACAGCAACATCTCTTTAAATCCATCTGTAAACAAGGTGAACATAAACTTTACTTTAATTAACCAAAAAACAGAAAAATGTGGCTTTGCTAATAACATTACAGACGCCATGATTTTTAGGGTTCGTTTTTGTCAGTGAAGAAACATAGTCTGCGCTCTAGCGGTCAAAAAATCAACTGAATGATACACATTATACTAATTTTAAAATAATTTATGTAAAGTTTGATACAGACCCATATGCATTTCTGACTTCCTCAAAGTTCAAAGAACCTTAAATAACCCTGGGAAATTAATTAATTATTTCTTTTTCTTTATTAAAACTGTAATAAAAAACATTTGTTATGTGTTATATGTTAGTAAACTTAAGATCGAAGTAACGCTGTGATTTGTGAAGTAATCGATTGTCAATTCATGTTTTGGGAGACCATAGTGCCCCGTAAATATTAAATAAATTCAAGGAATGCCTTGCATTTAAATAATATAATGTGTATTATTTCTAGTAGATGGTAGTTGGTTACAGGTAATAAGAAAATCGAGAAGAGAAAGGGAATCAGTCCGGTCATCAAGAAATTATTACGTACTACAAAAGTAGTTTAACCTCAAATGGGTTCGTAAAAGGATAAAAACAGCTGATGCCACGAGCGGAAAAAATTTAAAATACTCGATTGTATACAAAGAGAGTAATTCTCTTTGACTCTCTTTACTCTCTCTCCTACCTATTTTCAAACAACGGTATTGATTTAATACAACCAAAATTTAGAAAATCATTCAATGTTCTTTCATAATCACACACACTCTATTTTGAAGGCATATAACACCAATAGATAACAAATTTTGTAATGAAAGAAGACGCGAGAAAGTGGACGGTCGAGAGACGAGGGGAGGGAGTCGTTACAAATGGCGCTCAACTTAAAGGGCTTGAATTAGGAAGGAATTTCGGGATATACGCAAGTTAATATAATGAAAAACCTAATTTTTGTCGGCAACTATGAGAAGACAAGAAATGCACAATACCAGAGGCAGGTCGAAGAAGAGGGCAGAAGACACGGAGAAGGAAGAAGGTGGACAGGAACAAGAAATAAATGTAGTCACGGACAGTGAAATGGAACAACAGACAGGCGATAAAGAAGAAACCGAAGTAGTTATGGACACGGAAAAGCAAATAATTGAAGAGGATGCCCAAGGGGACCAACCAGATAAAGTGGGAGCCAGAGAAGAACCAAATTGGCAGGAAATAATGAAATTTATGGCCGAACAAAGAAGACAAACTAACGAAAATTTGAATAAAATGAACGAGAAATTTGACCAAATAAATGAAAACTCAAGGAAACAAAATGAAACCTTGAGCGAAAAATTTGATACAATAAATGAAAATTTTAGGAAACAAAATGAAACCTTGAGCGAGAAATTTGACAAAATGGATGAAAGTTTCAGAAAGTTAGAGGAAACAATGGACAGTGGTTTCAAGAAAATGAATGAAAATTTTAGGAAACAGGAGGAAAACTCAAAGAGACACCATGAAACATTAATGAAAAAAATGGATAGGTGTTTAAAGAATATGAATGAAACACTAGACAGCGCTTCCAAAATATATTAAAGTAAGTCCGAAAACAGAAGAGAGCAGGAAGGAAATAGAAATTATAAAATACCAAGGTGTAATATTATCGGAGAATAAAAATAACAACAGCAAAGTGGATAATAAATACCTGGAAAAGAAGACCACGAAAATAAGAAAAACATGTAGAAAGAAAATAATAAATACAAGAGAAGAATTGGAGATGATTACAGGTGGATTAATTAATGTATTTAACCTTCCAATTAATGAACAAAGGGAGTTAATTAAGTTTAGATCTCAATTAAATATGTCGATGATTGAAGTGTGTCAGACAATATCAGTCATATCTTCAATACGGAATATACCATTCAAATATTTGGTAAATAATCCAGAGGTAAAAGGGAATGAAATGGTATTAAATATGAGTGACTATGTTATGTTAGAGGAGGTACAATACCTGTTAGTTAAAAAGGAACGAATTATGACGGGAGACCAGTACTTAAATGAAGGTTTCATAGCAGCAAAGTGGGAGAGCCGGATGATAAGGAGATTATCAAGGAGAGAAGTAATTCCGAACACCCCAGTAATCGGAGGAAGAGGAGTAACTAAGTTTATGGACCATGGTTAAACCAAATAATAATCAACCAGAAAAAGGGGACTGATGTTATGTATACCACCCAAGCAACCCATTGGAAAGAAGCAACCAAATAATATTAAATATAATTTAAGATAAACCCCAAAATTCAAAAAGCATGAAAGGACAACTTACTCAAAATATTTTGAAACCATATAATTTAAGATAAACAACAAACCGCCAAGAGAATGTAAGAACAGCTTATATAATTTAATTATAAATAACTGATTTAAAATAAAATAATAGAAAAAATAATATTTTTGATGGCAACAAAAAGAAGAATAAATAAAAACAATTAATGGTAATGTGCTCAGACAAGAAGGTAAAATAAGAAGAACAATGGATAGGGTATAATGACTATAATTACAATGAAGCTAAAGAATGATAATAATTAATACAGTTACAATTTAGAATTTCTCGGAGTTGAAAATGATAAAGGAAGAAATGATACGAAGAACATCTGTCACAAGAAGGAAAGTCAAAAGGATTTTAAAATAATGCCTATCAATAATGTTATATCAAATTAATTACTGATAAATAAGAAGGAATCAAGAAGAAAAAGAAATATATAATTAAATGCAAACAGCAACAGCGTGAAGAATCCCAAAAGTGTTTAGTATTAGTTGCCAAGCGACTACTTGTAAGTTTTTTTAATATAATGAATTGACTGTAGAAATGTTCCAGCAATCATTTTCCTGAGCAGACGGTACTCAGAAGGTGTAAGGATGGACTGCGGAGTAATGGGCCCAAAAGTGGCCACCCGAACTGAACCACCGCACAGTATAGGGAAAAAATGTTAGGGAAATTGAATATTTAAGGGATAATAAAACAGCTGAGAAGATTGATATCAGATTCCAGAAGTATGAAGGAAGAAAACAGAAAGAAGATAGCAGACAGAAGCTCAATTGAGAAAGCACATTTATAAAAGTAAATAGAAATATGAGAGTGTTAAAACAAGTTTTTATTAATTAGTGTGACCAGTCCTTATCAAGGGATGTTTGAAAAACCATCACCATGAGAAATTATATAATTAATGAATTTTCATCCAGGAGAGGGAGAGTTGAGTACGAAATCAAGTCTATTACCATTAACCAAATAAAAGGGGTGTATAACCAAGCAGAAATAAAGATATATTATGAAGATTAATAAAGGAAGGAGAAGAACGAAGAATTCAACGATTAATTTTAAAAAGTAAAGAAAAAATAAATCTGTTCTAGTGGGGGAGCTTTATGTAACGTTACATAACCCATGCCCAAATACGATAAATAAATAAAGGAGGATTAATATAATCACAAGAGTAAAAACCAGTAATCACCCATTTTTAAAAGTCAGAAATGGGGATTATGTATCAAACTATGAGAACCTTTGTACTCTAAAAACACTGTAAACATTGAAAACAATACTAAGTGTAATCATAAAAGTGCAGTGTACAAAGTGGAACATAGTATGATAGGTGAAAGTGTCAAACATTTAAAAAGAGCATCTCACAAATTTGTGCTGAAGATGAAAAAATCAGTATTGTAGCAATAGACTATGGTACTATTGACAAGTTGCAGTTTTATATTGTGTAGGCCACAAAGGCATTAAAATTAGAATTAATATTTTAATTTTACTATGATTATTTTGTTTAGATGTATAATAATCCAGGGTTATATTAAACTGATAAAGGCAAATTAAAACTATACTAAAAGATGGAAGGGAAAATAAAAATATAGAGTAAGAATACATGGACCACAGTATAAGTAATAAATAAACTCAATTAAAAAATCATTAAATTATAAAATGCCAACAGCCAAGCTTAAATAAATCCATGAAGAAAAATCTTATATAAATTAAAATTAATCATAACTAAGATTGGTAAAGGAGTATTTTTTAAAAAGAAGAAATGTAATAATAATATTATATACTAGCCTATTTACCTAAAACGGTAACTAGATTAGCCAATAAAAAACCATCAACTTCTTCGTTACTAGGAGTAACTAACTAACAAGATTTTGACTTATTGTTAAATGTAATTCAATGTGAGAAGATGAAAAGTGTAATGTTCTATACAATTTTATAAATTTAAAAGAGTATTCGGAATAAACCACTCCTAAATTAAGAAAAAGAGTCAGCACTAGACACTACATCAGAGATGTCCATTGAAATAAACTAATTCACACCAGAAAATCGATGAACAACCAATAAATCCTGCTAACCACCTCTCAATCCAGATGTCATCATTGAAAACCATTGGGTGAGATCGCTTCCTTTTAAAATTTAACTAAATTACACCTCAACTATAAAACTAGAACACTAGAAACAGCACCATCTCTTTAAATCCATCTGTAAACAAGGTGAACATAAACTTTACTTTAATTAACCAAAAAACAGAAAAATGTGGCTTTGCTAATAACATTACACACGCCATGATTTTTAGTGTTCGTTTTTGTCAGTGAAGAAACGTAGTCTGCGCTCTAGCGGTCAAAAAATCAACTGAATGATACACATTATACTAATTTTAAAATAATTTATGTAAAGTTTGATACAGACCCATATGCATTTCTGACTTCCTCAAAGTTCAAAGAACCTTAAATAACACTGGGAAATTAATTAATTATTTCTTTTTCTTTATTAAAACTGTAATAAAAAACATTTGTTATGTGTTATGTTATGTTAGTAAACTTAAGATCGAAGTAACGCTGTGATTTGTGAAGTAATCGATTGTCAATTCATGTTTTGGGAGACCATAGTGCCCCGTAAATATTAAATAAATTCAAGGAATGCCTTGCATTTAAATAATAAAATGTGTATTATTTCTGGTAGATGGTAGTTGGTTACAGGTAATAAGAAAATCGAGAAGAGAAAGGGAATCAGTCCGGTCATCAAGAAATTATTACGTACTACAAAAGTAGTTTAACCTCAAATGGGTTCGTAAAAGGATAAAAACAGCTGATGCCACGAGCGGAAAAAATTTAAAATACTCGATTGTATTCAAAGAGAGTAATTCTCTTTGACTCTCTTTACTCTCTCTCCTACCTATTTTCAAACAACGGTATTGATTTAATACAACCAAAATTTAGAAAATCATTCAATATTCTTTCATAATCACACACACTCTATTTTGAAGGCATATAACACCAATAGATAACAAATTTTGTAACGAAAGAAGACGCGAGAAAGTGGACGTCGAGAGACGAGGGGAGGGAGTCGTTACAAATGGCGCTCAACTTAAAGGGCTTGAATTAGGAAGGAATTTCGGGATATACGCAAGTTAATATAATGAAAAACCTAATTTTTGTCGGCAACTATGAGAAGACAAGAAATGCACAATACCAGAGGCAGGTCGAAGAAGAGGGCAGAAGACACGGAGAAGGAAGAAGGTGGACAGGAACAAGAAATAAATGTAGTCACGGACAGTGAAATGGAACAACAGACAGGCGATAAAGAAGAAACCGAAGTAGTTATGGACACGGAAAAGCAAATAATTGAAGAGGATGCCCAAGGGGACCAACCAGATAAAGTGGGAGCCAGAGAAGAACCAAATTGGCAGGAAATAATGAAATTTATGGCCGAACAAAGAAGACAAACTAACGAAAATTTGAATAAAATGAACGAGAAATTTGACTAAATAAATGAAAACTCAAGGAAACAAAATGAAACCTTGAGCGAAAAATTTGATACAATAAATGAAAATTTTAGGAAACAAAATGAAACCTTGAGCGAGAAATTTGACAAAATGGATGAAAGTTTCAGAAAGTTAGAGGAAACAATGGACAGTGGTTTCAAGAAAATGAATGAAAATTTTAGGAAACAGGAGGAAAACTCAAAGAGACACCATGAAACATTAATGAAAAAAATGGATAGGTGTTTAAAGAATATGAATGAAACACTAGACAGCGCTTCCAAAATATATTAAAGTAAGTCCGAAAACAGAAGAGAGCAGGAAGGAAATAGAAATTATAAAATACCAAGGTGTAATATTATCGGAGAATAAAAATAACAACAGCAAAGTGGATAATAAATACCTGGAAAAGAAGACCACGAAAATAAGAAAAACATGTAGAAAGAAAATAATAAATACAAGAGAAGAATTGGAGATGATTACAGGTGGATTAATTAATGTATTTAACCTTCCAATTAATGAACAAAGGGAGTTAATTAAGTTTAGATCTCAATTAAATATGTCGATGATTGAAGTGTGTCAGACAATATCAGTCATATCTTCAATACGGAATATACCATTCAAATATTTGGTAAATAATCCAGAGGTAAAAGGGAATGAAATGGTATTAAATATGAGTGACTATGTTATGTTAGAGGAGGTACAATACCTGTTAGTTAAAAAGGAACGAATTATGACGGGAGACCAGTACTTAAATGAAGGTTTCATAGCAGCAAAGTGGGAGAGCCGGATGATAAGGAGATTATCAAGGAGAGAAGTAATTCCGAACACCCCAGTAATGGGAGGAAGAGGAGTAACTAAGTTTATGGACCATGGTTAAACCAAATAATAATCAACCAGAAAAAGGGGACTGATGTTATGTATACCACCCAAGCAACCCATTGGAAAGAAGCAACCAAATAATATTAAATATAATTTAAGATAAACCCCAAAATTCAAAAAGCATGAAAGGACAACTTACTCAAAATATTTTGAAACCATATAATTTAAGATAAACAACAAACCGCCAAGAGAATGTAAGAACAGCTTATATAATTTAATTATAAATAACTGATTTAAAATAAAATAATAGAAAAAATAATATTTTTGATGGCAACAAAAAGAAGAATAAATAAAAACAATTAATGGTAATGTGCTCAGACAAGAAGGTAAAATAAGAAGAACAATGGATAGGGTATAATGACTATAATTACAATGAAGCTAAAGAATGATAATAATTAATACAGTTACAATTTAGAATTTCTCGGAGTTGAAAATGATAAAGGAAGAAATGATACGAAGAACATCTGTCACAAGAAGGAAAGTCAAAAGGATTTTAAAATAATGCCTATCAATAATGTTATCTCAAATTAATTACTGATAAATAAGAAGGAATCAAGAAGAAAAAGAAATATATAATTAAATGCAAACAGCAACAGCGTGAAGAATCCCAAAAGTGTTTAGTATTAGTCGCCAATCGACTACTTGTAAGTTTTTTAATATAATGAATTGACTGTAGAAATGTTCCAGCAATCATTTTCCTGAGCCGACGGTACTCAGAAGGTGTAAGGATGGACTGCGGAGTAATGGGCCCAAAAGTGGCCACCCGAACTGAACCACCGCACAGTATAGGGAAAAAATGTTAGGGAAATTGAATATTTAAGGGATAATAAAACAGCTGAGAAGATTGATATCAGATTCCAGAAGTATGAAGGAAGAAAACAGAAAGAAGATAGCAGACAGAAGCTCAATTGAGAAAGCACATTTATAAAAGTAAATAGAAATATGAGAGTGTTAAAACAAGTTTTTATTAATTAGTGTGACCAGTCCTTATCAAGGGAGGTTTGAAAAACCATCACCATGAGAAATTATATAATTAATGAATTTTCATCCAGGAGAGAGAGAGTTGAGTATGAAATCAAGTCTATTACCATTAACCAAATAAAAGGGGTGTATAACCAAGCAGAAATAAAGATATATTATGAAGATTAATAAAGGAAGGAGAAGAACGAAGAATTCAACGATTAATTGTAAAAAGTAAATAAAAAATAAATCTGTTCTAGTGGGGGAGCTTTATGTAACTTTACATAACCCATGCCCAAATACGATAAATAAATAAAGGAGGATTAATATAATCACAAGAGTAAAAACCAGTAATCACCCATTTTTAAAAGTCAGAAATGGGGATTATGTATCAAACTATGAGAACCTTTGTACTCTAAAAACACTGTAAACATTGAAAACAATACTAAGTGTAATCATAAAAGTGCAGTGTACAAAGTGGAACATAGTATGATAGGTGAAAGTGTCAAACATTTAAAAAGAGCATCTCACAAATTTGTGCTGAAGATGAAAAAATCAGTATTGTAGCAATAGACTATGGTACTATTGACAAGTTGTAGTTTTATATTGTGTAGGCCACAAAGGCATTATAATTAGAATTAATATTTTAATTTTACTATGATTATTTTGTTTAGATGTATAATAATCCAGGGTTATATTAAACTGATAAAGGCAAATTAAAACTATACTAAAAGATGGAAGGGAAAATAAAAATATAGAGTAAGAATACATGGACCACAGTATAAGTAATAAATAAACTCAATTAAAAAATCATTAAATTATAAAATGCCAACAGCCAAGCTTAAATAAATCCATGAAGAAAAATCTTATACAAATTAAAATTAATCATAACTAAGATTGGTAAAGGAGTAGTTTTTAAAAAGAAGAAATGTAATAATAATATTATATACTAGCCTATTTACCTAAAACGGTAACTAGATTAGCCAATAAAAAACCATCAACTTCTTCGTTACTAGGAGTAACTAGCTAACAAGATTTTGACTTATTGTTAAATGTAATTCAATGTGAGAAGATGAAAAGTGTAATGTTCTATACAATTTTATAAATTTAAAAGAGTATTCGGAATAAACCACTCCTAAATTAAGAAAACGAGTCAGCACTAGACACTACATCAGAGATGTCCATTGAAATAAACTAATTCACACCAGAAAATCGATGAACAACCAATAAATCCTGCTAACCACCTCTCAATCCAGATGTCATCATTGAAAACCATTGGGTGAGATCGCTTCCTTTTAAAATTTAACTAAATTACACCTCAACTATAAAACTAGAACACTAGAAACAGCAACATCTCTTTAAATCCATCTGTAAACAAGGTGAACATAAACTTTACTTTAATTAACCAAAAAACAGAAAAATGTGGCTTTGCTAATAACATTACAGACGCCATGATTTTTAGGGTTCGTTTTTGTCAGTGAAGAAACATAGTCTGCGCTCTAGCGGTCAAAAAATCAACTGAATGATACACATTATACTAATTTTAAAATAATTTATGTAAAGTTTGATACAGACCCATATGCATTTCTGACTTCCTCAAAGTTCAAAGAACCTTAAATAACCCTGGGAAATTAATTAATTATTTCTTTTTCTTTATTAAAACTGTAATAAAAAACATTTGTTATGTGTTATATGTTAGTAAACTTAAGATCGAAGTAACGCTGTGATTTGTGAAGTAATCGATTGTCAATTCATGTTTTGGGAGACCATAGTGCCCCGTAAATATTAAATAAATTCAAGGAATGCCTTGCATTTAAATAATATAATGTGTATTATTTCTAGTAGATGGTAGTTGGTTACAGGTAATAAGAAAATCGAGAAGAGAAAGGGAATCAGTCCGGTCATCAAGAAATTATTACGTACTACAAAAGTAGTTTAACCTCAAATGGGTTCGTAAAAGGATAAAAACAGCTGATGCCACGAGCGGAAAAAATTTAAAATACTCGATTGTATACAAAGAGAGTAATTCTCTTTGACTCTCTTTACTCTCTCTCCTACCTATTTTCAAACAACGGTATTGATTTAATACAACCAAAATTTAGAAAATCATTCAATGTTCTTTCATAATCACACACACTCTATTTTGAAGGCATATAACACCAATAGATAACAAATTTTGTAATGAAAGAAGACGCGAGAAAGTGGACGGTCGAGAGACGAGGGGAGGGAGTCGTTACAAATGGCGCTCAACTTAAAGGGCTTGAATTAGGAAGGAATTTCGGGATATACGCAAGTTAATATAATGAAAAACCTAATTTTTGTCGGCAACTATGAGAAGACAAGAAATGCACAATACCAGAGGCAGGTCGAAGAAGAGGGCAGAAGACACGGAGAAGGAAGAAGGTGGACAGGAACAAGAAATAAATGTAGTCACGGACAGTGAAATGGAACAACAGACAGGCGATAAAGAAGAAACCGAAGTAGTTATGGACACGGAAAAGCAAATAATTGAAGAGGATGCCCAAGGGGACCAACCAGATAAAGTGGGAGCCAGAGAAGAACCAAATTGGCAGGAAATAATGAAATTTATGGCCGAACAAAGAAGACAAACTAACGAAAATTTGAATAAAATGAACGAGAAATTTGACCAAATAAATGAAAACTCAAGGAAACAAAATGAAACCTTGAGCGAAAAATTTGATACAATAAATGAAAATTTTAGGAAACAAAATGAAACCTTGAGCGAGAAATTTGACAAAATGGATGAAAGTTTCAGAAAGTTAGAGGAAACAATGGACAGTGGTTTCAAGAAAATGAATGAAAATTTTAGGAAACAGGAGGAAAACTCAAAGAGACACCATGAAACATTAATGAAAAAAATGGATAGGTGTTTAAAGAATATGAATGAAACACTAGACAGCGCTTCCAAAATATATTAAAGTAAGTCCGAAAACAGAAGAGAGCAGGAAGGAAATAGAAATTATAAAATACCAAGGTGTAATATTATCGGAGAATAAAAATAACAACAGCAAAGTGGATAATAAATACCTGGAAAAGAAGACCACGAAAATAAGAAAAACATGTAGAAAGAAAATAATAAATACAAGAGAAGAATTGGAGATGATTACAGGTGGATTAATTAATGTATTTAACCTTCCAATTAATGAACAAAGGGAGTTAATTAAGTTTAGATCTCAATTAAATATGTCGATGATTGAAGTGTGTCAGACAATATCAGTCATATCTTCAATACGGAATATACCATTCAAATATTTGGTAAATAATCCAGAGGTAAAAGGGAATGAAATGGTATTAAATATGAGTGACTATGTTATGTTAGAGGAGGTACAATACCTGTTAGTTAAAAAGGAACGAATTATGACGGGAGACCAGTACTTAAATGAAGGTTTCATAGCAGCAAAGTGGGAGAGCCGGATGATAAGGAGATTATCAAGGAGAGAAGTAATTCCGAACACCCCAGTAATCGGAGGAAGAGGAGTAACTAAGTTTATGGACCATGGTTAAACCAAATAATAATCAACCAGAAAAAGGGGACTGATGTTATGTATACCACCCAAGCAACCCATTGGAAAGAAGCAACCAAATAATATTAAATATAATTTAAGATAAACCCCAAAATTCAAAAAGCATGAAAGGACAACTTACTCAAAATATTTTGAAACCATATAATTTAAGATAAACAACAAACCGCCAAGAGAATGTAAGAACAGCTTATATAATTTAATTATAAATAACTGATTTAAAATAAAATAATAGAAAAAATAATATTTTTGATGGCAACAAAAAGAAGAATAAATAAAAACAATTAATGGTAATGTGCTCAGACAAGAAGGTAAAATAAGAAGAACAATGGATAGGGTATAATGACTATAATTACAATGAAGCTAAAGAATGATAATAATTAATACAGTTACAATTTAGAATTTCTCGGAGTTGAAAATGATAAAGGAAGAAATGATACGAAGAACATCTGTCACAAGAAGGAAAGTCAAAAGGATTTTAAAATAATGCCTATCAATAATGTTATATCAAATTAATTACTGATAAATAAGAAGGAATCAAGAAGAAAAAGAAATATATAATTAAATGCAAACAGCAACAGCGTGAAGAATCCCAAAAGTGTTTAGTATTAGTTGCCAAGCGACTACTTGTAAGTTTTTTTAATATAATGAATTGACTGTAGAAATGTTCCAGCAATCATTTTCCTGAGCAGACGGTACTCAGAAGGTGTAAGGATGGACTGCGGAGTAATGGGCCCAAAAGTGGCCACCCGAACTGAACCACCGCACAGTATAGGGAAAAAATGTTAGGGAAATTGAATATTTAAGGGATAATAAAACAGCTGAGAAGATTGATATCAGATTCCAGAAGTATGAAGGAAGAAAACAGAAAGAAGATAGCAGACAGAAGCTCAATTGAGAAAGCACATTTATAAAAGTAAATAGAAATATGAGAGTGTTAAAACAAGTTTTTATTAATTAGTGTGACCAGTCCTTATCAAGGGATGTTTGAAAAACCATCACCATGAGAAATTATATAATTAATGAATTTTCATCCAGGAGAGGGAGAGTTGAGTACGAAATCAAGTCTATTACCATTAACCAAATAAAAGGGGTGTATAACCAAGCAGAAATAAAGATATATTATGAAGATTAATAAAGGAAGGAGAAGAACGAAGAATTCAACGATTAATTTTAAAAAGTAAAGAAAAAATAAATCTGTTCTAGTGGGGGAGCTTTATGTAACGTTACATAACCCATGCCCAAATACGATAAATAAATAAAGGAGGATTAATATAATCACAAGAGTAAAAACCAGTAATCACCCATTTTTAAAAGT
This sequence comes from Magicicada septendecula, assembly GCA_034769895.1. Taxonomy (NCBI): domain Eukaryota; kingdom Metazoa; phylum Arthropoda; class Insecta; order Hemiptera; family Cicadidae; genus Magicicada; species Magicicada septendecula. The sequence continues at coordinate 422,648,165 of CM068367.1, read as the reverse complement.
CAGAAATGGGGATTATGTATCAAACTATGAGAACCTTTGTACTCTAAAAACACTGTAAACATTGAAAACAATACTAAGTGTAATCATAAAAGTGCAGTGTACAAAGTGGAACATAGTATGATAGGTGAAAGTGTCAAACATTTAAAAAGAGCATCTCACAAATTTGTGCTGAAGATGAAAATATCAGTATTGTAGCAATAGACTATGGTACTATTGACAAGTTGCAGTTTTATATTGTGTAGGCCACAAAGGCATTAAAATTAGAATTAATATTTTAATTTTACTATGATTATTTTGTTTAGATGTATAATAATCCAGGGTTATATTAAACTGATAAAGGCAAATTAAAACTATACTAAAAGATGGAAGGGAAAATAAAAATATAGAGTAAGAATACATGGACCACAGTATAAGTAATAAATAAACTCAATTAAAAAATCATTAAATTATAAAATGCCAACAGCCAAGCTTAAATAAATCCATGAAGAAAAATCTTATATAAATTAAAATTAATCATAACTAAGATTGGTAAAGGAGTATTTTTTAAAAAGAAGAAATGTAATAATAATATTATATACTAGCCTATTTACCTAAAACGGTAACTAGATTAGCCAATAAAAAACCATCAACTTCTTCGTTACTAGGAGTAACTAGCTAACAAGATTTTGACTTATTGTTAAATGTAATTCAATGTGAGAAGATGAAAAGTGTAATGTTCTATACAATTTTATAAATTTAAAAGAGTATTCGGAATAAACCACTCCTAAATTAAGAAAACGAGTCAGCACTAGACACTACATCAGAGATGTCCATTGAAATAAACTAATTCACACCAGAAAATCGATGAACAACCAATAAATCCTGCTAACCACCTCTCAATCCAGATGTCATCATTGAAAACCATTGGGTGAGATCACTTCCTTTTAAAATTTAACTAAATTACACCTCAACTATAAAACTAGAACACTAGAAACAGCACCATCTCTTTAAATCCATCTGTAAACAAGGTGAACATAAACTTTACTTTAATTAACCAAAAAACAGAAAAATGTGGCTTTGCTAATAACATTACAGACGCCATGATTTTTAGTGTTCGTTATTGTCAGTGAAGAAACGTAGTCTGCGCTCTAGCGGTCAAAAAATCAACTGAATGATACACATTATACTAATTTTAAAATAATTTATGTAAAGTTTGATACAGACCCATATGCATTTCTCACTTCCTCAAAGTTCAAAGAACCTTAAATAACCCTGGGAAATTAATTAATTATTTCTTTTTCTTTATTAAAACTGTAATAAAAAACATTTGTTATGTGTTATATGTTAGTAAACTTAAGATCGAAGTAACGCTGTGATTTGTGAAGTAATCGATTGTCAATTCATGTTTTGGGAGACCATAGTGCCCCGTAAATATTAAATAAATTCAAGGAATGCCTTGCATTTAAATAATATAATGTGTATTATTTCTAGTAGATGGTAGTTGGTTACAGGTAATAAGAAAATCGAGAAGAGAAAGGGAATCAGTCCGGTCATCAAGAAATTATTACGTACTACAAAAGTAGTTTAACCTCAAATGGGTTCGTAAAAGGATAAAAACAGCTGATGCCACGAGCGGAAAAAATTTAAAATACTCGATTGTATACAAAGAGAGTAATTCTCTTTGACTCTCTTTACTCTCTCTCCTACCTATTTTCAAACAACGGTATTGATTTAATACAACCAAAATTTAGAAAATCATTCAATATTCTTTCATAATCACACACACTCTATTTTGAAGGCATATAACACCAATAGATAACAAATTTTGTAACGAAAGAAGACGCGAGAAAGTGGACGGTCGAGAGACGAGGGGAGGGAGTCGTTACAAATGGCGCTCAACTTAAAGGGCTTGAATTAGGAAGGAATTTCGGGATATACGCAAGTTAATATAACGAAAAACCTAATTTTTGTCAGCAACTATGAGAAGACAAGAAATGCACAATACCAGAGGCAGGTCGAAGAAGAGGGCAGAAGACACGGAGAAGGAAGAAGGTGGACAGGAACAAGAAATAAATGTAGTCACGGACAGTGAAATGGAACAACAGACAGGCGATAAAGAAGAAACCGAAGTAGTTATGGACACGGAAAAGCAAATAATTGAAGAGGATGCCCAAGGGGACCAACCAGATAAAGTGGGAGCCAGAGAAGAACCAAATTGGCAGGAAATAATGAAATTTATGGCCGAACAAAGAAGACAAACTAACGAAAATTTGAATAAAATGAACGAGAAATTTGACCAAATAAATGAAAACTCAAGGAAACAAAATGAAACCTTGAGCGAAAAATTTGATACAATAAATGAAAATTTTAGGAAACAAAATGAAACCTTGAGCGAGAAATTTGACAAAATGGATGAAAGTTTCAGAAAGTTAGAGGAAACAATGGACAGTGGTTTCAAGAAAATGAATGAAAATTTTAGGAAACAGGAGGAAAACTCAAAGAGACACCATGAAACATTAATGAAAAAAATGGATAGGTGTTTAAAGAATATGAATGAAACACTAGACAGCGCTTCCAAAGATATTAAAGTAAGTCCGAAAACAGAAGAGAGCAGGAAGGAAATAGAAATTATAAAATACCAAGGTGTAATATTATCGGAGAATAAAAATAACAACAGCAAAGTGGATAATAAATACCTGGAAAAGAAGACCACGAAAATAAGAAAAACATGTAGAAAGAAAATAATAAATACAAGAGAAGAATTGGAGATGATTACAGGTGGATTAATTAATGTATTTAACCTTCCAATTAATGAACAAAGGGAGTTAATTAAGTTTAGATCTCAATTAAATATGTCGATGATTGAAGTGTGTCAGACAATATCAGTCATATCTTCAATACGGAATATACCATTCAAATATTTGGTAAATAATCCAGAGGTAAAAGGGAATGAAATGGTATTAAATATGAGTGACTATGTTATGTTAGAGGAGGTACAATACCTGTTAGTTAAAAAGGAACGAATTATGACGGGAGACCAGTACTTAAATGAAGGTTTCATAGCAGCAAAGTGGGAGAGCCGGATGATAAGGAGATTATCAAGGAGAGAAGTAATTCCGAACACCCCAGTAATCGGAAGAAGAGGAGTAACTAAGTTTATGGACCATGGTTAAACCAAATAATAATCAACCAGAAAAAGGGGACTGATGTTATGTATACCACCCAAGCAACCCATTGGAAAGAAGGAACCAAATAATATTAAATATAATTTAAGATAAACCCCAAAATTCAAAAAGCATGAAAGGACAACTTACTCAAAATATTTTGAAACCATATAATTTAAGATAAACAACAAACCGCCAAGAGAATGTAAGAACAGCTTATATAATTTAATTATAAATAACTGATTTAAAATAAAATAATAGAAAAAATAATATTTTTGATGGCAACAAAAAGAAGAATAAATAAAAACAATTAATGGTAATGTGCTCAGACAAGAAGGTAAAATAAGAAGAACAATGGATAGGGTATAATGACTATAATTACAATGAAGCTAAAGAATGATAATAATTAATACAGTTACAATTTAGAATTTCTCGGAGTTGAAAATGATAAAGGAAGAAATGATACGAAGAACATCTGTCACAAGAAGGAAAGTCAAAAGGATTTTAAAATAATGCCTATCAATAATGTTATCTGAAATTAATTACTGATAAATAAGAAGGAATCAAGCAGAAAAAGAAATGTATAATTAAATGCAAACAGCAACAGCGTGAAGAATCCCAAAAGTGTTTAGTATTAGTCGCCAATCGACTACTTGTAAGTTTTTTTAATATAATGAATTGACTGTAGAAATGTTCCAGCAATCATTTTCCTGAGCCGACGGTACTCAGAAGGTGTAAGGATGGACTGCGGAGTAATGGGCCCAAAAGTGGCCACCCGAACTGAACCACCGCACAGTATAGGGAAAAAATGTTAGGGAAATTGAATATTTAAGGGATAATAAAACAGCTGAGAAGATTGATATCAGATTCCAGAAGTATGAAGGAAGAAAACAGAAAGAAGATAGCAGACAGAAGCTCAATTGAGAAAGCACATTTATAAAAGTAAATAGAAATATGAGAGTGTTAAAACAAGTTTTTATTAATTAGTGTGACCAGTCCTTATCAAGGGATGTTTGAAAAACCATCACCATGAGAAATTATATAATTAATGAATTTTCATCCAGGAGAGGGAGAGTTGAGTACGAAATCAAGTCTATTACCATTAACCAAATAAAAGGGGTGTATAACCAAGCAGAAATAAAGATATATTATGAAGATTAATAAAGGAAGGAGAAGAACGAAGAATTCAACGATTAATTTTAAAAAGTAAAGAAAAAATAAATCTGTTCTAGTGGGGGAGCTTTATGTAACGTTACATAACCCATGCCCAAATACGATAAATAAATAAAGGAGGATTAATATAATCACAAGAGTAAAAACCAGTAATCACCCATTTTTAAAAGTCAGAAATGGGGATTATGTATCAAACTATGAGAACCTTTGTACTCTAAAAACACTGTAAACATTGAAAACAATACTAAGTGTAATCATAAAAGTGCAGTGTACAAAGTGGAACATAGTATGATAGGTGAAAGTGTCAAACATTTAAAAAGAGCATCTCACAAATTTGTGCTGAAGATGAAAAAATCAGTATTGTAGCAATAGACTATGGTACTATTGACAAGTTGCAGTTTTATATTGTGTAGGCCACAAAGGCATTAAAATTAGAATTAATATTTTAATTTTACTATGATTATTTTGTTTAGATGTATAATAATCCAGGGTTATATTAAACTGATAAAGGCAAATTAAAACTATACTAAAAGATGGAAGGGAAAATAAAAATATAGAGTAAGAATACATGGACCACAGTATAAGTAATAAATAAACTCAATTAAAAAATCATTAAATTATAAAATGCCAACAGCCAAGCTTAAATAAATCCATGAAGAAAAATCTTATATAAATTAAAATTAATCATAACTAAGATTGGTAAAGGAGTATTTTTTAAAAAGAAGAAATGTAATAATAATATTATATACTAGCCTATTTACCTAAAACGGTAACTAGATTAGCCAATAAAAAACCATCAACTTCTTCGTTACTAGGAGTAACTAGCTAACAAGATTTTGACTTATTGTTAAATGTAATTCAATGTGAGAAGATGAAAAGTGTAATGTTCTATACAATTTTATAAATTTAAAAGAGTATTCGGAATAAACCACTCCTAAATTAAGAAAACGAGTCAGCACTAGACACTACATCAGAGATGTCCATTGAAATAAACTAATTCACACCAGAAAATCGATGAACAACCAATAAATCCTGCTAACCACCTCTCAATCCAGATGTCATCATTGAAAACCATTGGGTGAGATCACTTCCTTTTAAAATTTAACTAAATTACACCTCAACTATAAAACTAGAACACTAGAAACAGCACCATCTCTTTAAATCCATCTGTAAACAAGGTGAACATAAACTTTACTTTAATTAACCAAAAAACAGAAAAATGTGGCTTTGCTAATAACATTACAGACGCCATGATTTTTAGTGTTCGTTTTTGTCAGTGAAGAAACGTAGTCTGCGCTCTAGCGGTCAAAAAATCAACTGAATGATACACATTATACTAATTTTAAAATAATTTATGTAAAGTTTGATACAGACCCATATGCATTTCTCACTTCCTCAAAGTTCAAAGAACCTTAAATAACCCTGGGAAATTAATTAATTATTTCTTTTTCTTTATTAAAACTGTAATAAAAAACATTTGTTATGTGTTATATGTTAGTAAACTTAAGATCGAAGTAACGCTGTGATTTGTGAAGTAATCGATTGTCAATTCATGTTTTGGGAGACCATAGTGCCCCGTAAATATTAAATAAATTCAAGGAATGCCTTGCATTTAAATAATATAATGTGTATTATTTCTAGTAGATGGTAGTTGGTTACAGGTAATAAGAAAATCGAGAAGAGAAAGGGAATCAGTCCGGTCATCAAGAAATTATTACGTACTACAAAAGTAGTTTAACCTCAAATGGGTTCGTAAAAGGATAAAAACAGCTGATGCCACGAGCGGAAAAAATTTAAAATACTCGATTGTATACAAAGAGAGTAATTCTCTTTGACTCTCTTTACTCTCTCTCCTACCTATTTTCAAACAACGGTATTGATTTAATACAACCAAAATTTAGAAAATCATTCAATATTCTTTCATAATCACACACACTCTATTTTGAAGGCATATAACACCAATAGATAACAAATTTTGTAACGAAAGAAGACGCGAGAAAGTGGACGGTCGAGAGACGAGGGGAGGGAGTCGTTACAAATGGCGCTCAACTTAAAGGGCTTGAATTAGGAAGGAATTTCGGGATATACGCAAGTTAATATAACGAAAAACCTAATTTTTGTCAGCAACTATGAGAAGACAAGAAATGCACAATACCAGAGGCAGGTCGAAGAAGAGGGCAGAAGACACGGAGAAGGAAGAAGGTGGACAGGAACAAGAAATAAATGTAGTCACGGACAGTGAAATGGAACAACAGACAGGCGATAAAGAAGAAACCGAAGTAGTTATGGACACGGAAAAGCAAATAATTGAAGAGGATGCCCAAGGGGACCTACCAGATAAAGTGGGAGCCAGAGAAGAACCAAATTGGCAGGAAATAATGAAATTTATGGCCGAACAAAGAAGACAAACTAACGAAAATTTGAATAAAATGAACGAGAAATTTGACCAAATAAATGAAAACTCAAGGAAACAAAATGAAACCTTGAGCGAAAAATTTGATACAATAAATGAAAATTTTAGGAAACAAAATGAAACCTTGAGCGAGAAATTTGACAAAATGGATGAAAGTTTCAGAAAGTTAGAGGAAACAATGGACAGTGGTTTCAAGAAAATGAATGAAAATTTTAGGAAACAGGAGGAAAACTCAAAGAGACACCATGAAACATTAATGAAAAAAATGGATAGGTGTTTAAAGAATATGAATGAAACACTAGACAGCGCTTCCAAAGATATTAAAGTAAGTCCGAAAACAGAAGAGAGCAGGAAGGAAATAGAAATTATAAAATACCAAGGTGTAATATTATCGGAGAATAAAAATAACAACAGCAAAGTGGATAATAAATACCTGGAAAAGAAGACCACGAAAATAAGAAAAACATGTAGAAAGAAAATAATAAATACAAGAGAAGAATTGGAGATGATTACAGGTGGATTAATTAATGTATTTAACCTTCCAATTAATGAACAAAGGGAGTTAATTAAGTTTAGATCTCAATTAAATATGTCGATGATTGAAGTGTGTCAGACAATATCAGTCATATCTTCAATACGGAATATACCATTCAAATATTTGGTAAATAATCCAGAGGTAAAAGGGAATGAAATGGTATTAAATATGAGTGACTATGTTATGTTAGAGGAGGTACAATACCTGTTAGTTAAAAAGGAACGAATTATGACGGGAGACCAGTACTTAAATGAAGGTTTCATAGCAGCAAAGTGGGAGAGCCGGATGATAAGGAGATTATCAAGGAGAGAAGTAATTCCGAACACCCCAGTAATCGGAGGAAGAGGAGTAACTAAGTTTATGGACCATGGTTAAACCAAATAATAATCAACCAGAAAAAGGGGACTGATGTTATGTATACCACCCAAGCAACCCATTGGAAAGAAGCAACCAAATAATATTAAATATAATTTAAGATAAACCCCAAAATTCAAAAAGCATGAAAGGACAACTTACTCAAAATATTTTGAAACCATATAATTTAAGATAAACAACAAACCGCCAAGAGAATGTAAGAACAGCTTATATAATTTAATTATAAATAACTGATTTAAAATAAAATAATAGAAAAAATAATATTTTTGATGGCAACAAAAAGAAGAATAAATAAAAACAATTAATGGTAATGTGCTCAGACAAGAAGGTAAAATAAGAAGAACAATGGATAGGGTATAATGACTATAATTACAATGAAGCTAAAGAATGATAATAATTAATACAGTTACAATTTAGAATTTCTCGGAGTTGAAAATGATAAAGGAAGAAATGATACGAAGAACATCTGTCACAAGAAGGAAAGTCAAAAGGATTTTAAAATAATGCCTATCAATAATGTTATCTGAAATTAATTACTGATAAATAAGAAGGAATCAAGCAGAAAAAGAAATGTATAATTAAATGCAAACAGCAACAGCGTGAAGAATCCCAAAAGTGTTTAGTATTAGTCGCCAATCGACTACTTGTAAGTTTTTTTAATATAATGAATTGACTGTAGAAATGTTCCAGCAATCATTTTCCTGAGCCGTCGGTACTCAGAAGGTGTAAGGATGGACTGCGGAGTAATGGGCCCAAAAGTGGCCACCCGAACTGAACCACCGCACAGTATAGGGAAAAAATGTTAGGGAAATTGAATATTTAAGGGATAATAAAACAGCTGAGAAGATTGATATCAGATTCCAGAAGTATGAAGGAAGAAAACAGAAAGAAGATAGCAGACAGAAGCTCAATTGAGAAAGCACATTTATAAAAGTAAATAGAAATATGAGAGTGTTAAAACAAGTTTTTATTAATTAGTGTGACCCGTCCTTATCAAGGGATGTTTGAAAAACCATCACCATGAGAAATTATATAATTAATGAATTTTCATCCAGGAGAGAGAGAGTTGAGTATGAAATCAAGTCTATTACCATTAACCAAATAAAAGGGGTGTATAACCAAGCAGAAATAAAGATATATTATGAAGATTAATAAAGGAAGGAGAAGAACGAAGAATTCAACGATTAATTTTAAAAAGTAAAGAAAAAATAAATCTGTTCTAGTGGGGGAGCTTTATGTAACGTTACATAACCCATGCCCAAATACGATAAATAAATAAAGGAGGATTAATATAATCATAAGAGTAAAAACCAGTAATCACCCATTTTTAAAAGTCAGAAATGGGGATTATGTATCAAACTATGAGAACCTTTGTACTCTAAAAACACTGTAAACATTGAAAACAATACTAAGTGTAATCATAACAGTGCAGTGTACAAAGTGGAACATAGTATGATAGGTGAAAGTGTCAAACATTTAAAAAGAGCATCTCACAAATTTGTGCTGAAGATGAAAAAATCAGTATTGTAGCAATAGACTATGGTACTATTGACAAGTTGCAGTTTTATATTGTGTAGGCCACAAAGGCATTAAAATTAGAATTAATATTTTAATTTTACTATGATTATTTTGTTTAGATGTATAATAATCCAGGGTTATATTAAACTGATAAAGGCAAATTAAAACTATACTAAAAGATGGAAGGGAAAATAAAAATATAGAGTAAGAATACATGGACCACAGTATAAGTAATAAATAAACTCAATTAAAAAATCATTAAATTATAAAATGCCAACAGCCAAGCTTAAATAAATCCATGAAGAAAAATCTTATATAAATTAAAATTAATCATAACTAAGATTGGTAAAGGAGTATTTTTTAAAAAGAAGAAATGTAATAATAATATTATATACTAGCCTATTTACCTAAAACGGTAACTAGATTAGCCAATAAAAAACCATCAACTTCTTCGTTACTAGGAGTAACTAGCTAACAAGATTTTGACTTATTGTTAAATGTAATTCAATGTGAGAAGATGAAAAGTGTAATGTTCTATACAATTTTATAAATTTAAAAGAGTATTCGGAATAAACCACTCCTAAATTAAGAAAACGAGTCAGCACTAGACACTACATCAGAGATGTCCATTGAAATAAACTAATTCACACCAGAAAATCGATGAACAACCAATAAATCCTGCTAACCACCTCTCAATCCAGATGTCATCATTGAAAACCATTGGGTGAGATCGCTTCCTTTTAAAATTTAACTAAATTACACCTCAACTATAAAACTAGAACACTAGAAACAGCACCATCTCTTTAAATCCATCTGTAAACAAGGTGAACATAAACTTTACTTTAATTAACCAAAAAACAGAAAAATGTGGCTTTGCTAATAACATTACCGACGCCATGATTTTTAGTGTTCGTTTTTGTCAGTGAAGAAACGTAGTCTGCGCTCTAGCGGTCAAAAAATCAACTGAATGATACACATTATACTAATTTTAAAATAATTTATGTAAAGTTTGATACAGACCCATATGCATTTCTGACTTCCTCAAAGTTCAAAGAACCTTAAATAACCCTGGGAAATTAATTAATTATTTCTTTTTCTTTATTAAAACTGTAATAAAAAACATTTGTTATGTGTTATATGTTAGTAAACTTAAGATCGAAGTAACGCTGTGATTTGTGAAGTAATCGATTGTCAATTCATGTTTTGGGAGACCATAGTGCCCCGTAAATATTAAATAAATTCAAGGAATGCCTTGCATTTAAATAATATAATGTGTATTATTTCTAGTAGATGGTAGTTGGTTACAGGTAATAAGAAAATCGAGAAGAGAAAGGGAATCAGTCCGGTCATCAAGAAATTATTACGTACTACAAAAGTAGTTTAACCTCAAATGGGTTCGTAAAAGGATAAAAACAGCTGATGCCACGAGCGGAAAAAATTTAAAATACTCGATTGTATACAAAGAGAGTAATTCTCTTTGACTCTCTTTACTCTCTCTCCTACCTATTTTCAAACAACGGTATTGATTTAATACAACCAAAATTTAGAAAATCATTCAATATTCTTTCATAATCACACACACTCTATTTTGAAGGCATATAACACCAATAGATAACAAATTTTGTAACGAAAGAAGACGCGAGAAAGTGGACGGTCGAGAGACGAGGGGAGGGAGTCGTTACAAATGGCGCTCAACTTAAAGGGCTTGAATTAGGAAGGAATATCGGGATATACGCAAGTTAATATAACGAAAAACCTAATTTTTGTCGGCAACTATGAGAAGACAAGAAATGCACAATACCAGAGGCAGGTCGAAGAAGAGGGCAGAAGACACGGAGAAGGAAGAAGGTGGACAGGAACAAGAAATAAATGTAGTCACGGACAGTGAAATGGAACAACAGACAGGCGATAAAGAAGAAACCGAAGTAGTTATGGACACGGAAAAGCAAATAATTGAAGAGGATGCCCAAGGGGACCAACCAGATAAAGTGGGAGCCAGAGAAGAACCAAATTGGCAGGAAATAATGAAATTTATGGCCGAACAAAGAAGACAAACTAACGAAAATTTGAATAAAATGAACGAGAAATTTGACCAAATAAATGAAAACTCAAGGAAACAAAATGAAACCTTGAGCGAAAAATTTGATACAATAAATGAAAATTTTAGGAAACAAAATGAAACCTTGAGCGAGAAATTTGACAAAATGGATGAAAGTTTCAGAAAGTTAGAGGAAACAATGGACAGTGGTTTCAAGAAAATGAATGAAAATTTTAGGAAACAGGAGGAAAACTCAAAGAGACACCATGAAACATTAATGAAAAAAATGGATAGGTGTTTAAAGAATATGAATGAAACACTAGACAGCGCTTCCGAAGATATTAAAGTAAGTCCGAAAACAGAAGAGAGCAGGAAGGAAATAGAAATTATAAAATACCAAGGTGTAATATTATCGGAGAATAAAAATAACAACAGCAAAGTGGATAATAAATACCTGGAAAAGAAGACCACGAAAATAAGAAAAACATGTAGAAAGAAAATAATAAATACAAGAGAAGAATTGGAGATGATTACAGGTGGATTAATTAATGTATTTAACCTTCCAATTAATGAACAAAGGGAGTTAATTAAGTTTAGATCTCAATTAAATATGTCGATGATTGAAGTGTGTCAGACAATATCAGTCATATCTTCAATACGGAATATACCATTCAAATATTTGGTAAATAATCCAGAGGTAAAAGGGAATGAAATGGTATTAAATATGAGTGACTATGTTATGTTAGAGGAGGTACAATAACTGTTAGTTAAAAAGGAACGAATTATGACGGGAGACCAGTACTTAAATGAAGGTGTCATAGCAGCAAAGTGGGAGAGCCGGATGATAAGGAGATTATCAAGGAGAGAAGTAATTCCGAACACCCCAGTAATCGGAGGAAGAGGAGTAACTAAGTTTATGGACCATGGTTAAACCAAATAATAATCAACCAGAAAAAGGGGACTGATGTTATGTATACCACCCAAGCAACCCATTGGAAAGAAGCAACCAAATAATATTAAATATAATTTAAGATAAACCCCAAAATTCAAAAAGCATGAAAGGACAACTTACTCAAAATATTTTGAAACCATATAATTTAAGATAAACAACAAACCGCCAAGAGAATGTAAGAACAGCTTATATAATTTAATTATAAATAACTGATTTAAAATAAAATAATAGAAAAAATAATATTTTTGATGGCAACAAAAAGAAGAATAAATAAAAACAATTAATGGTAATGTGCTCAGACAAGAAGGTAAAATAAGAAGAACAATGGATAGGGTATAATGACTATAATTACAATGAAGCTAAAGAATGATAATAATTAATACAGTTACAATTTAGAATTTCTCGGAGTTGAAAATGATAAAGGAAGAAATGATACGAAGAACATCTGTCACAAGAAGGAAAGTCAAAAGGATTTTAAAATAATGCCTATCAATAATGTTATATCAAATTAATTACTTATAAATAAGAAGGAATCAAGAAGAAAAAGAAATGTATAATTAAATGCAAACAGCAACAGCGTGAAGAATCCCAAAAGTGTTTAGTATTAGTCGCCAATCGACTACTTGTAAGTTTTTTTAATATAATGAATTGACTGTAGAAATGTTCCAGCAATCATTTTCCTGAGCCGACGGTACTCAGAAGGTGTAAGGATGGACTGCGGAGTAATGGGCCCAAAAGTGGCCACCCGAACTGAACCACCGCACAGTATAGGGAAAAAATGTTAGGGAAATTGAATATTTAAGGGATAATAAAACAGCTGAGAAGATTGATATCAGATTCCAGAAGTATGAAGGAAGAAAACAGAAAGAAGATAGCAGACAGAAGCTCAATTGAGAAAGCACATTTATAAAAGTAAATAGAAATATGAGAGTGTTAAAACAAGTTTTTATTAATTAGTGTGACCCGTCCTTATCAAGGGATGTTTGAAAAACCATCACCATGAGAAATTATATAATTAATGAATTTTCATCCAGGAGAGAGAGAGTTGAGTATGAAATCAAGTCTATTACCATTAACCAAATAAAAGGGGTGTATAACCAAGCAGAAATAAAGATATATTATGAAGATTAATAAAGGAAGGAGAAGAACGAAGAATTCAACGATTAATTTTAAAAAGTAAAGAAAAAATAAATCTGTTCTAGTGGGGGAGCTTTATGTAACGTTACATAACCCATGCCCAAATACGATAAATAAATAAAGGAGGATTAATATAATCACAAGAGTAAAAACCAGTAATCACCCATTTTTAAAAGTCAGAAATGGGGATTATGTATCAAACTATGAGAACCTTTGTACTCTAAAAACACTGTAAACATTGAAAACAATACTAAGTGTAATCATAACAGTGCAGTGTACAAAGTGGAACATAGTATGATAGGTGAAAGTGTCAAACATTTAAAAAGAGCATCTCACAAATTTGTGCTGAAGATGAAAAAATCAGTATTGTAGCAATAGACTATGGTACTATTGACAAGTTGCAGTTTTATATTGTGTAGGCCACAAAGGCATTAAAATTAGAATTAATATTTTAATTTTACTATGATTATTTTGTTTAGATGTATAATAATCCAGGGTTATATTAAACTGATAAAGGCAAATTAAAACTATACTAAAAGATGGAAGGGAAAATAAAAATATAGAGTAAGAATACATGGACCACAGTATAAGTAATAAATAAACTCAATTAAAAAATCATTAAATTATAAAATGCCAACAGCCAAGCTTAAATAAATCCATGAAGAAAAATCTTATATAAATTAAAATTAATCATAACTAAGATTGGTAAAGGAGTATTTTTTAAAAAGAAGAAATGTAATAATAATATTATATACTAGCCTATTTACCTAAAACGGTAACTAGATTAGCCAATAAAAAACCATCAACTTCTTCGTTACTAGGAGTAACTAGCTAACAAGATTTTGACTTATTGTTAAATGTAATTCAATGTGAGAAGATGAAAAGTGTAATGTTCTATACAATTTTATAAATTTAAAAGAGTATTCGGAATAAACCACTCCTAAATTAAGAAAACGAGTCAGCACTAGACACTACATCAGAGATGTCCATTGAAATAAACTAATTCACACCAGAAAATCGATGAACAACCAATAAATCCTGCTAACCACCTCTCAATCCAGATGTCATCATTGAAAACCATTGGGTGAGATCACTTCCTTTTAAAATTTAACTAAATTACACCTCAACTATAAAACTAGAACACTAGAAACAGCACCATCTCTTTAAATCCATCTGTAAACAAGGTGAACATAAACTTTACTTTAATTAACCAAAAAACAGAAAAATGTGGCTTTGCTAATAACATTACAGACGCCATGATTTTTAGTGTTCGTTTTTGTCAGTGAAGAAACGTAGTCTGCGCTCTAGCGGTCAAAAAATCAACTGAATGATACACATTATACTAATTTTAAAATAATTTATGTAAAGTTTGATACAGACCCATATGCATTTCTCACTTCCTCAAAGTTCAAAGAACCTTAAATAACCCTGGGAAATTAATTAATTATTTCTTTTTCTTTATTAAAACTGTAATAAAAAACATTTGTTATGTGTTATATGTTAGTAAACTTAAGATCGAAGTAACGCTGTGATTTGTGAAGTAATCGATTGTCAATTCATGTTTTGGGAGACCATAGTGCCCCGTAAATATTAAATAAATTCAAGGAATGCCTTGCATTTAAATAATATAATGTGTATTATTTCTAGTAGATGGTAGTTGGTTACAGGTAATAAGAAAATCGAGAAGAGAAAGGGAATCAGTCCGGTCATCAAGAAATTATTACGTACTACAAAAGTAGTTTAACCTCAAATGGGTTCGTAAAAGGATAAAAACAGCTGATGCCACGAGCGGAAAAAATTTAAAATACTCGATTGTATACAAAGAGAGTAATTCTCTTTGACTCTCTTTACTCTCTCTCCTACCTATTTTCAAACAACGGTATTGATTTAATACAACCAAAATTTAGAAAATCATTCAATATTCTTTCATAATCACACACACTCTATTTTGAAGGCATATAACACCAATAGATAACAAATTTTGTAACGAAAGAAGACGCGAGAAAGTGGACGGTCGAGAGACGAGGGGAGGGAGTCGTTACAAATGGCGCTCAACTTAAAGGGCTTGAATTAGGAAGGAATTTCGGGATATACGCAAGTTAATATAACGAAAAACCTAATTTTTGTCAGCAACTATGAGAAGACAAGAAATGCACAATACCAGAGGCAGGTCGAAGAAGAGGGCAGAAGACACGGAGAAGGAAGAAGGTGGACAGGAACAAGAAATAAATGTAGTCACGGACAGTGAAATGGAACAACAGACAGGCGATAAAGAAGAAACCGAAGTAGTTATGGACACGGAAAAGCAAATAATTGAAGAGGATGACCAAGGGGACCTACCAGATAAAGTGGGAGCCAGAGAAGAACCAAATTGGCAGGAAATAATGAAATTTATGGCCGAACAAAGAAGACAAACTAACGAAAATTTGAATAAAATGAACGAGAAATTTGACCAAATAAATGAAAACTCAAGGAAACAAAATGAAACCTTGAGCGAAAAATTTGATACAATAAATGAAAATTTTAGGAAACAAAATGAAACCTTGAGCGAGAAATTTGACAAAATGGATGAAAGTTTCAGAAAGTTAGAGGAAACAATGGACAGTGGTTTCAAGAAAATGAATGAAAATTTTAGGAAACAGGAGGAAAACTCAAAGAGACACCATGAAACATTAATGAAAAAAATGGATAGGTGTTTAAAGAATATGAATGAAACACTAGACAGCGCTTCCAAAGATATTAAAGTAAGTCCGAAAACAGAAGAGAGCAGGAAGGAAATAGAAATTATAAAATACCAAGGTGTAATATTATCGGAGAATAAAAATAACAACAGCAAAGTGGATAATAAATACCTGGAAAAGAAGACCACGAAAATAAGAAAAACATGTAGAAAGAAAATAATAAATACAAGAGAAGAATTGGAGATGATTACAGGTGGATTAATTAATGTATTTAACCTTCCAATTAATGAACAAAGGGAGTTAATTAAGTTTAGATCTCAATTAAATATGTCGATGATTGAAGTGTGTCAGACAATATCAGTCATATCTTCAATACGGAATATACCATTCAAATATTTGGTAAATAATCCAGAGGTAAAAGGGAATGAAATGGTATTAAATATGAGTGACTATGTTATGTTAGAGGAGGTACAATACCTGTTAGTTAAAAAGGAACGAATTATGACGGGAGACCAGTACTTAAATGAAGGTTTCATAGCAGCAAAGTGGGAGAGCCGGATGATAAGGAGATTATCAAGGAGAGAAGTAATTCCGAACACCCCAGTAATCGGAGGAAGAGGAGTAACTAAGTTTATGGACCATGGTTAAACCAAATAATAATCAACCAGAAAAAGGGGACTGATGTTATGTATACCACCCAAGCAACCCATTGGAAAGAAGCAACCAAATAATATTAAATATAATTTAAGATAAACCCCAAAATTCAAAAAGCATGAAAGGACAACTTACTCAAAATATTTTGAAACCATATAATTTAAGATAAACAACAAACCGCCAAGAGAATGTAAGAACAGCTTATATAATTTAATTATAAATAACTGATTTAAAATAAAATAATAGAAAAAATAATATTTTTGATGGCAACAAAAAGAAGAATAAATAAAAACAATTAATGGTAATGTGCTCAGACAAGAAGGTAAAATAAGAAGAACAATGGATAGGGTATAATGACTATAATTACAATGAAGCTAAAGAATGATAATAATTAATACAGTTACAATTTAGAATTTCTCGGAGTTGAAAATGATAAAGGAAGAAATGATACGAAGAACATCTGTCACAAGAAGGAAAGTCAAAAGGATTTTAAAATAATGCCTATCAATAATGTTATCTGAAATTAATTACTGATAAATAAGAAGGAATCAAGCAGAAAAAGAAATGTATAATTAAATGCAAACAGCAACAGCGTGAAGAATCCCAAAAGTGTTTAGTATTAGTCGCCAATCGACTACTTGTAAGTTTTTTTAATATAATGAATTGACTGTAGAAATGTTCCAGCAATCATTTTCCTGAGCCGTCGGTACTCAGAAGGTGTAAGGATGGACTGCGGAGTAATGGGCCCAAAAGTGGCCACCCGAACTGAACCACCGCACAGTATAGGGAAAAAATGTTAGGGAAATTGAATATTTAAGGGATAATAAAACAGCTGAGAAGATTGATATCAGATTCCAGAAGTATGAAGGAAGAAAACAGAAAGAAGATAGCAGACAGAAGCTCAATTGAGAAAGCACATTTATAAAAGTAAATAGAAATATGAGAGTGTTAAAACAAGTTTTTATTAATTAGTGTGACCCGTCCTTATCAAGGGATGTTTGAAAAACCATCACCATGAGAAATTATATAATTAATGAATTTTCATCCAGGAGAGAGAGAGTTGAGTATGAAATCAAGTCTATTACCATTAACCAAATAAAAGGGGTGTATAACCAAGCAGAAATAAAGATATATTATGAAGATTAATAAAGGAAGGAGAAGAACGAAGAATTCAACGATTAATTTTAAAAAGTAAAGAAAAAATAAATCTGTTCTAGTGGGGGAGCTTTATGTAACGTTACATAACCCATGCCCAAATACGATAAATAAATAAAGGAGGATTAATATAATCATAAGAGTAAAAACCAGTAATCACCCATTTTTAAAAGTCAGAAATGGGGATTATGTATCAAACTATGAGAACCTTTGTACTCTAAAAACACTGTAAACATTGAAAACAATACTAAGTGTAATCATAACAGTGCAGTGTACAAAGTGGAACATAGTATGATAGGTGAAAGTGTCAAACATTTAAAAAGAGCATCTCACAAATTTGTGCTGAAGATGAAAAAATCAGTATTGTAGCAATAGACTATGGTACTATTGACAAGTTGCAGTTTTATATTGTGTAGGCCACAAAGGCATTAAAATTAGAATTAATATTTTAATTTTACTATGATTATTTTGTTTAGATGTATAATAATCCAGGGTTATATTAAACTGATAAAGGCAAATTAAAACTATACTAAAAGATGGAAGGGAAAATAAAAATATAGAGTAAGAATACATGGACCACAGTATAAGTAATAAATAAACTCAATTAAAAAATCATTAAATTATAAAATGCCAACAGCCAAGCTTAAATAAATCCATGAAGAAAAATCTTATATAAATTAAAATTAATCATAACTAAGATTGGTAAAGGAGTATTTTTTAAAAAGAAGAAATGTAATAATAATATTATATACTAGCCTATTTACCTAAAACGGTAACTAGATTAGCCAATAAAAAACCATCAACTTCTTCGTTACTAGGAGTAACTAGCTAACAAGATTTTGACTTATTGTTAAATGTAATTCAATGTGAGAAGATGAAAAGTGTAATGTTCTATACAATTTTATAAATTTAAAAGAGTATTCGGAATAAACCACTCCTAAATTAAGAAAACGAGTCAGCACTAGACACTACATCAGAGATGTCCATTGAAATAAACTAATTCACACCAGAAAATCGATGAACAACCAATAAATCCTGCTAACCACCTCTCAATCCAGATGTCATCATTGAAAACCATTGGGTGAGATCGCTTCCTTTTAAAATTTAACTAAATTACACCTCAACTATAAAACTAGAACACTAGAAACAGCACCATCTCTTTAAATCCATCTGTAAACAAGGTGAACATAAACTTTACTTTAATTAACCAAAAAACAGAAAAATGTGGCTTTGCTAATAACATTACAGACGCCATGATTTTTAGTGTTCGTTTTTGTCAGTGAAGAAACGTAGTCTGCGCTCTAGCGGTCAAAAAATCAACTGAATGATACACATTATACTAATTTTAAAATAATTTATGTAAAGTTTGATACAGACCCATATGCATTTCTGACTTCCTCAAAGTTCAAAGAACCTTAAATAACCCTGGGAAATTAATTAATTATTTCTTTTTCTTTATTAAAACTGTAATAAAAAACATTTGTTATGTGTTATATGTTAGTAAACTTAAGATCGAAGTAACGCTGTGATTTGTGAAGTAATCGATTGTCAATTCATGTTTTGGGAGACCATAGTGCCCCGTAAATATTAAATAAATTCAAGGAATGCCTTGCATTTAAATAATATAATGTGTATTATTTCTAGTAGATGGTAGTTGGTTACAGGTAATAAGAAAATCGAGAAGAGAAAGGGAATCAGTCCGGTCATCAAGAAATTATTACGTACTACAAAAGTAGTTTAACCTCAAATGGGTTCGTAAAAGGATAAAAACAGCTGATGCCACGAGCGGAAAAAATTTAAAATACTCGATTGTATACAAAGAGAGTAATTCTCTTTGACTCTCTTTACTCTCTCTCCTACCTATTTTCAAACAACGGTATTGATTTAATACAACCAAAATTTAGAAAATCATTCAATATTCTTTCATAATCACACACACTCTATTTTGAAGGCATATAACACCAATAGATAACAAATTTTGTAACGAAAGAAGACGCGAGAAAGTGGACGGTCGAGAGACGAGGGGAGGGAGTCGTTACAAATGGCGCTCAACTTAAAGGGCTTGAATTAGGAAGGAATATCGGGATATACGCAAGTTAATATAACGAAAAACCTAATTTTTGTCGGCAACTATGAGAAGACAAGAAATGCACAATACCAGAGGCAGGTCGAAGAAGAGGGCAGAAGACACGGAGAAGGAAGAAGGTGGACAGGAACAAGAAATAAATGTAGTCACGGACAGTGAAATGGAACAACAGACAGGCGATAAAGAAGAAACCGAAGTAGTTATGGACACGGAAAAGCAAATAATTGAAGAGGATGCCCAAGGGGACCAACCAGATAAAGTGGGAGCCAGAGAAGAACCAAATTGGCAGGAAATAATGAAATTTATGGCCGAACAAAGAAGACAAACTAACGAAAATTTGAATAAAATGAACGAGAAATTTGACCAAATAAATGAAAACTCAAGGAAACAAAATGAAACCTTGAGCGAAAAATTTGATACAATAAATGAAAATTTTAGGAAACAAAATGAAACCTTGAGCGAGAAATTTGACAAAATGGATGAAAGTTTCAGAAAGTTAGAGGAAACAATGGACAGTGGTTTCAAGAAAATGAATGAAAATTTTAGGAAACAGGAGGAAAACTCAAAGAGACACCATGAAACATTAATGAAAAAAATGGATAGGTGTTTAAAGAATATGAATGAAACACTAGACAGCGCTTCCAAAGATATTAAAGTAAGTCCGAAAACAGAAGAGAGCAGGAAGGAAATAGAAATTATAAAATACCAAGGTGTAATATTATCGGAGAATAAAAATAACAACAGCAAAGTGGATAATAAATACCTGGAAAAGAAGACCACGAAAATAAGAAAAACATGTAGAAAGAAAATAATAAATACAAGAGAAGAATTGGAGATGATTACAGGTGGATTAATTAATGTATTTAACCTTCCAATTAATGAACAAAGGGAGTTAATTAAGTTTAGATCTCAATTAAATATGTCGATGATTGAAGTGTGTCAGACAATATCAGTCATATCTTCAATACGGAATATACCATTCAAATATTTGGTAAATAATCCAGAGGTAAAAGGGAATGAAATGGTATTAAATATGAGTGACTATGTTATGTTAGAGGAGGTACAATACCTGTTAGTTAAAAAGGAACGAATTATGACGGGAGACCAGTACTTAAATGAAGGTTTCATAGCAGCAAAGTGGGAGAGCCGGATGATAAGGAGATTATCAAGGAGAGAAGTAATTCCGAACACCCCAGTAATCGGAGGAAGAGGAGTAACTAAGTTTATGGACCATGGTTAAACCAAATAATAATCAACCAGAAAAAGGGGACTGATGTTATGTATACCACCCAAGCAACCCATTGGAAAGAAGGAACCAAATAATATTAAATATAATTTAAGATAAACCCCAAAATTCAAAAAGCATGAAAGGACAACTTACTCAAAATATTTTGAAACCATATAATTTAAGATAAACAACAAACCGCCAAGAGAATGTAAGAACAGCTTATATAATTTAATTATAAATAACTGATTTAAAATAAAATAATAGAAAAAATAATATTTTTGATGGCAACAAAAAGAAGAATAAATAAAAACAATTAATGGTAATGTGCTCAGACAAGAAGGTAAAATAAGAAGAACAATGGATAGGGTATAATGACTATAATTACAATGAAGCTAAAGAATGATAATAATTAATACAGTTACAATTTAGAATTTCTCGGAGTTGAAAATGATAAAGGAAGAAATGATACGAAGAACATCTGTCACAAGAAGGAAAGTCAAAAGGATTTTAAAATAATGCCTATCAATAATGTTATATCAAATTAATTACTGATAAATAAGAAGGAATCAAGAAGAAAAAGAAATATATAATTAAATGCAAACAGCAACAGCGTGAAGAATCCCAAAAGTGTTTAGTATTAGTTGCCAAGCGACTACTTGTAAGTTTTTTTAATATAATGAATTGACTGTAGAAATGTTCCAGCAATCATTTTCCTGAGCAGACGGTACTCAGAAGGTGTAAGGATGGACTGCGGAGTAATGGGCCCTAAAGTGGCCACCCGAACTGAACCACCGCACAGTATAGGGAAAAAATGTTAGGGAAATTGAATATTTAAGGGATAATAAAACAGCTGAGAAGATTGATATCAGATTCCAGAAGTATGAAGGAAGAAAACAGAAAGAAGATAGCAGACAGAAGCTCAATTGAGAAAGCACATTTATAAAAGTAAATAGAAATATGAGAGTGTTAAAACAAGTTTTTATTAATTAGTGTGACCAGTCCTTATCAAGGGATGTTTGAAAAACCATCACCATGAGAAATTATATAATTAATGAATTTTCATCCAGGAGAGGGAGAGTTGAGTACGAAATCAAGTCTATTACCATTAACCAAATAAAAGGGGTGTATAACCAAGCAGAAATAAAGATATATTATGAAGATTAATAAAGGAAGGAGAAGAACGAAGAATTCAACGATTAATTTTAAAAAGTAAAGAAAAAATAAATCTGTTCTAGTGGGGGAGCTTTATGTAACGTTACATAACCCATGCCCAAATACGATAAATAAATAAAGGAGGATTAATATAATCACAAGAGTAAAAACCAGTAATCACCCATTTTTAAAAGTCAGAAATGGGGATTATGTATCAAACTATGAGAACCTTTGTACTCTAAAAACACTGTAAACATTGAAAACAATACTAAGTGTAATCATAAAAGTGCAGTGTACAAAGTGGAACATAGTATGATAGGTGAAAGTGTCAAACATTTAAAAAGAGCATCTCACAAATTTGTGCTGAAGATGAAAAAATCAGTATTGTAGCAATAGACTATGGTACTATTGACAAGTTGTAGTTTTATATTGTGTAGGCCACAAAGGCATTATAATTAGAATTAATATTTTAATTTTACTATGATTATTTTGTTTAGATGTATAATAATCCAGGGTTATATTAAACTGATAAAGGCAAATTAAAACTATACTAAAAGATGGAAGGGAAAATAAAAATATAGAGTAAGAATACATGGACCACAGTATAAGTAATAAATAAACTCAATTAAAAAATCATTAAATTATAAAATGCCAACAGCCAAGCTTAAATAAATCCATGAAGAAAAATCTTATATAAATTAAAATTAATCATAACTAAGATTGGTAAAGGAGTATTTTTTAAAAAGAAGAAATGTAATAATAATATTATATACTAGCCTATTTACCTAAAACGGTAACTAGATTAGCCAATAAAAAACCATCAACTTCTTCGTTACTAGGAGTAACTA
Source organism: Magicicada septendecula (assembly GCA_034769895.1). NCBI lineage: Eukaryota > Metazoa > Arthropoda > Insecta > Hemiptera > Cicadidae > Magicicada > Magicicada septendecula. The sequence goes on along the minus strand of CM068367.1, from coordinate 422,625,077 downwards.
GCTAACAAGATTTTGACTTATTGTTAAATGTAATTCAATGTGAGAAGATGAAAAGTGTAATGTTCTATACAATTTTATAAATTTAAAAGAGTATTCGGAATAAACCACTCCTAAATTAAGAAAACGAGTCAGCACTAGACACTACATCAGAGATGTCCATTGAAATAAACTAATTCACACAAGAAAATCGATGAACAACCAATAAATCCTGCTAACCACCTCTCAATCCAGATGTCATCATTGAAAACCATTGGGTGAGATCGCTTCCTTTTAAAATTTAACTAAATTACACCTCAACTATAAAACTAGAACACTAGAAACAGCACCATCTCTTTAAATCCATCTGTAAACAAGGTGAACATAAACTTTACTTTAATTAACCAAAAAACAGAAAACTGTGGCTTTGCTAATAACATTACAGACGCCATGATTTTTAGTGTTCGTTTTTGTCAGTGAAGAAACGTAGTCTGCGCTCTAGCGGTCAAAAAATCAACTGAATGATACACATTATACTAATTTTAAAATAATTTATGTAAAGTTTGATACAGACCCATATGCATTTCTGACTTCCTCAAAGTTCAAAGAACCTTAAATAACCCTGGGAAATTAATTAATTATTTCTTTTTCTTTATTAAAACTGTAATAAAAAACATTTGTTATGTGTTATATGTTAGTAAACTTAAGATCGAAGTAACGCTGTGATTTGTGAAGTAATCGATTGTCAATTCATGTTTTGGGAGACCATAGTGCCCCGTAAATATTAAATAAATTCAAGGAATGCCTTGCATTTAAATAATATAATGTGTATTATTTCTAGTAGATGGTAGTTGGTTACAGGTAATAAGAAAATCGAGAAGAGAAAGGGAATCAGTCCGGTCATCAAGAAATTATTACGTACTACAAAAGTAGTTTAACCTCAAATGGGTTCGTAAAAGGATAAAAACAGCTGATGCCACGAGCGGAAAAAATTTAAAATACTCGATTGTATACAAAGAGAGTAATTCTCTTTGACTCTCTTTACTCTCTCTCCTACCTATTTTCAAACAACGGTATTGATTTAATACAACCAAAATTTAGAAAATCATTCAATATTCTTTCATAATCACACACACTCTATTTTGAAGGCATATAACACCAATAGATAACAAATTTTGTAACGAAAGAAGACGCGAGAAAGTGGACGGTCGAGAGACGAGGGGAGGGAGTCGTTACAAATGGCGCTCAACTTAAAGGGCTTGAATTAGGAAGGAATATCGGGATATACGCAAGTTAATATAACGAAAAACCTAATTTTTGTCGGCAACTATGAGAAGACAAGAAATGCACAATACCAGAGGCAGGTCGAAGAAGAGGGCAGAAGACACGGAGAAGGAAGAAGGTGGACAGGAACAAGAAATAAATGTAGTCACGGACAGTGAAATGGAACAACAGACAGGCGATAAAGAAGAAACCGAAGTAGTTATGGACACGGAAAAGCAAATAATTGAAGAGGATGCCCAAGGGGACCAACCAGATAAAGTGGGAGCCAGAGAAGAACCAAATTGGCAGGAAATAATGAAATTTATGGCCGAACAAAGAAGACAAACTAACGAAAATTTGAATAAAATGAACGAGAAATTTGACCAAATAAATGAAAACTCAAGGAAACAAAATGAAACCTTGAGCGAAAAATTTGATACAATAAATGAAAATTTTAGGAAACAAAATGAAACCTTGAGCGAGAAATTTGACAAAATGGATGAAAGTTTCAGAAAGTTAGAGGAAACAATGGACAGTGGTTTCAAGAAAATGAATGAAAATTTTAGGAAACAGGAGGAAAACTCAAAGAGACACCATGAAACATTAATGAAAAAAATGGATAGGTGTTTAAAGAATATGAATGAAACACTAGACAGCGCTTCCAAAGATATTAAAGTAAGTCCGAAAACAGAAGAGAGCAGGAAGGAAATAGAAATTATAAAATACCAAGGTGTAATATTATCGGAGAATAAAAATAACAACAGCAAAGTGGATAATAAATACCTGGAAAAGAAGACCACGAAAATAAGAAAAACATGTAGAAAGAAAATAATAAATACAAGAGAAGAATTGGAGATGATTACAGGTGGATTAATTAATGTATTTAACCTTCCAATTAATGAACAAAGGGAGTTAATTAAGTTTAGATCTCAATTAAATATGTCGATGATTGAAGTGTGTCAGACAATATCAGTCATATCTTCAATACGGAATATACCATTCAAATATTTGGTAAATAATCCAGAGCTAAAAGGGAATGAAATGGTATTAAATATGAGTGACTATGTTATGTTAGAGGAGGTACAATACCTGTTAGTTAAAAAGGAACGAATTATGACGGGAGACCAGTACTTAAATGAAGGTTTCATAGCAGCAAAGTGGGAGAGCCGGATGATAAGGAGATTATCAAGGAGAGAAGTAATTCCGAACACCCCAGTAATCGGAGGAAGAGGAGTAACTAAGTTTATGGACCATGGTTAAACCAAATAATAATCAACCAGAAAAAGGGGACTGATGTTATGTATACCACCCAAGCAACCCATTGGAAAGAAGGAACCAAATAATATTAAATATAATTTAAGATAAACCCCAAAATTCAAAAAGCATGAAAGGACAACTTACTCAAAATATTTTGAAACCATATAATTTAAGATAAACAACAAACCGCCAAGAGAATGTAAGAACAGCTTATATAATTTAATTATAAATAACTGATTTAAAATAAAATAATAGAAAAAATAATATTTTTGATGGCAACAAAAAGAAGAATAAATAAAAACAATTAATGGTAATGTGCTCAGACAAGAAGGTAAAATAAGAAGAACAATGGATAGGGTATAATGACTATAATTACAATGAAGCTAAAGAATGATAATAATTAATACAGTTACAATTTAGAATTTCTCGGAGTTGAAAATGATAAAGGAAGAAATGATACGAAGAACATCTGTCACAAGAAGGAAAGTCAAAAGGATTTTAAAATAATGCCTATCAATAATGTTATATCAAATTAATTACTGATAAATAAGAAGGAATCAAGAAGAAAAAGAAATATATAATTAAATGCAAACAGCAACAGCGTGAAGAATCCCAAAAGTGTTTAGTATTAGTTGCCAAGCGACTACTTGTAAGTTTTTTTAATATAATGAATTGACTGTAGAAATGTTCCAGCAATCATTTTCCTGAGCAGACGGTACTCAGAAGGTGTAAGGATGGACTGCGGAGTAATGGGCCCTAAAGTGGCCACCCGAACTGAACCACCGCACAGTATAGGGAAAAAATGTTAGGGAAATTGAATATTTAAGGGATAATAAAACAGCTGAGAAGATTGATATCAGATTCCAGAAGTATGAAGGAAGAAAACAGAAAGAAGATAGCAGACAGAAGCTCAATTGAGAAAGCACATTTATAAAAGTAAATAGAAATATGAGAGTGTTAAAACAAGTTTTTATTAATTAGTGTGACCAGTCCTTATCAAGGGATGTTTGAAAAACCATCACCATGAGAAATTATATAATTAATGAATTTTCATCCAGGAGAGGGAGAGTTGAGTACGAAATCAAGTCTATTACCATTAACCAAATAAAAGGGGTGTATAACCAAGCAGAAATAAAGATATATTATGAAGATTAATAAAGGAAGGAGAAGAACGAAGAATTCAACGATTAATTTTAAAAAGTAAAGAAAAAATAAATCTGTTCTAGTGGGGGAGCTTTATGTAACGTTACATAACCCATGCCCAAATACGATAAATAAATAAAGGAGGATTAATATAATCACAAGAGTAAAAACCAGTAATCACCCATTTTTAAAAGTCAGAAATGGGGATTATGTATCAAACTATGAGAACCTTTGTACTCTAAAAACACTGTAAACATTGAAAACAATACTAAGTGTAATCATAAAAGTGCAGTGTACAAAGTGGAACATAGTATGATAGGTGAAAGTGTCAAACATTTAAAAAGAGCATCTCACAAATTTGTGCTGAAGATGAAAAAATCAGTATTGTAGCAATAGACTATGGTACTATTGACAAGTTGTAGTTTTATATTGTGTAGGCCACAAAGGCATTATAATTAGAATTAATATTTTAATTTTACTATGATTATTTTGTTTAGATGTATAATAATCCAGGGTTATATTAAACTGATAAAGGCAAATTAAAACTATACTAAAAGATGGAAGGGAAAATAAAAATATAGAGTAAGAATACATGGACCACAGTATAAGTAATAAATAAACTCAATTAAAAAATCATTAAATTATAAAATGCCAACAGCCAAGCTTAAATAAATCCATGAAGAAAAATCTTATATAAATTAAAATTAATCATAACTAAGATTGGTAAAGGAGTATTTTTTAAAAAGAAGAAATGTAATAATAATATTATATACTAGCCTATTTACCTAAAACGGTAACTAGATTAGCCAATAAAAAACCATCAACTTCTTCGTTACTAGGAGTAACTAGCTAACAAGATTTTGACTTATTGTTAAATGTAATTCAATGTGAGAAGATGAAAAGTGTAATGTTCTATACAATTTTATAAATTTAAAAGAGTATTCGGAATAAACCACTCCTAAATTAAGAAAACGAGTCAGCACTAGACACTACATCAGAGATGTCCATTGAAATAAACTAATTCACACAAGAAAATCGATGAACAACCAATAAATCCTGCTAACCACCTCTCAATCCAGATGTCATCATTGAAAACCATTGGGTGAGATCGCTTCCTTTTAAAATTTAACTAAATTACACCTCAACTATAAAACTAGAACACTAGAAACAGCACCATCTCTTTAAATCCATCTGTAAACAAGGTGAACATAAACTTTACTTTAATTAACCAAAAAACAGAAAACTGTGGCTTTGCTAATAACATTACAGACGCCATGATTTTTAGTGTTCGTTTTTGTCAGTGAAGAAACGTAGTCTGCGCTCTAGCGGTCAAAAAATCAACTGAATGATACACATTATACTAATTTTAAAATAATTTATGTAAAGTTTGATACAGACCCATATGCATTTCTGACTTCCTCAAAGTTCAAAGAACCTTAAATAACCCTGGGAAATTAATTAATTATTTCTTTTTCTTTATTAAAACTGTAATAAAAAACATTTGTTATGTGTTATATGTTAGTAAACTTAAGATCGAAGTAACGCTGTGATTTGTGAAGTAATCGATTGTCAATTCATGTTTTGGGAGACCATAGTGCCCCGTAAATATTAAATAAATTCAAGGAATGCCTTGCATTTAAATAATATAATGTGTATTATTTCTAGTAGATGGTAGTTGGTTACAGGTAATAAGAAAATCGAGAAGAGAAAGGGAATCAGTCCGGTCATCAAGAAATTATTACGTACTACAAAAGTAGTTTAACCTCAAATGGGTTCGTAAAAGGATAAAAACAGCTGATGCCACGAGCGGAAAAAATTTAAAATACTCGATTGTATACAAAGAGAGTAATTCTCTTTGACTCTCTTTACTCTCTCTCCTACCTATTTTCAAACAACGGTATTGATTTAATACAACCCAAATTTAGAAAATCATTCAATATTCTTTCATAATCACACACACTCTATTTTGAAGGCATATAACACCAATAGATAACAAATTTTGTAACGAAAGAAGACGCGAGAAAGTGGACGGTCGAGAGACGAGGGGAGGGAGTCGTTACAAATGGCGCTCAACTTAAAGGGCTTGAATTAGGAAGGAATTTCGGGATATACGCAAGTTAATATAACGAAAAACCTAATTTTTGTCGGCAACTATGAGAAGACAAGAAATGCACAATACCAGAGGCAGGTCGAAGAAGAGGGCAGAAGACACGGAGAAGGAAGAAGGTGGACAGGAACAAGAAATAAATGTAGTCACGGACAGTGAAATGGAACAACAGACAGGCGATAAAGAAGAAACCGAAGTAGTTATGGACACGGAAAAGCAAATAATTGAAGAGGATGCCCAAGGGGACCAACCAGATAAAGTGGGAGCCAGAGAAGAACCAAATTGGCAGGAAATAATGAAATTTATGGCCGAACAAAGAAGACAAACTAACGAAAATTTGAATAAAATGAACGAGAAATTTGACCAAATAAATGAAAACTCAAGGAAACAAAATGAAACCTTGAGCGAAAAATTTGATACAATAAATGAAAATTTTAGGAAACAAAATGAAACCTTGAGCGAGAAATTTGACAAAATGGATGAAAGTTTCAGAAAGTTAGAGGAAACAATGGACAGTGGTTTCAAGAAAATGAATGAAAATTTTAGGAAACAGGAGGAAAACTCAAAGAGACACCATGAAACATTAATGAAAAAAATGGATAGGTGTTTAAAGAATATGAATGAAACACTAGACAGCGCTTCCAAAGATATTAAAGTAAGTCCGAAAACAGAAGAGAGCAGGAAGGAAATAGAAATTATAAAATACCAAGGTGTAATATTATCGGAGAATAAAAATAACAACAGCAAAGTGGATAATAAATACCTGGAAAAGAAGACCACGAAAATAAGAAAAACATGTAGAAAGAAAATAATAAATACAAGAGAAGAATTGGAGATGATTACAGGTGGATTAATTAATGTATTTAACCTTCCAATTAATGAACAAAGGGAGTTAATTAAGTTTAGATCTCAATTAAATATGTCGATGATTGAAGTGTGTCAGACAATATCAGTCATATCTTCAATACGGAATATACCATTCAAATATTTGGTAAATAATCCAGAGGTAAAAGGGAATGAAATGGTATTAAATATGAGTGACTATGTTATGTTAGAGGAGGTACAATACCTGTTAGTTAAAAAGGAACGAATTATGACGGGAGACCAGTACTTAAATGAAGGTTTCATAGCAGCAAAGTGGGAGAGCCGGATGATAAGGAGATTATCAAGGAGAGAAGTAATTCCGAACACCCCAGTAATCGGAGGAAGAGGAGTAACTAAGTTTATGGACCATGGTTAAACCAAATAATAATCAACCAGAAAAAGGGGACTGATGTTATGTATACCACCCAAGCAACCCATTGGAAAGAAGGAACCAAATAATATTAAATATAATTTAAGATAAACCCCAAAATTCAAAAAGCATGAAAGGACAACTTACTCAAAATATTTTGAAACCATATAATTTAAGATAAACAACAAACCGCCAAGAGAATGTAAGAACAGCTTATATAATTTAATTATAAATAACTGATTTAAAATAAAATAATAGAAAAAATAATATTTTTGATGGCAACAAAAAGAAGAATAAATAAAAACAATTAATGGTAATGTGCTCAGACAAGAAGGTAAAATAAGAAGAACAATGGATAGGGTATAATGACTATAATTACAATGAAGCTAAAGAATGATAATAATTAATACAGTTACAATTTAGAATTTCTCGGAGTTGAAAATGATAAAGGAAGAAATGATACGAAGAACATCTGTCACAAGAAGGAAAGTCAAAAGGATTTTAAAATAATGCCTATCAATAATGTTATATCAAATTAATTACTGATAAATAAGAAGGAATCAAGAAGAAAAAGAAATATATAATTAAATGCAAACAGCAACAGCGTGAAGAATCCCAAAAGTGTTTAGTATTAGTTGCCAAGCGACTACTTGTAAGTTTTTTTAATATAATGAATTGACTGTAGAAATGTTCCAGCAATCATTTTCCTGAGCAGACGGTACTCAGAAGGTGTAAGGATGGACTGCGGAGTAATGGGCCCTAAAGTGGCCACCCGAACTGAACCACCGCACAGTATAGGGAAAAAATGTTAGGGAAATTGAATATTTAAGGGATAATAAAACAGCTGAGAAGATTGATATCAGATTCCAGAAGTATGAAGGAAGAAAACAGAAAGAAGATAGCAGACAGAAGCTCAATTGAGAAAGCACATTTATAAAAGTAAATAGAAATATGAGAGTGTTAAAACAAGTTTTTATTAATTAGTGTGACCAGTCCTTATCAAGGGATGTTTGAAAAACCATCACCATGAGAAATTATATAATTAATGAATTTTCATCCAGGAGAGGGAGAGTTGAGTACGAAATCAAGTCTATTACCATTAACCAAATAAAAGGGGTGTATAACCAAGCAGAAATAAAGATATATTATGAAGATTAATAAAGGAAGGAGAAGAACGAAGAATTCAACGATTAATTTTTAAAAGTAAAGAAAAAATAAATCTGTTCTAGTGGGGGAGCTTTATGTAACGTTACATAACCCATGCCCAAATACGATAAATAAATAAAGGAGGATTAATATAATCACAAGAGTAAAAACCAGTAATCACCCATTTTTAAAAGTCAGAAATGGGGATTATGTATCAAACTATGAGAACCTTTGTACTCTAAAAACACTGTAAACATTGAAAACAATACTAAGTGTAATCATAAAAGTGCAGTGTACAAAGTGGAACATAGTATGATAGGTGAAAGTGTCAAACATTTAAAAAGAGCATCTCACAAATTTGTGCTGAAGATGAAAAAATCAGTATTGTAGCAATAGACTATGGTACTATTGACAAGTTGTAGTTTTATATTGTGTAGGCCACAAAGGCATTATAATTAGAATTAATATTTTAATTTTACTATGATTATTTTGTTTAGATGTATAATAATCCAGGGTTATATTAAACTGATAAAGGCAAATTAAAACTATACTAAAAGATGGAAGGGAAAATAAAAATATAGAGTAAGAATACATGGACCACAGTATAAGTAATAAATAAACTCAATTAAAAAATCATTAAATTATAAAATGCCAAAAGCCAAGCTTAAATAAATCCATGAAGAAAAATCTTATATAAATTAAAATTAATCATAACTAAGATTGGTAAAGGAGTATTTTTTAAAAAGAAGAAATGTAATAATAATATTATATACTAGCCTATTTACCTAAAACGGAAACTAGATTAGCCAATAAAAAACCATCAACTTCTTCGTTACTAGGAGTAACTAGCTAACAAGATTTTGACTTATTGTTAAATGTAATTCAATGTGAGAAGATGAAAAGTGTAATGTTCTATACAATTTTATAAATTTAAAAGAGTATTCGGATTAAACCACTCCTAAATTAAGAAAACGAGTCAGCACTAGACACTACATCAGAGATGTCCATTGAAATAAACTAATTCACACCAGAAAATCGATGAACAACCAATAAATCCTGCTAACCACCTCTCAATCCAGATGTCATCATTGAAAACCATTGGGTGAGATCGCTTCCTTTTAAAATTTAACTAAATTACACCTCAACTATAAAACTAGAACACTAGAAACAGCACCATCTCTTTAAATCCATCTGTAAACAAGGTGAACATAAACTTTACTTTAATTAACCAAAAAACAGAAAACTGTGGCTTTGCTAATAACATTACAGACGCCATGATTTTTAGTGTTCGTTTTTGTCAGTGAAGAAACGTAGTCTGCGCTCTAGCGGTCAAAAAATCAACTGAATGATACACATTATACTAATTTTAAAATAATTTATGTAAAGTTTGATACAGACCCATATGCATTTCTGACTTCCTCAAAGTTCAAAGAACCTTAAATAACCCTGGGAAATTAATTAATTATTTCTTTTTCTTTATTAAAACTGTAATAAAAAACATTTGTTATGTGTTATATGTTAGTAAACTTAAGATCGAAGTAACGCTGTGATTTGTGAAGTAATCGATTGTCAATTCATGTTTTGGGAGACCATAGTGCCCCGTAAATATTAAATAAATTCAAGGAATGCCTTGCATTTAAATAATATAATGTGTATTATTTCTAGTAGATGGTAGTTGGTTACAGGTAATAAGAAAATCGAGAAGAGAAAGGGAATCAGTCCGGTCATCAAGAAATTATTACGTACTACAAAAGTAGTTTAACCTCAAATGGGTTCGTAAAAGGATAAAAACAGCTGATGCCACGAGCGGAAAAAATTTAAAATACTCGATTGTATACAAAGAGAGTAATTCTCTTTGACTCTCTTTACTCTCTCTCCTACCTATTTTCAAACAACGGTATTGATTTAATACAACCAAAATTTAGAAAATCATTCAATATTCTTTCATAATCACACACACTCTATTTTGAAGGCATATAACACCAATAGATAACAAATTTTGTAACGAAAGAAGACGCGAGAAAGTGGACGGTCGAGAGACGAGGGGAGGGAGTCGTTACAAATGGCGCTCAACTTAAAGGGCTTGAATTAGGAAGGAATATCGGGATATACGCAAGTTAATATAACGAAAAACCTAATTTTTGTCGGCAACTATGAGAAGACAAGAAATGCACAATACCAGAGGCAGGTCGAAGAAGAGGGCAGAAGACACGGAGAAGGAAGAAGGTGGACAGGAACAAGAAATAAATGTAGTCACGGACAGTGAAATGGAACAACAGACAGGCGATAAAGAAGAAACCGAAGTAGTTATGGACACGGAAAAGCAAATAATTGAAGAGGATGCCCAAGGGGACCAACCAGATAAAGTGGGAGCCAGAGAAGAACCAAATTGGCAGGAAATAATGAAATTTATGGCCGAACAAAGAAGACAAACTAACGAAAATTTGAATAAAATGAACGAGAAATTTGACCAAATAAATGAAAACTCAAGGAAACAAAATGAAACCTTGAGCGAAAAATTTGATACAATAAATGAAAATTTTAGGAAACAAAATGAAACCTTGAGCGAGAAATTTGACAAAATGGATGAAAGTTTCAGAAAGTTAGAGGAAACAATGGACAGTGGTTTCAAGAAAATGAATGAAAATTTTAGGAAACAGGAGGAAAACTCAAAGAGACACCATGAAACATTAATGAAAAAAATGGATAGGTGTTTAAAGAATATGAATGAAACACTAGACAGCGCTTCCAAAGATATTAAAGTAAGTCCGAAAACAGAAGAGAGCAGGAAGGAAATAGAAATTATAAAATACCAAGGTGTAATATTATCGGAGAATAAAAATAACAACAGCAAAGTGGATAATAAATACCTGGAAAAGAAGACCACGAAAATAAGAAAAACATGTAGAAAGAAAATAATAAATACAAGAGAAGAATTGGAGATGATTACAGGTGGATTAATTAATGTATTTAACCTTCCAATTAATGAACAAAGGGAGTTAATTAAGTTTAGATCTCAATTAAATATGTCGATGATTGAAGTGTGTCAGACAATATCAGTCATATCTTCAATACGGAATATACCATTCAAATATTTGGTAAATAATCCAGAGGTAAAAGGGAATGAAATGGTATTAAATATGAGTGACTATGTTATGTTAGAGGAGGTACAATACCTGTTAGTTAAAAAGGAACGAATTATGACGGGAGACCAGTACTTAAATGAAGGTTTCATAGCAGCAAAGTGGGAGAGCCGGATGATAAGGAGATTATCAAGGAGAGAAGTAATTCCGAACACCCCAGTAATCGGAGGAAGAGGAGTAACTAAGTTTATGGACCATGGTTAAACCAAATAATAATCAACCAGAAAAAGGGGACTGATGTTATGTATACCACCCAAGCAACCCATTGGAAAGAAGGAACCAAATAATATTAAATATAATTTAAGATAAACCCCAAAATTCAAAAAGCATGAAAGGACAACTTACTCAAAATATTTTGAAACCATATAATTTAAGATAAACAACAAACCGCCAAGAGAATGTAAGAACAGCTTATATAATTTAATTATAAATAACTGATTTAAAATAAAATAATAGAAAAAATAATATTTTTGATGGCAACAAAAAGATGAATAAATAAAAACAATTAATGGTAATGTGCTCAGACAAGAAGGTAAAATAAGAAGAACAATGGATAGGGTATAATGACTATAATTACAATGAAGCTAAAGAATGATAATAATTAATACAGTTACAATTTAGAATTTCTCGGAGTTGAAAATGATAAAGGAAGAAATGATACGAAGAACATCTGTCACAAGAAGGAAAGTCAAAAGGATTTTAAAATAATGCCTATCAATAATGTTATCTGAAATTAATTACTGATAAATAAGAAGGAATCAAGAAGAAAAAGAAATATATAATTAAATGCAAACAGCAACAGCGTGAAGAATCCCAAAAGTGTTTAGTATTAGTTGCCAAGCGACTACTTGTAAGTTTTTTTAATATAATGAATTGACTGTAGAAATGTTCCAGCAATCATTTTCCTGAGCAGACGGTACTCAGAAGGTGTAAGGATGGACTGCGGAGTAATGGGCCCAAAAGTGGCCACCCGAACTGAACCACCGCACAGTATAGGGAAAAAATGTTAGGGAAATTGAATATTTAAGGGATAATAAAACAGCTGAGAAGATTGATATCAGATTCCAGAAGTATGAAGGAAGAAAACAGAAAGAAGATAGCAGACAGAAGCTCAATTGAGAAAGCACATTTATAAAAGTAAATAGAAATATGAGAGTGTTAAAACAAGTTTTTATTAATTAGTGTGACCAGTCCTTATCAAGGGATGTTTGAAAAACCATCACCATGAGAAATTATATAATTAATGAATTTTCATCCAGGAGAGGGAGAGTTGAGTACGAAATCAAGTCTATTACCATTAACCAAATAAAAGGGGTGTATAACCAAGCAGAAATAAAGATATATTATGAAGATTAATAAAGGAAGGAGAAGAACGAAGAATTCAACGATTAATTTTAAAAAGTAAAGAAAAAATAAATCTGTTCTAGTGGGGGAGCTTTATGTAACGTTACATAACCCATGCCCAAATACGATAAATAAATAAAGGAGGATTAATATAATCACAAGAGTAAAAACCAGTAATCACCCATTTTTAAAAGTCAGAAATGGGGATTATGTATCAAACTATGAGAACCTTTGTACTCTAAAAACACTGTAAACATTGAAAACAATACTAAGTGTAATCATAAAAGTGCAGTGTACAAAGTGGAACATAGTATGATAGGTGAAAGTGTCAAACATTTAAAAAGAGCATCTCACAAATTTGTGCTGAAGATGAAAAAATCAGTATTGTAGCAATAGACTATGGTACTATTGACAAGTTGTAGTTTTATATTGTGTAGGCCACAAAGGCATTATAATTAGAATTAATATTTTAATTTTACTATGATTATTTTGTTTAGATGTATAATAATCCAGGGTTATATTAAACTGATAAAGGCAAATTAAAACTATACTAAAAGATGGAAGGGAAAATAAAAATATAGAGTAAGAATACATGGACCACAGTATAAGTAATAAATAAACTCAATTAAAAAATCATTAAATTATAAAATGCCAAAAGCCAAGCTTAAATAAATCCATGAAGAAAAATCTTATATAAATTAAAATTAATCATAACTAAGATTGGTAAAGGAGTATTTTTTAAAAAGAAGAAATGTAATAATAATATTATATACTAGCCTATTTACCTAAAACGGAAACTAGATTAGCCAATAAAAAACCATCAACTTCTTCGTTACTAGGAGTAACTAGCTAACAAGATTTTGACTTATTGTTAAATGTAATTCAATGTGAGAAGATGAAAAGTGTAATGTTCTATACAATTTTATAAATTTAAAAGAGTATTCGGATTAAACCACTCCTAAATTAAGAAAACGAGTCAGCACTAGACACTACATCAGAGATGTCCATTGAAATAAACTAATTCACACCAGAAAATCGATGAACAACCAATAAATCCTGCTAACCACCTCTCAATCCAGATGTCATCATTGAAAACCATTGGGTGAGATCGCTTCCTTTTAAAATTTAACTAAATTACACCTCAACTATAAAACTAGAACACTAGAAACAGCACCATCTCTTTAAATCCATCTGTAAACAAGGTGAACATAAACTTTACTTTAATTAACCAAAAAACAGAAAACTGTGGCTTTGCTAATAACATTACAGACGCCATGATTTTTAGTGTTCGTTTTTGTCAGTGAAGAAACGTAGTCTGCGCTCTAGCGGTCAAAAAATCAACTGAATGATACACATTATACTAATTTTAAAATAATTTATGTAAAGTTTGATACAGACCCATATGCATTTCTGACTTCCTCAAAGTTCAAAGAACCTTAAATAACCCTGGGAAATTAATTAATTATTTCTTTTTCTTTATTAAAACTGTAATAAAAAACATTTGTTATGTGTTATATGTTAGTAAACTTAAGATCGAAGTAACGCTGTGATTTGTGAAGTAATCGATTGTCAATTCATGTTTTGGGAGACCATAGTGCCCCGTAAATATTAAATAAATTCAAGGAATGCCTTGCATTTAAATAATATAATGTGTATTATTTCTAGTAGATGGTAGTTGGTTACAGGTAATAAGAAAATCGAGAAGAGAAAGGGAATCAGTCCGGTCATCAAGAAATTATTACGTACTACAAAAGTAGTTTAACCTCAAATGGGTTCGTAAAAGGATAAAAACAGCTGATGCCACGAGCGGAAAAAATTTAAAATACTCGATTGTATACAAAGAGAGTAATTCTCTTTGACTCTCTTTACTCTCTCTCCTACCTATTTTCAAACAACGGTATTGATTTAATACAACCAAAATTTAGAAAATCATTCAATATTCTTTCATAATCACACACACTCTATTTTGAAGGCATATAACACCAATAGGTAACAAATTTTGTAACGAAAGAAGACGCGAGAAAGTGGACGGTCGAGAGACGAGGGGAGGGAGTCGTTACAAATGGCGCTCAACTTAAAGGGCTTGAATTAGGAAGGAATATCGGGATATACGCAAGTTAATATAACGAAAAACCTAATTTTTGTCGGCAACTATGAGAAGACAAGAAATGCACAATACCAGAGGCAGGTCGAAGAAGAGGGCAGAAGACACGGAGAAGGAAGAAGGTGGACAGGAACAAGAAATAAATGTAGTCACGGACAGTGAAATGGAACAACAGACAGGCGATAAAGAAGAAACCGAAGTAGTTATGGACACGGAAAAGCAAATAATTGAAGAGGATGCCCAAGGGGACCAACCAGATAAAGTGGGAGCCAGAGAAGAACCAAATTGGCAGGAAATAATGAAATTTATGGCCGAACAAAGAAGACAAACTAACGAAAATTTGAATAAAATGAACGAGAAATTTGACCAAATAAATGAAAACTCAAGGAAACAAAATGAAACCTTGAGCGAAAAATTTGATACAATAAATGAAAATTTTAGGAAACAAAATGAAACCTTGAGCGAGAAATTTGACAAAATGGATGAAAGTTTCAGAAAGTTAGAGGAAACAATGGACAGTGGTTTCAAGAAAATGAATGAAAATTTTAGGAAACAGGAGGAAAACTCAAAGAGACACCATGAAACATTAATGAAAAAAATGGATAGGTGTTTAAAGAATATGAATGAAACACTAGACAGCGCTTCCAAAGATATTAAAGTAAGTCCGAAAACAGAAGAGAGCAGGAAGGAAATAGAAATTATAAAATACCAAGGTGTAATATTATCGGAGAATAAAAATAACAACAGCAAAGTGGATAATAAATACCTGGAAAAGAAGACCACGAAAATAAGAAAAACATGTAGAAAGAAAATAATAAATACAAGAGAAGAATTGGAGATGATTACAGGTGGATTAATTAATGTATTTAACCTTCCAATTAATGAACAAAGGGAGTTAATTAAGTTTAGATCTCAATTAAATATGTCGATGATTGAAGTGTGTCAGACAATATCAGTCATATCTTCAATACGGAATATACCATTCAAATATTTGGTAAATAATCCAGAGGTAAAAGGGAATGAAATGGTATTAAATATGAGTGACTATGTTATGTTAGAGGAGGTACAATACCTGTTAGTTAAAAAGGAACGAATTATGACGGGAGACCAGTACTTAAATGAAGGTTTCATAGCAGCAAAGTGGGAGAGCCGGATGATAAGGAGATTATCAAGGAGAGAAGTAATTCCGAACACCCCAGTAATCGGAGGAAGAGGAGTAACTAAGTTTATGGACCATGGTTAAACCAAATAATAATCAACCAGAAAAAGGGGACTGATGTTATGTATACCACCCAAGCAACCCATTGGAAAGAAGGAACCAAATAATATTAAATATAATTTAAGATAAACCCCAAAATTCAAAAAGCATGAAAGGACAACTTACTCAAAATATTTTGAAACCATATAATTTAAGATAAACAACAAACCGCCAAGAGAATGTAAGAACAGCTTATATAATTTAATTATAAATAACTGATTTAAAATAAAATAATAGAAAAAATAATATTTTTGATGGCAACAAAAAGAAGAATAAATAAAAACAATTAATGGTAATGTGCTCAGACAAGAAGGTAAAATAAGAAGAACAATGGATAGGGTATAATGACTATAATTACAATGAAGCTAAAGAATGATAATAATTAATACAGTTACAATTTAGAATTTCTCGGAGTTGAAAATGATAAAGGAAGAAATGATACGAAGAACATCTGTCACAAGAAGGAAAGTCAAAAGGATTTTAAAATAATGCCTATCAATAATGTTATATCAAATTAATTACTGATAAATAAGAAGGAATCAAGAAGAAAAAGAAATATATAATTAAATGCAAACAGCAACAGCGTGAAGAATCCCAAAAGTGTTTAGTATTAGTTGCCAAGCGACTACTTGTAAGTTTTTTTAATATAATGAATTGACTGTAGAAATGTTCCAGCAATCATTTTCCTGAGCAGACGGTACTCAGAAGGTGTAAGGATGGACTGCGGAGTAATGGGCCCAAAAGTGGCCACCCGAACTGAACCACCGCACAGTATAGGGAAAAAATGTTAGGGAAATTGAATATTTAAGGGATAATAAAACAGCTGAGAAGATTGATATCAGATTCCAGAAGTATGAAGGAAGAAAACAGAAAGAAGATAGCAGACAGAAGCTCAATTGAGAAAGCACATTTATAAAAGTAAATAGAAATATGAGAGTGTTAAAACAAGTTTTTATTAATTAGTGTGACCAGTCCTTATCAAGGGATGTTTGAAAAACCATCACCATGAGAAATTATATAATTAATGAATTTTCATCCAGGAGAGGGAGAGTTGAGTACGAAATCAAGTCTATTACCATTAACCAAATAAAAGGGGTGTATAACCAAGCAGAAATAAAGATATATTATGAAGATTAATAAAGGAAGGAGAAGAACGAAGAATTCAACGATTAATTTTAAAAAGTAAAGAAAAAATAAATCTGTTCTAGTGGGGGAGCTTTATGTAACGTTACATAACCCATGCCCAAATACGATAAATAAATAAAGGAGGATTAATATAATCACAAGAGTAAAAACCAGTAATCACCCATTTTTAAAAGTCAGAAATGGGGATTATGTATCAAACTATGAGAACCTTTGTACTCTAAAAACACTGTAAACATTGAAAACAATACTAAGTGTAATCATAAAAGTGCAGTGTACAAAGTGGAACATAGTATGATAGGTGAAAGTGTCAAACATTTAAAAAGAGCATCTCACAAATTTGTGCTGAAGATGAAAAAATCAGTATTGTAGCAATAGACTATGGTACTATTGACAAGTTGTAGTTTTATATTGTGTAGGCCACAAAGGCATTATAATTAGAATTAATATTTTAATTTTACTATGATTATTTTGTTTAGATGTATAATAATCCAGGGTTATATTAAACTGATAAAGGCAAATTAAAACTATACTAAAAGATGGAAGGGAAAATAAAAATATAGAGTAAGAATACATGGACCACAGTATAAGTAATAAATAAACTCAATTAAAAAATCATTAAATTATAAAATGCCAAAAGCCAAGCTTAAATAAATCCATGAAGAAAAATCTTATATAAATTAAAATTAATCATAACTAAGATTGGTAAAGGAGTATTTTTTAAAAAGAAGAAATGTAATAATAATATTATATACTAGCCTATTTACCTAAAACGGAAACTAGATTAGCCAATAAAAAACCATCAACTTCTTCGTTACTAGGAGTAACTAGCTAACAAGATTTTGACTTATTGTTAAATGTAATTCAATGTGAGAAGATGAAAAGTGTAATGTTCTATACAATTTTATAAATTTAAAAGAGTATTCGGATTAAACCACTCCTAAATTAAGAAAACGAGTCAGCACTAGACACTACATCAGAGATGTCCATTGAAATAAACTAATTCACACCAGAAAATCGATGAACAACCAATAAATCCTGCTAACCACCTCTCAATCCAGATGTCATCATTGAAAACCATTGGGTGAGATCGCTTCCTTTTAAAATTTAACTAAATTACACCTCAACTATAAAACTAGAACACTAGAAACAGCACCATCTCTTTAAATCCATCTGTAAACAAGGTGAACATAAACTTTACTTTAATTAACCAAAAAACAGAAAACTGTGGCTTTGCTAATAACATTACAGACGCCATGATTTTTAGTGTTCGTTTTTGTCAGTGAAGAAACGTAGTCTGCGCTCTAGCGGTCAAAAAATCAACTGAATGATACACATTATACTAATTTTAAAATAATTTATGTAAAGTTTGATACAGACCCATATGCATTTCTGACTTCCTCAAAGTTCAAAGAACCTTAAATAACCCTGGGAAATTAATTAATTATTTCTTTTTCTTTATTAAAACTGTAATAAAAAACATTTGTTATGTGTTATATGTTAGTAAACTTAAGATCGAAGTAACGCTGTGATTTGTGAAGTAATCGATTGTCAATTCATGTTTTGGGAGACCATAGTGCCCCGTAAATATTAAATAAATTCAAGGAATGCCTTGCATTTAAATAATATAATGTGTATTATTTCTAGTAGATGGTAGTTGGTTACAGGTAATAAGAAAATCGAGAAGAGAAAGGGAATCAGTCCGGTCATCAAGAAATTATTACGTACTACAAAAGTAGTTTAACCTCAAATGGGTTCGTAAAAGGATAAAAACAGCTGATGCCACGAGCGGAAAAAATTTAAAATACTCGATTGTATACAAAGAGAGTAATTCTCTTTGACTCTCTTTACTCTCTCTCCTACCTATTTTCAAACAACGGTATTGATTTAATACAACCAAAATTTAGAAAATCATTCAATATTCTTTCATAATCACACACACTCTATTTTGAAGGCATATAACACCAATAGGTAACAAATTTTGTAACGAAAGAAGACGCGAGAAAGTGGACGGTCGAGAGACGAGGGGAGGGAGTCGTTACAAATGGCGCTCAACTTAAAGGGCTTGAATTAGGAAGGAATATCGGGATATACGCAAGTTAATATAACGAAAAACCTAATTTTTGTCGGCAACTATGAGAAGACAAGAAATGCACAATACCAGAGGCAGGTCGAAGAAGAGGGCAGAAGACACGGAGAAGGAAGAAGGTGGACAGGAACAAGAAATAAATGTAGTCACGGACAGTGAAATGGAACAACAGACAGGCGATAAAGAAGAAACCGAAGTAGTTATGGACACGGAAAAGCAAATAATTGAAGAGGATGCCCAAGGGGACCAACCAGATAAAGTGGGAGCCAGAGAAGAACCAAATTGGCAGGAAATAATGAAATTTATGGCCGAACAAAGAAGACAAACTAACGAAAATTTGAATAAAATGAACGAGAAATTTGACCAAATAAATGAAAACTCAAGGAAACAAAATGAAACCTTGAGCGAAAAATTTGATACAATAAATGAAAATTTTAGGAAACAAAATGAAACCTTGAGCGAGAAATTTGACAAAATGGATGAAAGTTTCAGAAAGTTAGAGGAAACAATGGACAGTGGTTTCAAGAAAATGAATGAAAATTTTAGGAAACAGGAGGAAAACTCAAAGAGACACCATGAAACATTAATGAAAAAAATGGATAGGTGTTTAAAGAATATGAATGAAACACTAGACAGCGCTTCCAAAGATATTAAAGTAAGTCCGAAAACAGAAGAGAGCAGGAAGGAAATAGAAATTATAAAATACCAAGGTGTAATATTATCGGAGAATAAAAATAACAACAGCAAAGTGGATAATAAATACCTGGAAAAGAAGACCACGAAAATAAGAAAAACATGTAGAAAGAAAATAATAAATACAAGAGAAGAATTGGAGATGATTACAGGTGGATTAATTAATGTATTTAACCTTCCAATTAATGAACAAAGGGAGTTAATTAAGTTTAGATCTCAATTAAATATGTCGATGATTGAAGTGTGTCAGACAATATCAGTCATATCTTCAATACGGAATATACCATTCAAATATTTGGTAAATAATCCAGAGGTAAAAGGGAATGAAATGGTATTAAATATGAGTGACTATGTTATGTTAGAGGAGGTACAATACCTGTTAGTTAAAAAGGAACGAATTATGACGGGAGACCAGTACTTAAATGAAGGTTTCATAGCAGCAAAGTGGGAGAGCCGGATGATAAGGAGATTATCAAGGAGAGAAGTAATTCCGAACACCCCAGTAATCGGAGGAAGAGGAGTAACTAAGTTTATGGACCATGGTTAAACCAAATAATAATCAACCAGAAAAAGGGGACTGATGTTATGTATACCACCCAAGCAACCCATTGGAAAGAAGGAACCAAATAATATTAAATATAATTTAAGATAAACCCCAAAATTCAAAAAGCATGAAAGGACAACTTACTCAAAATATTTTGAAACCATATAATTTAAGATAAACAACAAACCGCCAAGAGAATGTAAGAACAGCTTATATAATTTAATTATAAATAACTGATTTAAAATAAAATAATAGAAAAAATAATATTTTTGATGGCAACAAAAAGAAGAATAAATAAAAACAATTAATGGTAATGTGCTCAGACAAGAAGGTAAAATAAGAAGAACAATGGATAGGGTATAATGACTATAATTACAATGAAGCTAAAGAATGATAATAATTAATACAGTTACAATTTAGAATTTCTCGGAGTTGAAAATGATAAAGGAAGAAATGATACGAAGAACATCTGTCACAAGAAGGAAAGTCAAAAGGATTTTAAAATAATGCCTATCAATAATGTTATATCAAATTAATTACTGATAAATAAGAAGGAATCAAGAAGAAAAAGAAATATATAATTAAATGCAAACAGCAACAGCGTGAAGAATCCCAAAAGTGTTTAGTATTAGTTGCCAAGCGACTACTTGTAAGTTTTTTTAATATAATGAATTGACTGTAGAAATGTTCCAGCAATCATTTTCCTGAGCAGACGGTACTCAGAAGGTGTAAGGATGGACTGTGGAGTAATGGGCCCAAAAGTGGCCACCCGAACTGAACCACCGCACAGTATAGGGAAAAAATGTTAGGGAAATTGAATATTTAAGGGATAATAAAACAGCTGAGAAGATTGATATCAGATTCCAGAAGTATGAAGGAAGAAAACAGAAAGAAGATAGCAGACAGAAGCTCAATTGAGAAAGCACATTTATAAAAGTAAATAGAAATATGAGAGTGTTAAAACAAGTTTTTATTAATTAGTGTGACCAGTCCTTATCAAGGGATGTTTGAAAAACCATCACCATGAGAAATTATATAATTAATGAATTTTCATCCAGGAGAGGGAGAGTTGAGTACGAAATCAAGTCTATTACCATTAACCAAATAAAAGGGGTGTATAACCAAGCAGAAATAAAGATATATTATGAAGATTAATAAAGGAAGGAGAAGAACGAAGAATTCAACGATTAATTTTAAAAAGTAAAGAAAAAATAAATCTGTTCTAGTGGGGGAGCTTTATGTAACGTTACATAACCCATGCCCAAATACGATAAATAAATAAAGGAGGATTAATATAATCACAAGAGTAAAAACCAGTAATCACCCATTTTTAAAAGTCAGAAATGGGGATTATGTATCAAACTATGAGAACCTTTGTACTCTAAAAACACTGTAAACATTGAAAACAATACTAAGTGTAATCATAAAAGTGCACTGTACAAAGTGGAACATAGTATGATAGGTGAAAGTGTCAAACATTTAAAAAGAGCATCTCACAAATTTGTGCTGAAGATGAAAAAATCAGTATTGTAGCAATAGACTATGGTACTATTGACAAGTTGTAGTTTTATATTGTGTAGGCCACAAAGGCATTATAATTAGAATTAATATTTTAATTTTACTATGATTATTTTGTTTAGATGTATAATAATCCAGGGTTATATTAAACTGATAAAGGCAAATTAAAACTATACTAAAAGATGGAAGGGAAAATAAAAATATAGAGTAAGAATACATGGACCACAGTATAAGTAATAAATAAACTCAATTAAAAAATCATTAAATTATAAAATGCCAAAAGCCAAGCTTAAATAAATCCATGAAGAAAAATCTTATATAAATTAAAATTAATCATAACTAAGATTGGTAAAGGAGTATTTTTTAAAAAGAAGAAATGTAATAATAATATTATATACTAGCCTATTTACCTAAAACGGAAACTAGATTAGCCAATAAAAAACCATCAACTTCTTCGTTACGAGGAGTAACTAGCTAACAAGATTTTGACTTATTGTTAAATGTAATTCAATGTGAGAAGATGAAAAGTGTAATGTTCTATACAATTTTATAAATTTAAAAGAGTATTCGGATTAAACCACTCCTAAATTAAGAAAACGAGTCAGCACTAGACACTACATCAGAGATGTCCATTGAAATAAACTAATTCACACCAGAAAATCGATGAACAACCAATAAATCCTGCTAACCACCTCTCAATCCAGATGTCATCATTGAAAACCATTGGGTGAGATCGCTTCCTTTTAAAATTTAACTAAATTACACCTCAACTATAAAACTAGAACACTAGAAACAGCACCATCTCTTTAAATCCATCTGTAAACAAGGTGAACATAAACTTTACTTTAATTAACCAAAAAACAGAAAACTGTGGCTTTGCTAATAACATTACAGACGCCATGATTTTTAGTGTTCGTTTTTGTCAGTGAAGAAACGTAGTCTGCGCTCTAGCGGTCAAAAAATCAACTGAATGATACACATTATACTAATTTTAAAATAATTTATGTAAAGTTTGATACAGACCCATATGCATTTCTGACTTCCTCAAAGTTCAAAGAACCTTAAATAACCCTGGGAAATTAATTAATTATTTCTTTTTCTTTATTAAAACTGTAATAAAAAACATTTGTTATGTGTTATATGTTAGTAAACTTAAGATCGAAGTAACGCTGTGATTTGTGAAGTAATCGATTGTCAATTCATGTTTTGGGAGACCATAGTGCCCCGTAAATATTAAATAAATTCAAGGAATGCCTTGCATTTAAATAATATAATGTGTATTATTTCTAGTAGATGGTAGTTGGTTACAGGTAATAAGAAAATCGAGAAGAGAAAGGGAATCAGTCCGGTCATCAAGAAATTATTACGTACTACAAAAGTAGTTTAACCTCAAATGGGTTCGTAAAAGGATAAAAACAGCTGATGCCACGAGCGGAAAAAATTTAAAATACTCGATTGTATACAAAGAGAGTAATTCTCTTTGACTCTCTTTACTCTCTCTCCTACCTATTTTCAAACAACGGTATTGATTTAATACAACCAAAATTTAGAAAATCATTCAATATTCTTTCATAATCACACACACTCTATTTTGAAGGCATATAACACCAATAGATAACAAATTTTGTAACGAAAGAAGACGCGAGAAAGTGGACGGTCGAGAGACGAGGGGAGGGAGTCGTTACAAATGGCGCTCAACTTAAAGGGCTTGAATTAGGAAGGAATATCGGGATATACGCAAGTTAATATAACGAAAAACCTAATTTTTGTCGGCAACTATGAGAAGACAAGAAATGCACAATACCAGAGGCAGGTCGAAGAAGAGGGCAGAAGACACGGAGAAGGAATAAGGTGGACAGGAACAAGAAATAAATGTAGTCACGGACAGTGAAATGGAACAACAGACAGGCGATAAAGAAGAAACCGAAGTAGTTATGGACACGGAAAAGCAAATAATTGAAGAGGATGCCCAAGGGGACCAACCAGATAAAGTGGGAGCCAGAGAAGAACCAAATTGGCAGGAAATAATGAAATTTATGGCCGAACAAAGAAGACAAACTAACGAAAATTTGAATAAAATGAACGAGAAATTTGACCAAATAAATGAAAACTCAAGGAAACAAAATGAAACCTTGAGCGAAAAATTTGATACAATAAATGAAAATTTTAGGAAACAAAATGAAACCTTGAGCGAGAAATTTGACAAAATGGATGAAAGTTTCAGAAAGTTAGAGGAAACAATGGACAGTGGTTTCAAGAAAATGAATGAAAATTTTAGGAAACAGGAGGAAAACTCAAAGAGACACCATGAAACATTAATGAAAAAAATGGATAGGTGTTTAAAGAATATGAATGAAACACTAGACAGCGCTTCCAAAGATATTAAAGTAAGTCCGAAAACAGAAGAGAGCAGGAAGGAAATAGAAATTATAAAATACCAAGGTGTAATATTATCGGAGAATAAAAATAACAACAGCAAAGTGGATAATAAATACCTGGAAAAGAAGACCACGAAAATAAGAAAAACATGTAGAAAGAAAATAATAAATACAAGAGAAGAATTGGAGATGATTACAGGTGGATTAATTAATGTATTTAACCTTCCAATTAATGAACAAAGGGAGTTAATTAAGTTTAGATCTCAATTAAATATGTCGATGATTGAAGTGTGTCAGACAATATCAGTCATATCTTCAATACGGAATATACCATTCAAATATTTGGTAAATAATCCAGAGGTAAAAGGGAATGAAATGGTATTAAATATGAGTGACTATGTTATGTTAGAGGAGGTACAATACCTGTTAGTTAAAAAGGAACGAATTATGACGGGAGACCAGTACTTAAATGAAGGTTTCATAGCAGCAAAGTGGGAGAGCCGGATGATAAGGAGATTATCAAGGAGAGAAGTAATTCCGAACACCCCAGCAATCGGAGGAAGAGGAGTAACTAAGTTTATGGACCATGGTTAAACCAAATAATAATCAACCAGAAAAAGGGGACTGATGTTATGTATACCACCCAAGCAACCCATTGGAAAGAAGCAACCAAATAATATTAAATATAATTTAAGATAAACCCCAAAATTCAAAAAGCATGAAAGGACAACTTACTCAAAATATTTTGAAACCATATAATTTAAGATAAACAACAAACCGCCAAGAGAATGTAAGAACAGCTTATATAATTTAATTATAAATAACTGATTTAAAATAAAATAATAGAAAAAATAATATTTTTGATGGCAACAAAAAGAAGAATAAATAAAAACAATTAATGGTAATGTGCTCAGACAAGAAGGTAAAATAAGAAGAACAATGGATAGGGTATAATGACTATAATTACAATGAAGCTAAAGAATGATAATAATTAATACAGTTACAATTTAGAATTTCTCGGAGTTGAAAATGATAAAGGAAGAAATGATACGAAGAACATCTGTCACAAGAAGGAAAGTCAAAAGGATTTTAAAATAATGCCTATCAATAATGTTATATCAAATTAATTACTGATAAATAAGAAGGAATCAAGAAGAAAAAGAAATATATAATTAAATGCAAACAGCAACAGCGTGAAGAATCCCAAAAGTGTTTAGTATTAGTTGCCAAGCGACTACTTGTAAGTTTTTTTAATATAATGAATTGACTGTAGAAATGTTCCAGCAATCATTTTCCTGAGCAGACGGTACTCAGAAGGTGTAAGGATGGACTGCGGAGTAATGGGCCCAAAAGTGGCCACCCGAACTGAACCACCGCACAGTATAGGGAAAAAATGTTAGGGAAATTGAATATTTAAGGGATAATAAAACAGCTGAGAAGATTGATATCAGATTCCAGAAGTATGAAGGAAGAAAACAGAAAGAAGATAGCAGACAGAAGCTCAATTGAGAAAGCACATTTATAAAAGTAAATAGAAATATGAGAGTGTTAAAACAAGTTTTTATTAATTAGTGTGACCAGTCCTTATCAAGGGATGTTTGAAAAACCATCACCATGAGAAATTATATAATTAATGAATTTTCATCCAGGAGAGGGAGAGTTGAGTACGAAATCAAGTCTATTACCATTAACCAAATAAAAGGGGTGTATAACCAAGCAGAAATAAAGATATATTATGAAGATTAATAAAGGAAGGAGAAGAACGAAGAATTCAACGATTAATTTTAAAAAGTAAAGAAAAAATAAATCTGTTCTAGTGGGGGAGCTTTATGTAACGTTACATAACCCATGCCCAAATACGATAAATAAATAAAGGAGGATTAATATAATCACAAGAGTAAAAACCAGTAATCACCCATTTTTAAAAGTCAGAAATGGGGATTATGTATCAAACTATGAGAACCTTTGTACTCTAAAAACACTGTAAACATTGAAAACAATACTAAGTGTAATCATAAAAGTGCAGTGTACAAAGTGGAACATAGTATGATAGGTGAAAGTGTCAAACATTTAAAAAAAGCATCTCACAAATTTGTGCTGAAGATGAAAAAATCAGTATTGTAGCAATAGACTATGGTACTATTGACAAGTTGCAGTTTTATATTGTGTAGGCCACAAAGGCATTAAAATTAGAATTAATATTTTAATTTTACTATGATTATTTTGTTTAGATGTATAATAATCCAGGGTTATATTAAACTGATAAAGGCAAATTAAAACTATACTAAAAGATGGAAGGGAAAATAAAAATATAGAGTAAGAATACATGGACCACAGTATAAGTAATAAATAAACTCAATTAAAAAATCATTAAATTATAAAATGCCAACAGCCAAGCTTAAATAAATCCATGAAGAAAAATCTTATATAAATTAAAATTAATCATAACTAAGATTGGTAAAGGAGTATTTTTTAAAAAGAAGAAATGTAATAATAATATTATATACTAGCCTATTTACCTAAAACGGTAACTAGATTAGCCAATAAAAAACCATCAACTTCTTCGTTACTAGGAGTAACTAGCTAACAAGATTTTGACTTATTGTTAAATGTAATTCAATGTGAGAAGATGAAAAGTGTAATGTTCTATACAATTTTATAAATTTAAAAGAGTATTCGGAATAAACCACTCCTAAATTAAGAAAACGAGTCAGCACTAGACACTACATCAGAGATGTCCATTGAAATAAACTAATTCACACCAGAAAATCGATGAACAACCAATAAATCCTGCTAACCACCTCTCAATCCAGATGTCATCATTGAAAACCATTGGGTGAGATCGCTTCCTTTTAAAATTTAACTAAATTACACCTCAACTATAAAACTAGAACACTAGAAACAGCACCATCTCTTTAAATCCATCTGTAAACAAGGTGAACATAAACTTTACTTTAATTAACCAAAAAACAGAAAAATGTGGCTTTGCTAATAACATTACAGACGCCATGATTTTTAGTGTTCGTTTTTGTCAGTGAAGAAACGTAGTCTGCGCTCTAGCGGTCAAAAAATCAACTGAATGATACACATTATACTAATTTTAAAAAATTTATGTAAAGTTTGATACAGACCCATATGCATTTCTGACTTCCTCAAAGTTCAAAGAACCTTAAATAACCCTGGGAAATTAATTAATTATTTCTTTTTCTTTATTAAAACTGTAATAAAAAACATTTGTTATGTGTTATATGTTAGTAAACTTAAGATCGAAGTAACGCTGTGATTTGTGAAGTAATCGATTGTCAATTCATGTTTTGGGAGACCATAGTGCCCCGTAAATATTAAATAAATTCAAGGAATGCCTTGCATTTAAATAATATAATGTGTATTATTTCTAGTAGATGGTAGTTGGTTACAGGTAATAAGAAAATCGAGAAGAGAAAGGGAATCAGTCCGGTCATCAAGAAATTATTACGTACTACAAAAGTAGTTTAACCTCAAATGGGTTCGTAAAAGGATAAAAACAGCTGATGCCACGAGCGGAAAAAATTTAAAATACTCGATTGTATACAAAGAGAGTAATTCTCTTTGACTCTCTTTACTCTCTCTCCTACCTATTTTCAAACAACGGTATTGATTTAATACAACCAAAATTTAGAAAATCATTCAATATTCTTTCATAATCACACACACTCTATTTTGAAGGCATATAACACCAATAGATAACAAATTTTGTAACGAAAGAAGACGCGAGAAAGTGGACGGTCGAGAGACGAGGGGAGGGAGTCGTTACAAATGGCGCTCAACTTAAAGGGCTTGAATTAGGAAGGAATTTCGGGATATACGCAAGTTAATATAACGAAAAACCTAATTTTTGTCGGCAACTATGAGAAGACAAGAAATGCACAATACCAGAGGCAGGTCGAAGAAGAGGGCAGAAGACACGGAGAAGGAAGAAGGTGGACAGGAACAAGAAATAAATGTAGTCACGGACAGTGAAATGGAACAACAGACAGGCGATAAAGAAGAAACCGAAGTAGTTATGGACACGGAAAAGCAAATAATTGAAGAGGATGCCCAAGGGGACCAACCAGATAAAGTGGGAGCCAGAGAAGAACCAAATTGGCAGGAAATAATGAAATTTATGGCCGAACAAAGAAGACAAACTAACGAAAATTTGAATAAAATGAACGAGAAATTTGACCAAATAAATGAAAACTCAAGGAAACAAAATGAAACCTTGAGCGAAAAATTTGATACAATAAATGAAAATTTTAGGAAACAAAATGAAACCTTGAGCGAGAAATTTGACAAAATGGATGAAAGTTTCAGAAAGTTAGAGGAAACAATGGACAGTGGTTTCAAGAAAATGAATGAAAATTTTAGGAAACAGGAGGAAAACTCAAAGAGACACCATGAAACATTAATGAAAAAAATGGATAGGTGTTTAAAGAATATGAATGAAACACTAGACAGCGCTTCCAAAGATATTAAAGTAAGTCCGAAAACAGAAGAGAGCAGGAAGGAAATAGAAATTATAAAATACCAAGGTGTAATATTATCGGAGAATAAAAATAACAACAGCAAAGTGGATAATAAATACCTGGAAAAGAAGACCACGAAAATAAGAAAAACATGTAGAAAGAAAATAATAAATACAAGAGAAGAATTGGAGATGATTACAGGTGGATTAATTAATGTATTTAACCTTCCAATTAATGAACAAAGGGAGTTAATTAAGTTTAGATCTCAATTAAATATGTCGATGATTGAAGTGTGTCAGACAATATCAGTCATATCTTCAATACGGAATATACCATTCAAATATTTGGTAAATAATCCAGAGGTAAAAGGGAATGAAATGGTATTAAATATGAGTGACTATGTTATGTTAGAGGAGGTACAATACCTGTTAGTTAAAAAGGAACGAATTATGACGGGAGACCAGTACTTAAATGAAGGTTTCATAGCAGCAAAGTGGGAGAGCCGGATGATAAGGAGATTATCAAGGAGAGAAGTAATTCCGAACACCCCAGTAATCGGAGGAAGAGGAGTAACTAAGTTTATGGACCATGGTTAAACCAAATAATAATCAACCAGAAAAAGGGGACTGATGTTATGTATACCACCCAAGCAACCCATTGGAAAGAAGGAACCAAATAATATTAAATATAATTTAAGATAAACCCCAAAATTCAAAAAGCATGAAAGGACAACTTACTCAAAATATTTTGAAACCATATAATTTAAGATAAACAACAAACCGCCAAGAGAATGTAAGAACAGCTTATATAATTTAATTATAAATAACTGATTTAAAATAAAATAATAGAAAAAATAATATTTTTGATGGCAACAAAAAGAAGAATAAATAAAAACAATTAATGGTAATGTGCTCAGACAAGAAGGTAAAATAAGAAGAACAATGGATAGGGTATAATGACTATAATTACAATGAAGCTAAAGAATGATAATAATTAATACAGTTACAATTTAGAATTTCTCGGAGTTGAAAATGATAAAGGAAGAAATGATACGAAGAACATCTGTCACAAGAAGGAAAGTCAAAAGGATTTTAAAATAATGCCTATCAATAATGTTATATCAAATTAATTACTGATAAATAAGAAGGAATCAAGAAGAAAAAGAAATATATAATTAAATGCAAACAGCAACAGCGTGAAGAATCCCAAAAGTGTTTAGTATTTATCGCCAATCGACTACTTGTAAGTTTTTTTAATATAATGAATTGACTGTAGAAATGTTCCAGCAATCATTTTCCTGAGCAGACGGTACTCAGAAGGTGTAAGGATGGACTGCGGAGTAATGGGCCCAAAAGTGGCCACCCGAACTGAACCACCGCACAGTATAGGGAAAAAATGTTAGGGAAATTGAATATTTAAGGGATAATAAAACAGCTGAGAAGATTGATATCAGATTCCAGAAGTATGAAGGAAGAAAACAGAAAGAAGATAGCAGACAGAAGCTCAATTGAGAAAGCACATTTATAAAAGTAAATAGAAATATGAGAGTGTTAAAACAAGTTTTTATTAATTAGTGTGACCAGTCCTTATCAAGGGATGTTTGAAAAACCATCACCATGAGAAATTATATAATTAATGAATTTTCATCCAGGAGAGGGAGAGTTGAGTACGAAATCAAGTCTATTACCATTAACCAAATAAAAGGGGTGTATAACCAAGCAGAAATAAAGATATATTATGAAGATTAATAAAGGAAGGAGAAGAACGAAGAATTCAACGATTAATTTTAAAAATTAAAGAAAAAATAAATCTGTTCTAGTGGGGGAGCTTTATGTAACGTTACATAACCCATGCCCAAATACGATAAATAAATAAAGGAGGATTAATATAATCACAAGAGTAAAAACCAGTAATCACCCATTTTTAAAAGTCAGAAATGGGGATTATGTATCAAACTATGAGAACCTTTGTACTCTAAAAACACTGTAAACATTGAAAACAATACTAAGTGTAATCATAACAGTGCAGTGTACAAAGTGGAACATAGTATGATAGGTGAAAGTGTCAAACATTTAAAAAAAGCATCTCACAAATTTGTGCTGAAGATGAAAAAATCAGTATTGTAGCAATAGACTATGGTACTATTGACAAGTTGCAGTTTTATATTGTGTAGGCCACAAAGGCATTAAAATTAGAATTAATATTTTAATTTTACTATGATTATTTTGTTTAGATGTATAATAATCCAGGGTTATATTAAACTGATAAAGGCAAATTAAAACTATACTAAAAGATGGAAGGGAAAATAAAAATATAGAGTAAGAATACATGGACCACAGTATAAGTAATAAATAAACTCAATTAAAAAATCATTAAATTATAAAATGCCAACAGCCAAGCTTAAATAAATCCATGAAGAAAAATCTTATATAAATTAAAATTAATCATAACTAAGATTGGTAAAGGAGTATTTTTTAAAAAGAAGAAATGTAATAATAATATTATATACTAGCCTATTTACCTAAAACGGTAACTAGATTAGCCAATAAAAAACCATCAACTTCTTCGTTACTAGGAGTAACTAGCTAACAAGATTTTGACTTATTGTTAAATGTAATTCAATGTGAGAAGATGAAAAGTGTAATGTTCTATACAATTTTATAAATTTAAAAGAGTATTCGGAATAAACCACTCCTAAATTAAGAAAACGAGTCAGCACTAGACACTACATCAGAGATGTCCATTGAAATAAACTAATTCACACCAGAAAATCGATGAACAACCAATAAATCCTGCTAACCACCTCTCAATCCAGATGTCATCATTGAAAACCATTGGGTGAGATCGCTTCCTTTTAAAATTTAACTAAATTACACCTCAACTATAAAACTAGAACACTAGAAACAGCACCATCTCTTTAAATCCATCTGTAAACAAGGTGAACATAAACTTTACTTTAATTAACCAAAAAACAGAAAAATGTGGCTTTGCTAATAACATTACAGACGCCATGATTTTTAGTGTTCGTTTTTGTCAGTGAAGAAACGTAGTCTGCGCTCTAGCGGTCAAAAAATCAACTGAATGATACACATTATACTAATTTTAAAAAATTTATGTAAAGTTTGATACAGACCCATATGCATTTCTGACTTCCTCAAAGTTCAAAGAACCTTAAATAACCCTGGGAAATTAATTAATTATTTCTTTTTCTTTATTAAAACTGTAATAAAAAACATTTGTTATGTGTTATATGTTAGTAAACTTAAGATCGAAGTAACGCTGTGATTTGTGAAGTAATCGATTGTCAATTCATGTTTTGGGAGACCATAGTGCCCCGTAAATATTAAATAAATTCAAGGAATGCCTTGCATTTAAATAATATAATGTGTATTATTTCTAGTAGATGGTAGTTGGTTACAGGTAATAAGAAAATCGAGAAGAGAAAGGGAATCAGTCCGGTCATCAAGAAATTATTACGTACTACAAAAGTAGTTTAACCTCAAATGGGTTCGTAAAAGGATAAAAACAGCTGATGCCACGAGCGGAAAAAATTTAAAATACTCGATTGTATACAAAGAGAGTAATTCTCTTTGACTCTCTTTACTCTCTCTCCTACCTATTTTCAAACAACGGTATTGATTTAATACAACCCAAATTTAGAAAATCATTCAATATTCTTTCATAATCACACACACTCTATTTTGAAGGCATATAACACCAATAGATAACAAATTTTGTAACGAAAGAAGACGCGAGAAAGTGGACGGTCGAGAGACGAGGGGAGGGAGTCGTTACAAATGGCGCTCAACTTAAAGGGCTTGAATTAGGAAGGAATTTCGGGATATACGCAAGTTAATATAACGAAAAACCTAATTTTTGTCGGCAACTATGAGAAGACAAGAAATGCACAATACCAGAGGCAGGTCGAAGAAGAGGGCAGAAGACACGGAGAAGGAAGAAGGTGGACAGGAACAAGAAATAAATGTAGTCACGGACAGTGAAATGGAACAACAGACAGGCGATAAAGAAGAAACCGAAGTAGTTATGGACACGGAAAAGCAAATAATTGAAGAGGATGCCCAAGGGGACCAACCAGATAAAGTGGGAGCCAGAGAAGAACCAAATTGGCAGGAAATAATGAAATTTATGGCCGAACAAAGAAGACAAACTAACGAAAATTTGAATAAAATGAACGAGAAATTTGACCAAATAAATGAAAACTCAAGGAAACAAAATGAAACCTTGAGCGAAAAATTTGATACAATAAATGAAAATTTTAGGAAACAAAATGAAACCTTGAGCGAGAAATTTGACAAAATGGATGAAAGTTTCAGAAAGTTAGAGGAAACAATGGACAGTGGTTTCAAGAAAATGAATGAAAATTTTAGGAAACAGGAGGAAAACTCAAAGAGACACCATGAAACATTAATGAAAAAAATGGATAGGTGTTTAAAGAATATGAATGAAACACTAGACAGCGCTTCCAAAGATATTAAAGTAAGTCCGAAAACAGAAGAGAGCAGGAAGGAAATAGAAATTATAAAATACCAAGGTGTAATATTATCGGAGAATAAAAATAACAACAGCAAAGTGGATAATAAATACCTGGAAAAGAAGACCACGAAAATAAGAAAAACATGTAGAAAGAAAATAATAAATACAAGAGAAGAATTGGAGATGATTACAGGTGGATTAATTAATGTATTTAACCTTCCAATTAATGAACAAAGGGAGTTAATTAAGTTTAGATCTCAATTAAATATGTCGATGATTGAAGTGTGTCAGACAATATCAGTCATATCTTCAATACGGAATATACCATTCAAATATTTGGTAAATAATCCAGAGGTAAAAGGGAATGAAATGGTATTAAATATGAGTGACTATGTTATGTTAGAGGAGGTACAATACCTGTTAGTTAAAAAGGAACGAATTATGACGGGAGACCAGTACTTAAATGAAGGTTTCATAGCAGCAAAGTGGGAGAGCCGGATGATAAGGAGATTATCAAGGAGAGAAGTAATTCCGAACACCCCAGCAATCGGAGGAAGAGGAGTAACTAAGTTTATGGACCATGGTTAAACCAAATAATAATCAACCAGAAAAAGGGGACTGATGTTATGTATACCACCCAAGCAACCCATTGGAAAGAAGGAACCAAATAATATTAAATATAATTTAAGATAAACCCCAAAATTCAAAAAGCATGAAAGGACAACTTACTCAAAATATTTTGAAACCATATAATTTAAGATAAACAACAAACCGCCAAGAGAATGTAAGAACAGCTTATATAATTTAATTATAAATAACTGATTTAAAATAAAATAATAGAAAAAATAATATTTTTGATGGCAACAAAAAGAAGAATAAATAAAAACAATTAATGGTAATGTGCTCAGACAAGAAGGTAAAATAAGAAGAACAATGGATAGGGTATAATGACTATAATTACAATGAAGCTAAAGAATGATAATAATTAATACAGTTACAATTTAGAATTTCTCGGAGTTGAAAATGATAAAGGAAGAAATGATACGAAGAACATCTGTCACAAGAAGGAAAGTCAAAAGGATTTTAAAATAATGCCTATCAATAATGTTATATCAAATTAATTACTGATAAATAAGAAGGAATCAAGAAGAAAAAGAAATATATAATTAAATGCAAACAGCAACAGCGTGAAGAATCCCAAAAGTGTTTAGTATTTATCGCCAATCGACTACTTGTAAGTTTTTTTAATATAATGAATTGACTGTAGAAATGTTCCAGCAATAATTTTCCTGAGCAGACGGTACTCAGAAGGTGTAAGGATGGACTGCGGAGTAATGGGCCCAAAAGTGGCCACCCGAACTGAACCACCGCACAGTATAGGGAAAAAATGTTAGGGAAATTGAATATTTAAGGGATAATAAAACAGCTGAGAAGATTGATATCAGATTCCAGAAGTATGAAGGAAGAAAACAGAAAGAAGATAGCAGACAGAAGCTCAATTGAGAAAGCACATTTATAAAAGTAAATAGAAATATGAGAGTGTTAAAACAAGTTTTTATTAATTAGTGTGACCAGTCCTTATCAAGGGATGTTTGAAAAACCATCACCATGAGAAATTATATAATTAATGAATTTTCATCCAGGAGAGGGAGAGTTGAGTACGAAATCAAGTCTATTACCATTAACCAAATAAAAGGGGTGTATAACCAAGCAGAAATAAAGATATATTATGAAGATTAATAAAGGAAGGAGAAGAACGAAGAATTCAACGATTAATTTTAAAAAGTAAAGAAAAAATAAATCTGTTCTAGTGGGGGAGCTTTATGTAACGTTACATAACCCATGCCCAAATACGATAAATAAATAAAGGAGGATTAATATAATCACAAGAGTAAAAACCAGTAATCACCCATTTTTAAAAGTCAGAAATGGGGATTATGTATCAAACTATGAGAACCTTTGTACTCTAAAAACACTGTAAACATTGAAAACAATACTAAGTGTAATCATAAAAGTGCAGTGTACAAAGTGGAACATAGTATGATAGGTGACAGTGTCAAACATTTAAAAAGAGCATCTCACAAATTTGTGCTGAAGATGAAAAAATCAGTATTGTAGCAATAGACTATGGTACTATTGACAAGTTGTAGTTTTATATTGTGTAGGCCACAAAGGCATTATAATTAGAATTAATATTTTAATTTTACTATGATTATTTTGTTTAGATGTATAATAATCCAGGGTTATATTAAACTGATAAAGGCAAATTAAAACTATACTAAAAGATGGAAGGGAAAATAAAAATATAGAGTAAGAATACATGGACCACAGTATAAGTAATAAATAAACTCAATTAAAAAATCATTAAATTATAAAATGCCAACAGCCAAGCTTAAATAAATCCATGAAGAAAAATCTTATATAAATTAAAATTAATCATAACTAAGATTGGTAAAGGAGTATTTTTTAAAAAGAAGAAATGTAATAATAATATTATATACTAGCCTATTTACCTAAAACGGTAACTAGATTAGCCAATAAAAAACCATCAACTTCTTCGTTACTAGGAGTAACTAGCTAACAAGATTTTGACTTATTGTTAAATGTAATTCAATGTGAGAAGATGAAAAGTGTAATGTTCTATACAATTTTACAAATTTAAAAGAGTATTCGGAATAAACCACTCCTAAATTAAGAAAACGAGTCAGCACTAGACACTACATCAGAGATGTCCATTGAAATAAACTAATTCACACCAGAAAATCGATGAACAACCAATAAATCCTGCTAACCACCTCTCAATCCAGATGTCATCATTGAAAACCATTGGGTGAGATCGCTTCCTTTTAAAATTTAACTAAATTACACCTCAACTATAAAACTAGAACACTAGAAACAGCACCATCTCTTTAAATCCATCTGTAAACAAGGTGAACATAAACTTTACTTTAATTAACCAAAAAACAGAAAACTGTGGCTTTGCTAATAACATTACAGACGCCATGATTTTTAGTGTTCGTTTTTGTCAGTGAAGAAACGTAGTCTGCGCTCTAGCGGTCAAAAAATCAACTGAATGATACACATTATACTAATTTTAAAATAATTTATGTAAAGTTTGATACAGACCCATATGCATTTCTGACTTCCTCAAAGTTCAAAGAACCTTAAATAACCCTGGGAAATTAATTAATTATTTCTTTTTCTTTATTAAAACTGTAATAAAAAACATTTGTTATGTGTTATATGTTAGTAAACTTAAGATCGAAGTAACGCTGTGATTTGTGAAGTAATCGATTGTCAATTCATGTTTTGGGAGACCATAGTGCCCCGTAAATATTAAATAAATTCAAGGAATGCCTTGCATTTAAATAATATAATGTGTATTATTTCTAGTAGATGGTAGTTGGTTACAGGTAATAAGAAAATCGAGAAGAGAAAGGGAATCAGTCCGGTCATCAAGAAATTATTACGTACTACAAAAGTAGTTTAACCTCAAATGGGTTCGTAAAAGGATAAAAACAGCTGATGCCACGAGCGGAAAAAACTTAAAATACTCGATTGTATACAAAGAGAGTAATTCTCTTTGACTCTCTTTACTCTCTCTCCTACCTATTTTCAAACAACGGTATTGATTTAATACAACCAAAATTTAGAAAATCATTCAATATTCTTTCATAATCACACACACTCTATTTTGAAGGCATATAACACCAATAGATAACAAATTTTGTAACGAAAGAAGACGCGAGAAAGTGGACGGTCGAGAGACGAGGGGAGGGAGTCGTTACAAATGGCGCTCAACTTAAAGGGCTTGAATTAGGAAGGAATTTCGGGATATACGCAAGTTAATATAACGAAAAACCTAATTTTTGTCGGCAACTATGAGAAGACAAGAAATGCACAATACCAGAGGCAGGTCGAAGAAGAGGGCAGAAGACACGGAGAAGGAAGAAGGTGGACAGGAACAAGAAATAAATGTAGTCACGGACAGTGAAATGGAACAACAGACAGGCGATAAAGAAGAAACCGAAGTAGTTATGGACACGGAAAAGCAAATAATTGAAGAGGATGCCCAAGGGGACCAACCAGATAAAGTGGGAGCCAGAGAAGAACCAAATTGGCAGGAAATAATGAAATTTATGGCCGAACAAAGAAGACAAACTAACGAAAATTTGAATAAAATGAACGAGAAATTTGACCAAATAAATGAAAACTCAAGGAAACAAAATGAAACCTTGAGTGAAAAATTTGATACAATAAATGAAAATTTTAGGAAACAAAATGAAACCTTGAGCGAGAAATTTGACAAAATGGATGAAAGTTTCAGAAAGTTAGAGGAAACAATGGACAGTGGTTTCAAGAAAATGAATGAAAATTTTAGGAAACAGGAGGAAAACTCAAAGAGACACCATGAAACATTAATGAAAAAAATGGATAGGTGTTTAAAGAATATGAATGAAACACTAGACAGCGCTTCCAAAGATATTAAAGTAAGTCCGAAAACAGAAGAGAGCAGGAAGGAAATAGAAATTATAAAATACCAAGGTGTAATATTATCGGAGAATAAAAATAACAACAGCAAAGTGGATAATAAATACCTGGAAAAGAAGACCACGAAAATAAGAAAAACATGTAGAAAGAAAATAATAAATACAAGAGAAGAATTGGAGATGATTACAGGTGGATTAATTAATGTATTTAACCTTCCAATTAATGAACAAAGGGAGTTAATTAAGTTTAGATCTCAATTAAATATGTCGATGATTGAAGTGTGTCAGACAATATCAGTCATATCTTCAATACGGAATATACCATTCAAATATTTGGTAAATAATCCAGAGGTAAAAGGGAATGAAATGGTATTAAATATGAGTGACTATGTTATGTTAGAGGAGGTACAATACCTGTTAGTTAAAAAGGAACGAATTATGACGGGAGACCAGTACTTAAATGAAGGTGTCATAGCAGCAAAGTGGGAGAGCCGGATGATAAGTAGATTATCAAGGAGAGAAGTAATTCCGAACACCCCAGTAATCGGAGGAAGAGGAGTAACTAAGTTTATGGACCATGGTTAAACCAAATAATAATCAACCAGAAAAAGGGGACTGATGTTATGTATACCACCCAAGCAACCCATTGGAAAGAAGGAACCAAATAATATTAAATATAATTTAAGATAAACCCCAAAATTCAAAAAGCATGAAAGGACAACTTACTCAAAATATTTTGAAACCATATAATTTAAGATAAACAACAAACCGCCAAGAGAATGTAAGAACAGCTTATATAATTTAATTATAAATAACTGATTTAAAATAAAATAATAGAAAAAATAATATTTTTGATGGCAACAAAAAGAAGAATAAATAAAAACAATTAATGGTAATGTGCTCAGACAAGAAGGTAAAATAAGAAGAACAATGGATAGGGTATAATGACTATAATT
Organism: Magicicada septendecula; assembly: GCA_034769895.1. Classification (NCBI taxonomy): domain Eukaryota; kingdom Metazoa; phylum Arthropoda; class Insecta; order Hemiptera; family Cicadidae; genus Magicicada; species Magicicada septendecula. The sequence continues at coordinate 422,586,313 of CM068367.1, read as the reverse complement.
ACAATGAAGCTAAAGAATGATAATAATTAATACAGTTACAATTTAGAATTTCTCGGAGTTGAAAATGATAAAGGAAGAAATGATACGAAGAACATCTGTCACAAGAAGGAAAGTCAAAAGGATTTTAAAATAATGCCTATCAATAATGTTATATCAAATTAATTACTGATAAATAAGAAGGAATCAAGAAGAAAAAGAAATATATAATTAAATGCAAACAGCAACAGCGTGAAGAATCCCAAAAGTGTTTAGTATTTATCGCCAATCGACTACTTGTAAGTTTTTTTAATATAATGAATTGACTGTAGAAATGTTCCAGCAATAATTTTCCTGAGCAGACGGTACTCAGAAGGTGTAAGGATGGACTGCGGAGTAATGGGCCCAAAAGTGGCCACCCGAACTGAACCACCGCACAGTATAGGGAAAAAATGTTAGGGAAATTGAATATTTAAGGGATAATAAAACAGCTGAGAAGATTGATATCAGATTCCAGAAGTATGAAGGAAGAAAACAGAAAGAAGATAGCAGACAGAAGCTCAATTGAGAAAGCACATTTATAAAAGTAAATAGAAATATGAGAGTGTTAAAACAAGTTTTTATTAATTAGTGTGACCAGTCCTTATCAAGGGATGTTTGAAAAACCATCACCATGAGAAATTATATAATTAATGAATTTTCATCCAGGAGAGGGAGAGTTGAGTACGAAATCAAGTCTATTACCATTAACCAAATAAAAGGGGTGTATAACCAAGCAGAAATAAAGATATATTATGAAGATTAATAAAGGAAGGAGAAGAACGAAGAATTCAACGATTAATTTTAAAAAGTAAAGAAAAAATAAATCTGTTCTAGTGGGGGAGCTTTATGTAACGTTACATAACCCATGCCCAAATACGATAAATAAATAAAGGAGGATTAATATAATCACAAGAGTAAAAACCAGTAATCACCCATTTTTAAAAGTCAGAAATGGGGATTATGTATCAAACTATGAGAACCTTTGTACTCTAAAAACACTGTAAACATTGAAAACAATACTAAGTGTAATCATAACAGTGCAGTGTACAAAGTGGAACATAGTATGATAGGTGAAAGTGTCAAACATTTAAAAAAAGCATCTCACAAATTTGTGCTGAAGATGAAAAAATCAGTATTGTAGCAATAGACTATGGTACTATTGACAAGTTGCAGTTTTATATTGTGTAGGCCACAAAGGCATTAAAATTAGAATTAATATTTTAATTTTACTATGATTATTTTGTTTAGATGTATAATAATCCAGGGTTATATTAAACTGATAAAGGCAAATTAAAACTATACTAAAAGATGGAAGGGAAAATAAAAATATAGAGTAAGAATACATGGACCACAGTATAAGTAATAAATAAACTCAATTAAAAAATCATTAAATTATAAAATGCCAACAGCCAAGCTTAAATAAATCCATGAAGAAAAATCTTATATAAATTAAAATTAATCATAACTAAGATTGGTAAAGGAGTATTTTTTAAAAAGAAGAAATGTAATAATAATATTATATACTAGCCTATTTACCTAAAACGGTAACTAGATTAGCCAATAAAAAACCATCAACTTCTTCGTTACTAGGAGTAACTAGCTAACAAGATTTTGACTTATTGTTAAATGTAATTCAATGTGAGAAGATGAAAAGTGTAATGTTCTATACAATTTTATAAATTTAAAAGAGTATTCGGAATAAACCACTCCTAAATTAAGAAAACGAGTCAGCACTAGACACTACATCAGAGATGTCCATTGAAATAAACTAATTCACACCAGAAAATCGATGAACAACCAATAAATCCTGCTAACCACCTCTCAATCCAGACGTCATCATTGAAAACCATTGGGTGAGATCGCTTCCTTTTAAAATTTAACTAAATTACACCTCAACTATAAAACTAGAACACTAGAAACAGCACCATCTCTTTAAATCCATCTGTAAACAAGGTGAACATAAACTTTACTTTAATTAACCAAAAAACAGAAAACTGTGGCTTTGCTAATAACATTACAGACGCCATGATTTTTAGTGTTCGTTTTTGTCAGTGAAGAAACGTAGTCTGCGCTCTAGCGGTCAAAAAATCAACTGAATGATACACATTATACTAATTTTAAAATAATTTATGTAAAGTTTGATACAGACCCATATGCATTTCTGACTTCCTCAAAGTTCAAAGAACCTTAAATAACCCTGGGAAATTAATTAATTATTTCTTTTTCTTTATTAAAACTGTAATAAAAAACATTTGTTATGTGTTATATGTTAGTAAACTTAAGATCGAAGTAACGCTGTGATTTGTGAAGTAATCGATTGTCAATTCATGTTTTGGGAGACCATAGTGCCCCGTAAATATTAAATAAATTCAAGGAATGCCTTGCATTTAAATAATATAATGTGTATTATTTCTAGTAGATGGTAGTTGGTTACAGGTAATAAGAAAATCGAGAAGAGAAAGGGAATCAGTCCGGTCATCAAGAAATTATTACGTACTACAAAAGTAGTTTAACCTCAAATGGGTTCGTAAAAGGATAAAAACAGCTGATGCCACGAGCGGAAAAAATTTAAAATACTCGATTGTATACAAAGAGAGTAATTCTCTTTGACTCTCTTTACTCTCTCTCCTACCTATTTTCAAACAACGGTATTGATTTAATACAACCAAAATTTAGAAAATCATTCAATATTCTTTCATAATCACACACACTCTATTTTGAAGGCATATAACACCAATAGATAACAAATTTTGTAACGAAAGAAGACGCGAGAAAGTGGACGGTCGAGAGACGAGGGGAGGGAGTCGTTACAAATGGCGCTCAACTTAAAGGGCTTGAATTAGGAAGGAATTTCGGGATATACGCAAGTTAATATAACGAAAAACCTAATTTTTGTCGGCAACTATGAGAAGACAAGAAATGCACAATACCAGAGGCAGGTCGAAGAAGAGGGCAGAAGACACGGAGAAGGAAGAAGGTGGACAGGAACAAGAAATAAATGTAGTCACGGACAGTGAAATGGAACAACAGACAGGCGATAAAGAAGAAACCGAAGTAGTTATGGACACGGAAAAGCAAATAATTGAAGAGGATGCCCAAGGGGACCAACCAGATAAAGTGGGAGCCAGAGAAGAACCAAATTGGCAGGAAATAATGAAATTTATGGCCGAACAAAGAAGACAAACTAACGAAAATTTGAATAAAATGAACGAGAAATTTGACCAAATAAATGAAAACTCAAGGAAACAAAATGAAACCTTGAGCGAAAAATTTGATACAATAAATGAAAATTTTAGGAAACAAAATGAAACCTTGAGCGAGAAATTTGACAAAATGGATGAAAGTTTCAGAAAGTTAGAGGAAACAATGGACAGTGGTTTCAAGAAAATGAATGAAAATTTTAGGAAACAGGAGGAAAACTCAAAGAGACACCATGAAACATTAATGAAAAAAATGGATAGGTGTTTAAAGAATATGAATGAAACACTAGACAGCGCTTCCAAAGATATTAAAGTAAGTCCGAAAACAGAAGAGAGCAGGAAGGAAATAGAAATTATAAAATACCAAGGTGTAATATTATCGGAGAATAAAAATAACAACAGCAAAGTGGATAATAAATACCTGGAAAAGAAGACCACGAAAATAAGAAAAACATGTAGAAAGAAAATAATAAATACAAGAGAAGAATTGGAGATGATTACAGGTGGATTAATTAATGTATTTAACCTTCCAATTAATGAACAAAGGGAGTTAATTAAGTTTAGATCTCAATTAAATATGTCGATGATTGAAGTGTGTCAGACAATATCAGTCATATCTTCAATACGGAATATACCATTCAAATATTTGGTAAATAATCCAGAGGTAAAAGGGAATGAAATGGTATTAAATATGAGTGACTATGTTATGTTAGAGGAGGTACAATACCTGTTAGTTAAAAAGGAACGAATTACGACGGGAGACCAGTACTTAAATGAAGGTGTCATAGCAGCAAAGTGGGAGAGCCGGATGATAAGGAGATTATCAAGGAGAGAAGTAATTCCGAACACCCCAGTAATCGGAGGAAGAGGAGTAACTAAGTTTATGGACCATGGTTAAACCAAATAATAATCAACCAGAAAAAGGGGACTGATGTTATGTATACCACCCAAGCAACCCATTGGAAAGAAGGAACCAAATAATATTAAATATAATTTAAGATAAACCCCAAAATTCAAAAAGCATGAAAGGACAACTTACTCAAAATATTTTGAAACCATATAATTTAAGATAAACAACAAACTGCCAAGAGAATGTAAGAACAGCTTATATAATTTAATTATAAATAACTGATTTAAAATAAAATAATAGAAAAAATAATATTTTTGATGGCAACAAAAAGAAGAATAAATAAAAACAATTAATGGTAATGTGCTCAGACAAGAAGGTAAAATAAGAAGAACAATGGATAGGGTATAATGACTATAATTACAATGAAGCTAAAGAATGATAATAATTAATACAGTTACAATTTAGAATTTCTCGGAGTTGAAAATGATAAAGGAAGAAATGATACGAAGAACATCTGTCACAAGAAGGAAAGTCAAAAGGATTTAAAAATAATGCCTATCAATAATGTTATATCAAATTAATTACTGATAAATAAGAAGGAATCAAGAAGAAAAAGAAATATATAATTAAATGCAAACAGCAACAGCGTGAAGAATCCCAAAAGTGTTTAGTATTAGTTGCCAAGCGACTACTTGTAAGTTTTTTTAATATAATGAATTGACTGTAGAAATGTTCCAGCAATCATTTTCCTGAGCAGACGGTACTCAGAAGGTGTAAGGATGGACTGCGGAGTAATGGGCCCAAAAGTGGCCACCCGAACTGAACCACCGCACAGTATAGGGAAAAAATGTTAGGGAAATTGAATATTTAAGGGATAATAAAACAGCTGAGAAGATTGATATCAGATTCCAGAAGTATGAAGGAAGAAAACAGAAAGAAGATAGCAGACAGAAGCTCAATTGAGAAAGCACATTTATAAAAGTAAATAGAAATATGAGGGTGTTAAAACAAGTTTTTATTAATTAGTGTGACCAGTCCTTATCAAGGGATGTTTGAAAAACCATCACCATGAGAAATTATATAATTAATGAATTTTCATCCAGGAGAGGGAGAGTTGAGTACGAAATCAAGTCTATTACCATTAACCAAATAAAAGGGGTGTATAACCAAGCAGAAATAAAGATATATTATGAAGATTAATAAAGGAAGGAGAAGAACGAAGAATTCAACGATTAATTTTAAAAAGTAAAGAAAAAATAAATCTGTTCTAGTGGGGGAGCTTTATGTAACGTTACATAACCCATGCCCAAATACGATAAATAAATAAAGGAGGATTAATATAATCACAAGAGTAAAAACCAGTAATCACCCATTTTTAAAAGTCAGAAATGGGGATTATGTATCAAACTATGAGAACCTTTGTACTCTAAAAACACTGTAAACATTGAAAACAATACTAAGTGTAATCATAAAAGTGCAGTGTACAAAGTGGAACATAGTATGATAGGTGACAGTGTCAAACATTTAAAAAGAGCATCTCACAAATTTGTGCTGAAGATGAAAAAATCAGTATTGTAGCAATAGACTATGGTACTATTGACAAGTTGTAGTTTTATATTGTGTAGGCCACAAAGGCATTATAATTAGAATTAATATTTTAATTTTACTATGATTATTTTGTTTAGATGTATAATAATCCAGGGTTATATTAAACTGATAAAGGCAAATTAAAACTATACTAAAAGATGGAAGGGAAAATAAAAATATAGAGTAAGAATACATGGACCACAGTATAAGTAATAAATAAACTCAATTAAAAAATCATTAAATTATAAAATGCCAACAGCCAAGCTTAAATAAATCTATGAAGAAAAATCTTATATAAATTAAAATTAATCATAACTAAGATTGGTAAAGGAGTATTTTTTGAAAAAGAAGAAATGTAATAATAATATTATATACTAGCCTATTTACCTAAAACGGTAACTAGATTAGCCAATAAAAAACCATCAACTTCTTCGTTACTAGGAGTAACTAGCTAACAAGATTTTGACTTATTGTTAAATGTAATTCAATGTGAGAAGATGAAAAGTGTAATGTTCTATACAATTTTATAAATTTAAAAGAGTATTCGGAATAAACCACTCCTAAATTAAGAAAACGAGTCAGCACTAGACACTACATCAGAGATGTCCATTGAAATAAACTAATTCACACCAGAAAATCGATGAACAACCAATAAATCCTGCTAACCACCTCTCAATCCAGATGTCATCATTGAAAACCATTGGGTGAGATCGCTTCCTTTTAAAATTTAACTAAATTACACCTCAACTATAAAACTAGAACACTAGAAACAGCACCATCTCTTTAAATCCATCTGTAAACAAGGTGAACATAAACTTTACTTTAATTAACCAAAAAACAGAAAACTGTGGCTTTGCTAATAACATTACAGACGCCATGATTTTTAGTGTTCGTTTTTGTCAGTGAAGAAACGTAGTCTGCGCTCTAGCGGTCAAAAAATCAACTGAATGATACACATTATACTAATTTTAAAATAATTTATGTAAAGTTTGATACAGACCCATATGCATTTCTGACTTCCTCAAAGTTCAAAGAACCTTAAATAACCCTGGGAAATTAATTAATTATTTCTTTTTCTTTATTAAAACTGTAATAAAAAACATTTGTTATGTGTTATATGTTAGTAAACTTAAGATCGAAGTAACGCTGTGATTTGTGAAGTAATCGATTGTCAATTCATGTTTTGGGAGACCATAGTGCCCCGTAAATATTAAATAAATTCAAGGAATGCCTTGCATTTAAATAATATAATGTGTATTATTTCTAGTAGATGGTAGTTGGTTACAGGTAATAAGAAAATCGAGAAGAGAAAGGGAATCAGTCCGGTCATCAAGAAATTATTACGTACTACAAAAGTAGTTTAACCTCAAATGGGTTCGTAAAAGGATAAAAACAGCTGATGCCACGAGCGGAAAAAATTTAAAATACTCGATTGTATACAAAGAGAGTAATTCTCTTTGACTCTCTTTACTCTCTCTCCTACCTATTTTCAAACAACGGTATTGATTTAATACAACCAAAATTTAGAAAATCATTCAATATTCTTTCATAATCACACACACTCTATTTTGAAGGCATATAACACCAATAGATAACAAATTTTGTAACGAAAGAAGACGCGAGAAAGTGGACGGTCGAGAGACGAGGGGAGGGAGTCGTTACAAATGGCGCTCAACTTAAAGGGCTTGAATTAGGAAGGAATTTCGGGATATACGCAAGTTAATATAACGAAAAACCTAATTTTTGTCGGCAACTATGAGAAGACAAGAAATGCACAATACCAGAGGCAGGTCGAAGAAGAGGGCAGAAGACACGGAGAAGGAAGAAGGTGGACAGGAACAAGAAATAAATGTAGTCACGGACAGTGAAATGGAACAACAGACAGGCGATAAAGAAGAAACCGAAGTAGTTATGGACACGGAAAAGCAAATAATTGAAGAGGATGCCCAAGGGGACCAACCAGATAAAGTGGGAGCCAGAGAAGAACCAAATTGGCAGGAAATAATGAAATTTATGGCCGAACAAAGAAGACAAACTAACGAAAATTTGAATAAAATGAACGAGAAATTTGACCAAATAAATGAAAACTCAAGGAAACAAAATGAAACCTTGAGCGAAAAATTTGATACAATAAATGAAAATTTTAGGAAACAAAATGAAACCTTGAGCGAGAAATTTGACAAAATGGATGAAAGTTTCAGAAAGTTAGAGGAAACAATGGACAGTGGTTTCAAGAAAATGAATGAAAATTTTAGGAAACAGGAGGAAAACTCAAAGAGACACCATGAAACATTAATGAAAAAAATGGATAGGTGTTTAAAGAATATGAATGAAACACTAGACAGCGCTTCCAAAGATATTAAAGTAAGTCCGAAAACAGAAGAGAGCAGGAAGGAAATAGAAATTATAAAATACCAAGGTGTAATATTATCGGAGAATAAAAATAACAACAGCAAAGTGGATAATAAATACCTGGAAAAGAAGACCACGAAAATAAGAAAAACATGTAGAAAGAAAATAATAAATACAAGAGAAGAATTGGAGATGATTACAGGTGGATTAATTAATGTATTTAACCTTCCAATTAATGAACAAAGGGAGTTAATTAAGTTTAGATCTCAATTAAATATGTCGATGATTGAAGTGTGTCAGACAATATCAGTCATATCTTCAATACGGAATATACCATTCAAATATTTGGTAAATAATCCAGAGGTAAAAGGGAATGAAATGGTATTAAATATGAGTGACTATGTTATGTTAGAGGAGGTACAATACCTGTTAGTTAAAAAGGAACGAATTATGACGGGAGACCAGTACTTAAATGAAGGTGTCATAGCAGCAAAGTGGGAGAGCCGGATGATAAGGAGATTATCAAGGAGAGAAGTAATTCCGAACACCCCAGTAATCGGAGGAAGAGGAGTAACTAAGTTTATGGACCATGGTTAAACCAAATAATAATCAACCAGAAAAAGGGGACTGATGTTATGTATACCACCCAAGCAACCCATTGGAAAGAAGGAACCAAATAATATTAAATATAATTTAAGATAAACCCCAAAATTCAAAAAGCATGAAAGGACAACTTACTCAAAATATTTTGAAACCATATAATTTAAGATAAACAACAAACCGCCAAGAGAATGTAAGAACAGCTTATATAATTTAATTATAAATAACTGATTTAAAATAAAATAATAGAAAAAATAATATTTTTGATGGCAACAAAAAGAAGAATAAATAAAAACAATTAATGGTAATGTGCTCAGACAAGAAGGTAAAATAAGAAGAACAATGGATAGGGTATAATGACTATAATTACAATGAAGCTAAAGAATGATAATAATTAATACAGTTACAATTTAGAATTTCTCGGAGTTGAAAATGATAAAGGAAGAAATGATACGAAGAACATCTGTCACAAGAAGGAAAGTCAAAAGGATTTTAAAATAATGCCTATCAATAATGTTATATCAAATTAATTACTGATAAATAAGAAGGAATCAAGAAGAAAAAGAAATATATAATTAAATGCAAACAGCAACAGCGTGAAGAATCCCAAAAGTGTTTAGTATTTATCGCCAACCGACTACTTGTAAGTTTTTTTAATATAATGAATTGACTGTAGAAATGTTCCAGCAATCATTTTCCTGAGCAGACGGTACTCAGAAGGTGTAAGGATGGACTGCGGAGTAATGGGCCCAAAAGTGGCCACCCGAACTGAACCACCGCACAGTATAGGGAAAAAATGTTAGGGAAATTGAATATTTAAGGGATAATAAAACAGCTGAGAAGATTGATATCAGATTCCAGAAGTATGAAGGAAGAAAACAGAAAGAAGATAGCAGACAGAAGCTCAATTGAGAAAGCACATTTATAAAAGTAAATAGAAATATGAGAGTGTTAAAACAAGTTTTTATTAATTAGTGTGACCAGTCCTTATCAAGGGATGTTTGAAAAACCATCACCATGAGAAATTATATAATTAATGAATTTTCATCCAGGAGAGAGAGAGTTGAGTATGAAATCAAGTCTATTACCATTAACCAAATAAAAGGGGTGTATAACCAAGCAGAAATAAAGATATATTATGAAGATTAATAAAGGAAGGAGAAGAACGAAGAATTCAACGATTAATTTTAAAAAGTAAATAAAAAATAAATCTGTTCTAGTGGGGGAGCTTTATGTAACGTTACATAACCCATACCCAAATATGATAAATAAATAAAGGAGGACTAATATAATCACAAGAGTAAAAACCAGTAATCACCCATTTTTAAAAGTCAGAAATGGGGATTATGTATCAAACTATGAGAACCTTTGTACTCTAAAAACACTGTAAACATTGAAAACAATACTAAGTGTAATCATAAAAGTGCAGTGTACAAAGTGGAACATAGTATGATAGGTGTAAGTGTCAAACATTTAAAAAGAGCATCTCACAAATTTGTGCTGAAGATGAAAAAATCAGTATTGTAGCAATAGACTATGGTACTATTGACAAGTTGTAGTTTTATATTGTGTAGGCCACAAAGGCATTATAATTAGAATTAATATTTTAATTTTACTATGATTATTTTGTTTAGATGTATAATAATCCAGGGTTATATTAAACTGATAAAGGCAAATTAAAACTATACTAAAAGATGGAAGGGAAAATAAAAATATAGAGTAAGAATACATGGACCACAGTATAAGTAATAAATAAACTCAATTAAAAAATCATTAAATTATAAAATGCCAACAGCCAAGCTTAAATAAATCCATGAAGAAAAATCTTATATAAATTAAAATTAATCATAACTAAGATTGGTAAAGGAGTATTTTTTAAAAAGAAGAAATGTAATAATAATATTATATACTAGCCTATTTACCTAAAACGGTAACTAGATTAGCCAATAAAAAACCATCAACTTCTTCGTTACTAGGAGTAACTAGCTAACAAGATTTTGACTTATTGTTAAATGTAATTCAATGTGAGAAGATGAAAAGTGTAATGTTCTATACAATTTTATAAATTTAAAAGAGTATTCGGAATAAACCACTCCTAAATTAAGAAAACGAGTCAGCACTAGACACTACATCAGAGATGTCCATTGAAATAAACTAATTCACACCAGAAAATCGATGAACAACCAATAAATCCTGCTAACCACCTCTCAATCCAGATGTCATCATTGAAAACCATTGGGTGAGATCGCTTCCTTTTAAAATTTAACTAAATTACACCTCAACTATAAAACTAGAACACTAGAAACAGCACCATCTCTTTAAATCCATCTGTAAACAAGGTGAACATAAACTTTACTTTAATTAACCAAAAAACAGAAAAATGTGGCTTTGCTAATAACATTACAGACGCCATGATTTTTAGTGTTCGTTTTTGTCAGTGAAGAAACGTAGTCTGCGCTCTAGCGGTCAAAAAATCAACTGAATGATACACATTATACTAATTTTAAAATAATTTATGTAAAGTTTGATACAGACCCATATGCATTTCTGACTTCCTCAAAGTTCAAAGAACCTTAAATAACCCTAGGAAATTAATTAATTATTTCTTTTTCTTTATTAAAACTGTAATAAAAAACATTTGTTATGTGTTATATGTTAGTAAACTTAAGATCGAAGTAACGCTGTGATTTGTGAAGTAATCGATTGTCAATTCATGTTTTGGGAGACCACAGTGCCCCGTAAATATTAAATAAATTCAAGGAATGCCTTGCATTTAAATAATAAAATGTGTATTATTTCTAGTAGATGGTAGTTGGTTACAGGTAATAAGAAAATCGAGAAGAGAAAGGGAATCAGTCCGGTCATCAAGAAATTATTATGTACTACAAAAGTAGTTTAACCTCAAATGGGTTCGTAAAAGGAGAAAACAGCTGATGCCACGAGCGGAAAAAATTTAAAATACTCGATTGTATACAAAGAGAGTAATTCTCTTTGACTCTCTTTACTCTCTCTCCTACCTATTTTCAAACAACGGTATTGATTTAATACAACCAAAATTTAGAAAATCATTCAATATTCTTTCATAATCACACACACTCTATTTTGAAGGCATATAACACCAATAGATAACAAATTTTGTAATGAAAGAAGACGCGAGAAAGCGGACAGTCGAGAGACGAGGGGAGGGAGTCGTTACAAATGGCGCTCAACTTAAAGGGCTTGAATTAGGAAAGAATTTCGGGATATACGCAAGTTAATATAACGAAAAACCTAATTTTTGTCGGCAACTATGAGAAGACAAGAAATGCATAATACCAGAGGCAGGTCGAAGAAGAGGGCAGAAGACATGGAGAAGGAAGAAGGTGGACATGAACAAGAAATAGATGTAGTCACGGACAGTGAAATGGAACAACAGACAGGCGATAAAGAAGAAACCGAAGTAGTTATGGACACGGAAAAGGAAATAATTGAAGAGGATGCCCAAGGGGACCAACCAGATAAAGCGGGAGCCAGAGAAGAACCAAATTGGCAGAAAATAATGAAATTTATGGCCGAACAAAGTAGACAAACTAATGAAAATTTGAATAAAATGAACGAGAAATTTGACAAAATACAGTGAAACCTCTACTTCCGGACACCTCCGATAAGCGGACAACTCTCTTATACGGACACTTTTTAAAGGAACCAAGGAATTTTCTATATTTTACTGTGTATTTCCCCCCTCCTATAGACGGACACTCTCTTGGCCGGACACGGACACTAAGAGTTATGGTATTATGTGTCATTAACCTCCCTTTTGCGGACAAAATGCTAACACGTTGGACTGGATTTTATTTTAATACTTTAAGTTACAATTCAATAATGTAAGAAATACGCCTATACAGCATAATTTTATTTTATTTTCTTGGAATAATGGATGGGTATTAATCGAAAATAACTTGTGTTTATTGTTTGCAACGAACGTGACTTATGTTTAGACTGCAGTAGGCTGTAAATAATACACAGTAACTGTTGTACGCTTAATTTTGCAAATTCCAGGAATGAACCATTCCTTGTTATGAAAGTTGCTAAACAGCATAGGGGGGGGAGGTATTTCCAGAACTAGGCCTGTTTTGATTGAATGTGCATAACCGTAAATAGCGGGTACTGTATTCTATTTTCGTAGTTTAGTTGACTTTGGTCGGTCGTTGTCTTTGGTCACTCACTCGAACAAGTGCTTCTGTGTGCGTATTGCGATAGTACGCATTACGAGCTTACTTTTAAATAACAGTGCAGTTATTTTAACTAGTGATTTTATATTTGTCAGTACAGTACAGTACTTCAGTGTTTACAGTTTAAAGTGAAGATTTGAAATTACGTATTTACATAACTTTTTCACAATTTTTTATCACCAATTTTTTTTATAAATGGCCCCTCGAAAAGTTTTAAGCCGGAGTGAAAAAATAAAAATTATCGAGTACGCGACGCGAGAAAATTGTGGTGTTCGTAAAATTGCGAAACATTTTAAAATTGGTAAAACTTGTTCGGCTGAAATTATTAAAAACAAAGATAATATTTTAAATAATTTTCAGAATGGAAATTATAATGTTTGGCGAAAATTTGTTGGACCTGGTCTGCGTACAACAATTGATAAAGTAGTTTTTGAATGGTTTCAGCGGGTAAGAGTCCAAAAAATCCCCGTTTCTGGACCAAAGCTTCAAGAAAAGGCTCTTGAAGTCTCTAAGGAATTAGGGGAAATTGATTTCAAAGCTTCTAATGGCTGGTTAGAAAAATTTCGAAACAGGCATTCTATTTCTTTTAAGGCAATCTCGGGTGAAGCAGGTGCAGTGAATGTTAATGTTGTAAACTAGTGGATACAACATTTGCCAAATTTACTGTCAGCCTATTTGCCGGAAAATGTTTTTAATGCAGACGAAACAGGTCTGCTTTTTCGAGCATTACCGGATAAAACATTATGTCTAAAAAATGAAACGTGTAGTGGGGGAAAAGTCGCTAAAGAACGCTTAACGATTTTATTGTGTGCCACTATGACCGGAGAAAAATTGATGCCTTTAGTTATTGGTAAGGCAGCTAGAAATCGGTGTTTTAAAGGACTTGATATTGATAAGTTTCCTGTAGAGTGGGCGAGCAATAGTAAATCGTGGATGACACACGACATCATGAATTCATGGCTAGAAAAACTTGATAGATTAATGCAACGTAAAAATCGCAAAATAGTGCTCTTCATCGATAATGCTGCTTGTCACCAATGATTAACGCTGCAAAACATTGAACTCGTCTTTTTCCCACCTAATGTTACCGCAACATCACAACCACTAGATCAAGGGATCATAAAAAATTGTAAGCACAAATACCGTAAGCTAGTTTTAATGCATTTGATATCCAACATAAGTGAAACCACAACACAGCAAGATTTGGTGAAAAAAATAGATGTTCTTCAGGCCGTAGGATGGATTGATAAAGCATGGAAGGCCGTCACAGAAAGTACCGTTGTTAACTGCTTCAGAAAAGTGTCTTTTTGCAAAGATCCTATCCACTGTGAACCAACGGAAGCAGTACAGGTTCACGAAGACTTCACACAATTTGAAAGCCAATTTAATTCATGCAATTTGCAAGAATATCCTGAAATCGACTCCAGCTTAGCTATCGAGGACACAAGCACTCAGGTGAGATGCCGTTATGTTATCATGTTACTGTATTCGTGTTCAATGTAGGCAGTACCGTACTGTAAATTTTGCTTGTTTACGGTGTAATGATTATCCTTACAGTAGCTTTACTTTTTTCTTTCATATGCCCTTAGATTTCCCACCTGATCAATACTGCAACAAATTTTGATGATGATAGCGAACAAGAGGAAGAAATTGAAACTAACGAAGATACACATAGTCCTTTTAACACCTACCAAAACACGCTACAAGGACTAAACGATCTTAAAATGTTTTACAAATTTAAGAATGATTCTAACGGTTTAAATATGATCTGCGATTTAATTATGCACACTGAAGAACAAATTGTAAAATTAAAATTCTCTAAACAAACTAGTTTGACAGACTTTTTCAAACGGCAATAATTTTTTGTAAAAGACTGCAGTTGTATGATTTTTTATAAACTTAATAATACTGTCTTGATTGTTCATCTCTTCTTTCACAGCACTTTTAGATAAGTGTTAATAATACTGTATTTTAGTATTTTTTTATTATACAGTAGTACAGTACATTATAAACCACGTACTGTTATTTTTTCATATTTTGCTTTAAGTATCTGTTAAATAAAAATGTTAAATTGAGAAATAAATTAATTATTAGTACAGTAAAAGTAAAAGTGCATTTTCATACTTCATTTAACATTTCCTTAATTATGTTAAACAATTATCAAAACTTTGTCACTCCCCATAGCCGGACACTCCCCTTATGCGGACAAAATTTATTTCACGGTAAGTGTCCGGACAAGGGAGGTTTCACTGTAGATGAAAACTCAAGGAAACAAAATGAAACCTTGAGCAAAAATTTGATAAAATAAATGAAAATTTTAGGAAACAAAATGAAACCTTGAGCGAGAAATTTGACAAAAATGGATGAAAGTTTCAGAAAGTTAGAGGAAACAATGGACAGTGGTTTCAAGAAAATGAATGAAAATTTTAGGAAACAGGAGGAAAACTCAAAGAGACACCATGAAACATTAATGAAAAAAATGGATAGGTGTTTAAAGAATATGAATGAAACACTAGACAATGCTTCCGAAGATATTAAAGTAAGTCCAAAAACAGAAGAGAGCAGGAAGGAAATAGAAATTATAAAATACCAAGGTGTAATATTATCGGAGAATAAAAATAACAACAGCAAAGTGGATAATAAATACCTGGAAAAGAAGACCACGAAAATAAGAAAAACATGTAGAAAGAAAATAATAAATACAAGAGAAGAATTGGAGATGATTACAGATGGATTAATTAATGTATTTAACCTTCCAATTAATGAACAAAGGGAGTTAATTAAGTTTAGATCTCAATTAAATATGTCGACGATTGAAGTGTGTCGGACAATATCAGTCATATCTTCAATATGGAATATACCATTCAAATATTTGGTAAATAATCCAGAGGTAAAAGGGAATGAAATGGTATTAAATATGAGTGACTATGTTATGTTAGAGGAGGTACAATACCTGTTAGTTAAAAAGGAACGAACTATGACGGGAGACCGGTACTTAAATGAAGGTTTCATAGCAGCAAAGTAGGAGAGCCGGATGATAAGGAGATTATCAAGGAGAGAAGTAATTCCGAACACCCCAGTAATCGGAGGAAGGGGAGTAACTGAGTTTATGGACCATGGTTAAACCAAATAATAATCAACCAGAAAAAGGGGACTGATGTTATGTATACCACCCAAGCAACCCATTGGAAAGAAGCAACCAAATAATATTAAATATAATTTAAGATAAACCCCAAAATTCAAAAAGCATGAAAGGACAACTTACTCAAAATATTTTGAAACCATATAATTTAAGATAAACAACAAACCGCCAAGAGAATGTAAGAACAGCTTATATAATTTAATTATAAATAACTGATTTAAAATAAAATAATAGAAAAAATAATATTTTTGATGGCAACAAAAAGAAGAATAAATAAAAACAATTAATGGTAATGTGCTCAGACAAGAAGGTAAAATAAGAAGAACAATGGATAGGGTATAATGACTATAATTACAATGAAGCTAAAGAATGATAATAATTAATACAGTTACAATTTAGAATTTCTCGGAGTTGAAAATGATAAAGGAAGAAATGATACGAAGAACATCTGTCACAAGAAGGAAAGTCAAAAGGATTTTAAAATAATGCCTATCAATAATGTTATATCAAATTAATTACTGATAAATAAGAAGGAATCAAGAAGAAAAAGAAATATATAATTAAATGCAAACAGCAACAGCGTGAAGAATCCCAAAAGTGTTTAGTATTTATCGCCAACCGACTACTTGTAAGTTTTTTTAATATAATGAATTGACTGTAGAAATGTTCCAGCAATCATTTTCCTGAGCAGACGGTACTCAGAAGGTGTAAGGATGGACTGCGGAGTAATGGGCCCAAAAGTGGCCACCCGAACTGAACCACCGCACAGTATAGGGAAAAAATGTTAGGGAAATTGAATATTTAAGGGATAATAAAACAGCTGAGAAGATTGATATCAGATTCCAGAAGTATGAAGGAAGAAAACAGAAAGAAGATAGCAGACAGAAGCTCAATTGAGAAAGCACATTTATAAAAGTAAATAGAAATATGAGAGTGTTAAAACAAGTTTTTATTAATTAGTGTGACCAGTCCTTATCAAGGGATGTTTGAAAAACCATCACCATGAGAAATTATATAATTAATGAATTTTCATCCAGGAGAGAGAGAGTTGAGTATGAAATCAAGTCTATTACCATTAACCAAATAAAAGGGGTGTATAACCAAGCAGAAATAAAGATATATTATGAAGATTAATAAAGGAAGGAGAAGAACGAAGAATTCAACGATTAATTTTAAAAAGTAAATAAAAAATAAATCTGTTCTAGTGGGGGAGCTTTATGTAACGTTACATAACCCATACCCAAATATGATAAATAAATAAAGGAGGACTAATATAATCACAAGAGTAAAAACCAGTAATCACCCATTTTTAAAAGTCAGAAATGGGGATTATGTATCAAACTATGAGAACCTTTGTACTCTAAAAACACTGTAAACATTGAAAACAATACTAAGTGTAATCATAAAAGTGCAGTGTACAAAGTGGAACATAGTATGATAGGTGTAAGTGTCAAACATTTAAAAAGAGCATCTCACAAATTTGTGCTGAAGATGAAAAAATCAGTATTGTAGCAATAGACTATGGTACTATTGACAAGTTGTAGTTTTATATTGTGTAGGCCACAAAGGCATTATAATTAGAATTAATATTTTAATTTTACTATGATTATTTTGTTTAGATGTATAATAATCCAGGGTTATATTAAACTGATAAAGGCAAATTAAAACTATACTAAAAGATGGAAGGGAAAATAAAAATATAGAGTAAGAATACATGGACCACAGTATAAGTAATAAATAAACTCAATTAAAAAATCATTAAATTATAAAATGCCAACAGCCAAGCTTAAATAAATCCATGAAGAAAAATCTTATATAAATTAAAATTAATCATAACTAAGATTGGTAAAGGAGTATTTTTTAAAAAGAAGAAATGTAATAATAATATTATATACTAGCCTATTTACCTAAAACGGTAACTAGATTAGCCAATAAAAAACCATCAACTTCTTCGTTACTAGGAGTAACTAGCTAACAAGATTTTGACTTATTGTTAAATGTAATTCAATGTGAGAAGATGAAAAGTGTAATGTTCTATACAATTTTATAAATTTAAAAGAGTATTCGGAATAAACCACTCCTAAATTAAGAAAACGAGTCAGCACTAGACACTACATCAGAGATGTCCATTGAAATAAACTAATTCACACCAGAAAATCGATGAACAACCAATAAATCCTGCTAACCACCTCTCAATCCAGATGTCATCATTGAAAACCATTGGGTGAGATCGCTTCCTTTTAAAATTTAACTAAATTACACCTCAACTATAAAACTAGAACACTAGAAACAGCACCATCTCTTTAAATCCATCTGTAAACAAGGTGAACATAAACTTTACTTTAATTAACCAAAAAACAGAAAAATGTGGCTTTGCTAATAACATTACAGACGCCATGATTTTTAGTGTTCGTTTTTGTCAGTGAAGAAACGTAGTCTGCGCTCTAGCGGTCAAAAAATCAACTGAATGATACACATTATACTAATTTTAAAATAATTTATGTAAAGTTTGATACAGACCCATATGCATTTCTGACTTCCTCAAAGTTCAAAGAACCTTAAATAACCCTAGGAAATTAATTAATTATTTCTTTTTCTTTATTAAAACTGTAATAAAAAACATTTGTTATGTGTTATATGTTAGTAAACTTAAGATCGAAGTAACGCTGTGATTTGTGAAGTAATCGATTGTCAATTCATGTTTTGGGAGACCACAGTGCCCCGTAAATATTAAATAAATTCAAGGAATGCCTTGCATTTAAATAATAAAATGTGTATTATTTCTAGTAGATGGTAGTTGGTTACAGGTAATAAGAAAATCGAGAAGAGAAAGGGAATCAGTCCGGTCATCAAGAAATTATTATGTACTACAAAAGTAGTTTAACCTCAAATGGGTTCGTAAAAGGAGAAAACAGCTGATGCCACGAGCGGAAAAAATTTAAAATACTCGATTGTATACAAAGAGAGTAATTCTCTTTGACTCTCTTTACTCTCTCTCCTACCTATTTTCAAACAACGGTATTGATTTAATACAACCAAAATTTAGAAAATCATTCAATATTCTTTCATAATCACACACACTCTATTTTGAAGGCATATAACACCAATAGATAACAAATTTTGTAATGAAAGAAGACGCGAGAAAGCGGACAGTCGAGAGACGAGGGGAGGGAGTCGTTACAAATGGCGCTCAACTTAAAGGGCTTGAATTAGGAAAGAATTTCGGGATATACGCAAGTTAATATAACGAAAAACCTAATTTTTGTCGGCAACTATGAGAAGACAAGAAATGCATAATACCAGAGGCAGGTCGAAGAAGAGGGCAGAAGACATGGAGAAGGAAGAAGGTGGACATGAACAAGAAATAGATGTAGTCACGGACAGTGAAATGGAACAACAGACAGGCGATAAAGAAGAAACCGAAGTAGTTATGGACACGGAAAAGGAAATAATTGAAGAGGATGCCCAAGGGGACCAACCAGATAAAGCGGGAGCCAGAGAAGAACCAAATTGGCAGAAAATAATGAAATTTATGGCCGAACAAAGTAGACAAACTAATGAAAATTTGAATAAAATGAACGAGAAATTTGACAAAATACAGTGAAACCTCTACTTCCGGACACCTCCGATAAGCGGACAACTCTCTTATACGGACACTTTTTAAGGAACCAAGGAATTTTCTATATTTTACTGTGTATTTCCCCCCTCCTATAGACGGACACTCTCTTGGCCGGACACGGACACTAAGAGTTATGGTATTATGTGTCATTAACCTCCCTTTTGCGGACAAAATGCTAACACGTTGGACTGGATTTTATTTTAATACTTTAAGTTACAATTCAATAATGTAAGAAATACGCCTATACAGCATAATTTTATTTTATTTTCTTGGAATAATGGATGGGTATTAATCGAAAATAACTTGTGTTTATTGTTTGCAACGAACGTGACTTATGTTTAGACTGCAGTAGGCTGTAAATAATACACAGTAACTGTTGTACGCTTAATTTTGCAAATTCCAGGAATGAACCATTCCTTGTTATGAAAGTTGCTAAACAGCATAGGGGGGGGAGGTATTTCCAGAACTAGGCCTGTTTTGATTGAATGTGCATAACCGTAAATAGCGGGTACTGTATTCTATTTTCGTAGTTTAGTTGACTTTGGTCGGTCGTTGTCTTTGGTCACTCACTCGAACAAGTGCTTCTGTGTGCGTATTGCGATAGTACGCATTACGAGCTTACTTTTAAATAACAGTGCAGTTATTTTAACTAGTGATTTTATATTTGTCAGTACAGTACAGTACTTCAGTGTTTACAGTTTAAAGTGAAGATTTGAAATTACGTATTTACATAACTTTTTCACAATTTTTTATCACCAATTTTTTTTATAAATGGCCCCTCGAAAAGTTTTAAGCCGGAGTGAAAAAATAAAAATTATCGAGTACGCGACGCGAGAAAATTGTGGTGTTCGTAAAATTGCGAAACATTTTAAAATTGGTAAAACTTGTTCGGCTGAAATTATTAAAAACAAAGATAATATTTTAAATAATTTTCAGAATGGAAATTATAATGTTTGGCGAAAATTTGTTGGACCTGGTCTGCGTACAACAATTGATAAAGTAGTTTTTGAATGGTTTCAGCGGGTAAGAGTCCAAAAAATCCCCGTTTCTGGACCAAAGCTTCAAGAAAAGGCTCTTGAAGTCTCTAAGGAATTAGGGGAAATTGATTTCAAAGCTTCTAATGGCTGGTTAGAAAAATTTCGAAACAGGCATTCTATTTCTTTTAAGGCAATCTCGGGTGAAGCAGGTGCAGTGAATGTTAATGTTGTAAACTAGTGGATACAACATTTGCCAAATTTACTGTCAGCCTATTTGCCGGAAAATGTTTTTAATGCAGACGAAACAGGTCTGCTTTTTCGAGCATTACCGGATAAAACATTATGTCTAAAAAATGAAACGTGTAGTGGGGGAAAAGTCGCTAAAGAACGCTTAACGATTTTATTGTGTGCCACTATGACCGGAGAAAAATTGATGCCTTTAGTTATTGGTAAGGCAGCTAGAAATCGGTGTTTTAAAGGACTTGATATTGATAAGTTTCCTGTAGAGTGGGCGAGCAATAGTAAATCGTGGATGACACACGACATCATGAATTCATGGCTAGAAAAACTTGATAGATTAATGCAACGTAAAAATCGCAAAATAGTGCTCTTCATCGATAATGCTGCTTGTCACCAATGATTAACGCTGCAAAACATTGAACTCGTCTTTTTCCCACCTAATGTTACCGCAACATCACAACCACTAGATCAAGGGATCATAAAAAATTGTAAGCACAAATACCGTAAGCTAGTTTTAATGCATTTGATATCCAACATAAGTGAAACCACAACACAGCAAGATTTGGTGAAAAAAATAGATGTTCTTCAGGCCGTAGGATGGATTGATAAAGCATGGAAGGCCGTCACAGAAAGTACCGTTGTTAACTGCTTCAGAAAAGTGTCTTTTTGCAAAGATCCTATCCACTGTGAACCAACGGAAGCAGTACAGGTTCACGAAGACTTCACACAATTTGAAAGCCAATTTAATTCATGCAATTTGCAAGAATATCCTGAAATCGACTCCAGCTTAGCTATCGAGGACACAAGCACTCAGGTGAGATGCCGTTATGTTATCATGTTACTGTATTCGTGTTCAATGTAGGCAGTACCGTACTGTAAATTTTGCTTGTTTACGGTGTAATGATTATCCTTACAGTAGCTTTACTTTTTTCTTTCATATGCCCTTAGATTTCCCACCTGATCAATACTGCAACAAATTTTGATGATGATAGCGAACAAGAGGAAGAAATTGAAACTAACGAAGATACACATAGTCCTTTTAACACCTACCAAAACACGCTACAAGGACTAAACGATCTTAAAATGTTTTACAAATTTAAGAATGATTCTAACGGTTTAAATATGATCTGCGATTTAATTATGCACACTGAAGAACAAATTGTAAAATTAAAATTCTCTAAACAAACTAGTTTGACAGACTTTTTCAAACGGCAATAATTTTTTGTAAAAGACTGCAGTTGTATGATTTTTTATAAACTTAATAATACTGTCTTGATTGTTCATCTCTTCTTTCACAGCACTTTTAGATAAGTGTTAATAATACTGTATTTTAGTATTTTTTTATTATACAGTAGTACAGTACATTATAAACCACGTACTGTTATTTTTTCATATTTTGCTTTAAGTATCTGTTAAATAAAAATGTTAAATTGAGAAATAAATTAATTATTAGTACAGTAAAAGTAAAAGTGCATTTTCATACTTCATTTAACATTTCCTTAATTATGTTAAACAATTATCAAAACTTTGTCACTCCCCATAGCCGGACACTCCCCTTATGCGGACAAAATTTATTTCACGGTAAGTGTCCGGACAAGGGAGGTTTCACTGTAGATGAAAACTCAAGGAAACAAAATGAAACCTTGAGCAAAAATTTGATAAAATAAATGAAAATTTTAGGAAACAAAATGAAACCTTGAGCGAGAAATTTGACAAAAATGGATGAAAGTTTCAGAAAGTTAGAGGAAACAATGGACAGTGGTTTCAAGAAAATGAATGAAAATTTTAGGAAACAGGAGGAAAACTCAAAGAGACACCATGAAACATTAATGAAAAAAATGGATAGGTGTTTAAAGAATATGAATGAAACACTAGACAATGCTTCCGAAGATATTAAAGTAAGTCCAAAAACAGAAGAGAGCAGGAAGGAAATAGAAATTATAAAATACCAAGGTGTAATATTATCGGAGAATAAAAATAACAACAGCAAAGTGGATAATAAATACCTGGAAAAGAAGACCACGAAAATAAGAAAAACATGTAGAAAGAAAATAATAAATACAAGAGAAGAATTGGAGATGATTACAGATGGATTAATTAATGTATTTAACCTTCCAATTAATGAACAAAGGGAGTTAATTAAGTTTAGATCTCAATTAAATATGTCGACGATTGAAGTGTGTCGGACAATATCAGTCATATCTTCAATATGGAATATACCATTCAAATATTTGGTAAATAATCCAGAGGTAAAAGGGAATGAAATGGTATTAAATATGAGTGACTATGTTATGTTAGAGGAGGTACAATACCTGTTAGTTAAAAAGGAACGAACTATGACGGGAGACCGGTACTTAAATGAAGGTTTCATAGCAGCAAAGTAGGAGAGCCGGATGATAAGGAGATTATCAAGGAGAGAAGTAATTCCGAACACCCCAGTAATCGGAGGAAGGGGAGTAACTGAGTTTATGGACCATGGTTAAACCAAATAATAATCAACCAGAAAAAGGGGACTGATGTTATGTATACCACCCAAGCAACCCATTGGAAAGAAGGAACCAAATAATATTAAATATAATTTAAGATAAACCCCAAAATTCAAAAAGCATGTAAGGACAACTTACTCAAAATATTTTGAAACCATATAATTTAAGATAAACAACAAACCGCCAAGAGAATGTAAGAACAGATTATATAATTTAATTATAAATAACTGATTTAAAATGAAATAATAGAAAAAATAATATTTTTGATGGGAACAAAAAGAAGAATAAATAAATAAATAAAAACAATTAATGGTAACGTGCTCAGACAAGAAGGTAAAATAAGAAGAACAATGGATAATATAATGACTATAATTACAATGAAGCTAAAGAATGATAATAATTAATACAGTTACAATTTAGAATTTCTCGGAGTTGAAAATGATAAGGAAGAAATGATACGAAGAACATCTGTTACAAGAAGGAAAGTCAAAAAGATTTTAAAATAATGCCTATCAATAATGTTATCTGAAATTAGTTACTGAAAAATAAGAAGGAATCAAGAAGAAAAAGAAATATATAATTAAATGCAAACAGCAACAGCGTGAAGAATCCCAAAAGTGTTTAGTATTAGTCGCCAATCGACTACTTGTAAGTTTTTTTAATATAATGAATTGACTGTAGAAATGTTCCAGCAATCATTTTCCCTCTGGTCTCAGAAGGTGTAAGGATGGACAGCGGAGTAACGGACCCAAAAGTGGCCACCCGAACTGAACCACAGCACAGTATAGGGAAAAAATGTTAGGGAAATTGAATATTTAAGGGATAATAAAACAGCTGAGAAGATTGATATTAGATTCCAGAAGTATGAAGGAAGAAAACAGAAAGAAGATAGCAGACAGAAGCTCAATTGAGAAAGCACATTTATAAAAGTAAATAGAAATATGAGAGTGTTAAAACAAGTTTTTATTGATTAGTGTGACCCGTCCTTATCAAGGGATGCTTGAAAAACCATCACCATGAGAAATTATATAATTAATGAATTTTCATCCAAGAGAGAGTTGAGTACGAAATCAAGTCTATTACCATTAACCAAATAAAAGGGGTGTATAACCAAGCAGAAATAAAGATATATTATGAAGATTAATAAGGGAAGGAGAAGTACGAAGAATTCAATGATTAATTTTAAAAAGTAAATAAAAAATAAATCTGTTCTAGTGGGGGAGCTTTATGTAACGTTACATAACCCCTGCCCAAATACGATAAATAAATAAAGGAGGATTAATATAATCACAAGAGTAAAAACCAGTAATCACCCATTTTTAAAAGTCAGAAATGGGGATTATGTATCAAACTATGAGAACCTTTGTACTCTAAAAACACTGTAAACATTGAAAACAATACTAAGTGTAATCATAAAAGTGCAGTGTACAAAGTGGAACATAGTATGATAGGTGTAAGTGTCAAACATTTAAAAAGAGCATCTCACAAATTTGTGCTGAAGATGAAAAAATCAGTATTGTAGCAATAGACTATGGTACTATTGACAAGTTGTAGTTTTATATTGTGTAGGCCACAAAGGCATTATAATTAGAATTAATATTTTAATTTTACTATGATTATTTTGTTTAGATGTATAATAATCCAGGGTTATATTAAACTGATAAAGGCAAATTAAAACTATACTAAAAGATGGAAGGGAAAATAAAAATATAGAGTAAGAAAACATGGACCACAGTATAAGTAATAAATAAACTCAATTAAAAAATCATTAAATTATAAAATGCCAACAGCCAAGCTTAAATAAATCCATGAAGAAAAATCTTATATAAATTAAAATTAATCATAACTAAGATTGGTAAAGGAGTATTTTTTAAAAAGAAGAAATGTAATAATAATATTATATACTAGCCTATTTACCTAAAACGGTAACTAGATTAGCCAATAAAAAACCATCAACTTCTTCGTTACTAGGAGTAACTAACTAACAAGATTTTGACTTATTGTTAAATGTAATTCAATGTGAGAAGATGAAAAGTGTAATGTTCTATACAATTTTATAAATTTAAAAGAGTATTCGGAATAAACCACTCCTAAATTAAGAAAACGAGTCAGCACTAGACACTACATCAGAGATGTCCATTGAAATAAACTAATTCACACCAGAAAATCGATGAACAACCAATAAATCCTGCTAACCACCTCTCAATCCAGATGTCATCATTGAAAACCATTGGGTGAGATCGCTTCCTTTTAAAATTTAACTAAATTACACCTCAACTATAAAACTAGAACACTAGAAACAGCACCATCTCTTTAAATCCATCTGTAAACAACGTGAACATAAACTTTACTTTAATTAACCAAAAAACAGAAAAATGTGGCTTTGCTAATAACATTACAGACGCCATGATTTTTAGTGTTCGTTTTTGTCAGTGAAGAAACGTAGTCTGCGCTCTAGCGGTCAAAAAATCAACTGAATGATACACATTATACTAATTTTAAAATAATTTATGTAAAGTTTGATACAGACCCATATGCATTTCTGACTTCCTCAAAGTTCAAAGAACCTTAAATAACCCTGGGAAATTAATTAATTATTTCTTTTTCTTTATTAAAACTGTAATAAAAAACATTTGTTATGTGTTATATGTTAGTAAACTTAAGATCGAAGTAACGCTGTGATCTGTGAAGTAATCGATTGTCAATTCATGTTTTGGGAGACCATAGTGCCCCATAAATATTAAATAAATTCAAGGAATGCCTTGCATTTAAATAATATAATGTGTATTATTTCTAGTAGATGGTAGTTGGTTACAGGTAATAAGAAAATCGAGAAGAGAAAGGGAATCAGTCCGGTCATCAAGAAATTATTACGTACTACAAAAGTAGTTTAACCTCAAATGGGTTCGTAAAAGGATAAAAACAGCTGATGCCACGAGCGGAAAAAATTTAAAATACTCGATTGTATACAAAGAGAGTAATTCTCTTTGACTCTCTTTACTCTCTCTCCTACCTATTTTCAAACAACGGTATTGATTTAATACAACCAAAATTTAGAAAATCATTCAATATTCTTTCATAATCACACACACTCTATTTTGAAGGCATATAACACCAATAGATAACAAATTTTGTAACGAAAGAAGACGCGAGAAAGTGGACGGTCGAGAGACGAGGGGAGGGAGTCGTTACAAATGGCGCTCAACTTAAAGGGCTTGAATTAGGAAGGAATTTCGGGATATACGCAAGTTAATATAACGAAAAACCTAATTTTTGTCGGCAACTATGAGAAGACAAGAAATGCACAATACCAGAGGCAGGTCGAAGAAGAGGGCAGAAGACACGGAGAAGGAAGAAGGTGGACAGGAACAAGAAATAAATGTAGTCACGGACAGTGAAATGGAACAACAGACAGGCGATAAAGAAGAAACCGAAGTAGTTATGGACACGGAAAAGCAAATAATTGAAGAGGATGCCCAAGGGGACCAACCAGATAAAGTGGGAGCCAGAGAAGAACCAAATGGGCACGAAATAATGAAATTTATGGCCGAACAAAGAAGACAAACTAATGAAAATTTGAATAAATTGAACGAGAAATTTGACCAAATAAATGAAAACTCAAAGAAACAAAATGAAACCTTGAGCAAAAAATTTGATACAATAAATGAAAATTTTAGGAAACAAAATGAAACCTTGAGCGAGAAATTTGACAAAATGGATGAAAGTTTCAGAAAGTTAGAGGAAACAATGGACAGTGGTTTCAAGAAAATGAATGAAAATTTTAGGAAACAGGAGGAAAACTCAAAGAGACACCATGAAACATTAATGAAAAAAATGGATAGGTGTTTAAAGAATATGAATGAAACACTAGACAGCGCTTCCAAAGATATTAAAGTAAGTCCGAAAACAGAAGAGAGCAGGAAGGAAATAGAAATTATAAAATACCAAGGTGTAATATTATCGGAGAATAAAAATAACAACAGCAAAGTGGATAATAAATACCTGGAACAGAAGACCACGAAAATAAGAAAAACATGTAGAAAGAAAATAATAAATACAAGAGAAGAATTGGAGATGATTACAGGTGGATTAATTAATGTATTTAACCTTCCAATTAATGAACAAAGGGAGTTAATTAAGTTTAGATCTCAATTAAATATGTCGATGATTGAAGTGTGTCAGACAATATCAGTCATATCTTCAATACGGAATATACCATTCAAATATTTGGTAAATAATCCAGAGGTAAAAGGGAATGAAATGGTATTAAATATGAGTGACTATGTTATGTTAGAGGAGGTACAATACCTGTTAGTTAAAAAGGAACGAATTATGACGGGAGACCAGTACTTAAATGAAGGTTTCATAGCAGCAAAGTGGGAGAGCCAGATGATAAGGAGATTATCAAGGAGAGAAGTAATTCCGAACACCCCAGTAATCGGAGGAAGAGGAGTAACTAAGTTTATGGACCATGGTTAAACCAAATAATAATCAACCAGAAAAAGGGGACTGATGTTATGTATACCACCCAAGCAACCCATTGGAAAGAAGGAACCAAATAATATTAAATATAATTTAAGATAAACCCCAAAATTCAAAAAGCATGAAAGGACAACTTACTCAAAATATTTTGAAACCATATAATTTAAGATAAACAACAAACCGCCAAGAGAATGTAAGAACAGCTTATATAATTTAATTATAAATAACTGATTTAAAATAAAATAATAGAAAAAATAATATTTTTGATGGCAACAAAAAGAAGAATAAATAAAAACAATTAATGGTAATGTGCTCAGACAAGAAGGTAAAATAAGAAGAACAATGGATAGGGTATAATGACTATAATTACAATGAAGCTAAAGAATGATAATAATTAATACAGTTACAATTTAGAATTTCTCGGAGTTGAAAATGATAAAGGAAGAAATGATACGAAGAACATCTGTCACAAGAAGGAAAGTCAAAAGGATTTTAAAATAATGCCTATCAATAATGTTATCTGAAATTAATTACTGATAAATAAGAAGGAATCAAGAAGAAAAAGAAATATATAATTAAATGCAAACAGCAACAGCGTGAAGAATCCCAAAAGTGTTTAGTATTTATCGCCAATCGACTACTTGTAAGTTTTTTTAATATAATGAATTGACTGTAGAAATGTTCCAGCAATCATTTTCCTGAGCAGACGGTACTCAGAAGGTGTAAGGATGGACTGCGGAGTAATGGGCCCAAAAGTGGCCACCCGAACTGAACCACCGCACAGTATAGGGAAAAAATGTTAGGGAAATTGAATATTTAAGGGATAATAAAACAGCTGAGAAGATTGATATCAGATTCCAGAAGTATGAAGGAAGAAAACAGAAAGAAGATAGCAGACAGAAGCTCAATTGAGAAAGCACATTTATAAAAGTAAATAGAAATATGAGAGTGTTAAAACAAGTTTTTATTAATTAGTGTGACCAGTCCTTATCAAGGGATGTTTGAAAAACCATCACCATGAGAAATTATATAATTAATGAATTTTCATCCAGGAGAGAGAGAGTTGAGTATGAAATCAAGTCTATTACCATTAACCAAATAAAAGGGGTGTATAACCAAGCAGAAATAAAGATATATTATGAAGATTAATAAAGGAAGGAGAAGAACGAAGAATTCAACGATTAATTTTAAAAAGTAAATAAAAAATAAATCTGTTCTAGTGGGGGAGCTTTATGTAACGTTACATAACCCCTGCCCAAATACGATAAATAAATAAAGGAGGATTAATATAATCACAAGAGTAAAAACCAGTAATCACCCATTTTTAAAAGTCAGAAATGGGGATTATGTATCAAACTATGAGAACCTTTGTACTCTAAAAACACTGTAAACATTGAAAACAATACTAAGTGTAATCATAAAAGTGCAGTGTACAAAGTGGAACATAGTATGATAGGTGAAAGTGTCAAACATTTAAAAAGAGCATCTCACAAATTTGTGCTGAAGATGAAAAAATCAGTATTGTAGCAATAGACTATGGTACTATTGACAAGTTGTAGTTTTATATTGTGTAGGCCACAAAGGCATTATAATTAGAATTAATATTTTAATTTTACTATGATTATTTTGTTTAGATGTATAATAATCCAGGTTTATATTAAACTGATAAAGGCAAATTAAAACTATACTAAAAGATGGAAGGGAAAATAAAAATATAGAGTAAGAATACATGGACCACAGTATAAGTAATAAATAAACTCAATTAAAAAATCATTAAATTATAAAATGCCAACAGCCAAGCTTAAATAAATCCATGAAGAAAAATCTTATATAAATTAAAATTAATCATAACTAAGATTGGTAAAGGAGTATTTCTTAAAAAGAAGAAATGTAATAATAATATTATATACTAGCCTATTTACCTAAAACGGTAACTAGATTAGCCAATAAAAAACCATCAACTTCTTCGTTACTAGGAGTAACTAGCTAACAAGATTTTGACTTATTGTTAAATGTAATTCAATGTGAGAAGATGAAAAGTGTAATGTTCTATACAATTTTATAAATTTAAAAGAGTATTCGGAATAAACCACTCCTAAATTAAGAAAACGAGTCAGCACTAGACACTACATCAGAGATGTCCATTGAAATAAACTAATTCACACCAGAAAATCGATGAACAACCAATAAATCCTGCTAACCACCTCTCAATCCAGATGTCATCATTGAAAACCATTGGGTGAGATCGCTTCCTTTTAAAATTTAACTAAATTACACCTCAACTATAAAACTAGAACACTAGAAACAGCACCATCTCTTTAAATCCATCTGTAAACAAGGTGAACATAAACTTTACTTTAATTAACCAAAAAACAGAAAAATGTGGCTTTGCTAATAACATTACAGACGCCATGATTTTTAGTGTTCGTTTTTGTCAGTGAAGAAACGTAGTCTGCGCTCTAGCGGTCAAAAAATCAACTGAATGATACACATTATACTAATTTTAAAATAATTTATGTAAAGTTTGATACAGACCCATATGCATTTCTGACTTCCTCAAAGTTCAAAGAACCTTAAATAACCCTGGGAAATTAATTAATTATTTCTTTTTCTTTATTAAAACTGTAATAAAAAACATTTGTTATGTGTTATATGTTAGTAAATTAAGATCGAAGTAACGCTGTGATCTGTGAAGCAATCGATTGTCAATTCATGTTTTGGGAGACCATAGTGCCCGTACATATTAAATAAATTCAAGGAATGCCTTGCATTTAAATAATATAATGTGTATTATTTCTAGTAGATGGTAGTTGGTTACAGGTAATAAGAAAATCGAGAAGAGAAAGGGAATCAGTCCGGTCATCAAGGAATTATTACGTACTACAAAAGTAGTTTAACCTCAAATGGGTTCGTAAAAGGATAAAAACAGCTGATGCCACGAGCGGAAAAAATTTAAAATACTCGATTGTATACAAAGAGAGTAATTCTCTTTGACTCTCTTTACTCTCTCTCCTACCTATTTTCAAACAACGGTATTGATTTAATACAACCAAAATTTAGAAAATCATTCAATATTCTTTCATAATCACACACACTCTATTTTGAAGGCATATAACACCAATAGATAACAAATTTTGTAACGAAAGAAGACGCGAGAAAGTGGACAGTCGAGAGACGAGGGGAGGGAGTCGTTACAAATGGCGCTCAACTTAAAGGGCTTGAATTAGGAAGGAATTTCGGGATATACGCAAGTTAATATAACGAAAAACCTAATTTTTGTCGGCAACTATGAGAAGACAAGAAATGCACAATACCAGAGGCAGGTCGAAGAAGAGGGCAGAAGACACGGAGAAGGAAGAAGGTGGACAGGAACAAGAAATAAATGTAGTCACGGACAGTGAAATGGAACAACAGACAGGCGATAAAGAAGAAACCGAAGTAGTTATGGACACGGAAAAGCAAATAATTGAAGAGGATGCCCAAGGGGACCAACCAGATAAAGTGGGAGCCAGAGAAGAACCAAATGGGCACGAAATAATGAAATTTATGGCCGAACAAAGAAGACAAACTAATGAAAATTTGAATAAATTGAACGAGAAATTTGACCAAATAAATGAAAACTCAAAGAAACAAAATGAAACCTTGAGCAAAAAATTTGATACAATAAATGAAAATTTTAGGAAACAAAATGAAACCTTGAGCGAGAAATTTGACAAAATGGATGAAAGTTTCAGAAAGTTAGAGGAAACAATGGACAGTGGTTTCAAGAAAATGAATGAAAATTTTAGGAAACAGGAGGAAAACTCAAAGAGACACCATGAAACATTAATGAAAAAAATGGATAGGTGTTTAAAGAATATGAATGAAACACTAGACAGCGCTTCCAAAGATATTAAAGTAAGTCCGAAAACAGAAGAGAGCAGGAAGGAAATAGAAATTATAAAATACCAAGGTGTAATATTATCGGAGAATAAAAATAACAACAGCAAAGTGGATAATAAATACCTGGAACAGAAGACCACGAAAATAAGAAAAACATGTAGAAAGAAAATAATAAATACAAGAGAAGAATTGGAGATGATTACAGGTGGATTAATTAATGTATTTAACCTTCCAATTAATGATCAAAGGGAGTTAATTAAGTTTAGATCTCAATTAAATATGTCGATGATTGAAGTGTGTCAGACAATATCAGTCATATCTTCAATACGGAATATACCATTCAAATATTTGGTAAATAATCCAGAGGTAAAAGGGAATGAAATGGTATTAAATATGAGTGACTATGTTATGTTAGAGGAGGTACAATACCTGTTAGTTAAAAAGGAACGAATTATGACGGGAGACCAGTACTTAAATGAAGGTTTCATAGCAGCAAAGTGGGAGAGCCGGATGATAAGGAGATTATCAAGGAGAGAAGTAATTCCGAACACCCCAGTAATCGGAGGAAGAGGAGTAACTAAGTTTATGGACCATGGTTAAACCAAATAATAATCAACCAGAAAAAGGGGACTGATGTTATGTATACCACCCAAGCAACCCATTGGAAAGAAGGAACCAAATAATATTAAATATAATTTAAGATAAACCCCAAAATTCAAAAAGCATGAAAGGACAACTTACTCAAAATATTTTGAAACCATATAATTTAAGATAAACAACAAACCGCCAAGAGAATGTAAGAACAGCTTATATAATTTAATTATAAATAACTGATTTAAAATAAAATAATAGAAAAAATAATATTTTTGATGGCAACAAAAAGAAGAATAAATAAAAACAATTAATGGTAATGTGCTCAGACAAGAAGGTAAAATAAGAAGAACAATGGATAGGGTATAATGACTATAATTACAATGAAGCTAAAGAATGATAATAATTAATACAGTTACAATTTAGAATTTCTCGGAGTTGAAAATGATAAAGGAAGAAATGATACGAAGAACATCTGTCACAAGAAGGAAAGTCAAAAGGATTTTAAAATAATGCCTATCAATAATGTTATCTGAAATTAATTACTGATAAATAAGAAGGAATCAAGAAGAAAAAGAAATATATAATTAAATGCAAACAGCAACAGCGTGAAGAATCCCAAAAGTGTTTAGTATTTATCGCCAATCGACTACTTGTAAGTTTTTTTAATATAATGAATTGACTGTAGAAATGTTCCAGCAATCATTTTCCTGAGCAGACGGTACTCAGAAGGTGTAAGGATGGACTGCGGAGTAATGGGCCCAAAAGTGGCCACCCGAACTGAACCACCGCACAGTATAGGGAAAAAATGTTAGGGAAATTGAATATTTAAGGGATAATAAAACAGCTGAGAAGATTGATATCAGATTCCAGAAGTATGAAGGAAGAAAACAGAAAGAAGATAGCAGACAGAAGCTCAATTGAGAAAGCACATTTATAAAAGTAAATAGAAATATGAGAGTGTTAAAACAAGTTTTTATTAATTAGTGTGACCAGTCCTTATCAAGGGATGTTTGAAAAACCATCACCATGAGAAATTATATAATTAATGAATTTTCATCCAGGAGAGAGAGAGTTGAGTATGAAATCAAGTCTATTACCATTAACCAAATAAAAGGGGTGTATAACCAAGCAGAAATAAAGATATATTATGAAGATTAATAAAGGAAGGAGAAGAACGAAGAATTCAACGATTAATTTTAAAAAGTAAATAAAAAATAAATCTGTTCTAGTGGGGGAGCTTTATGTAACGTTACATAACCCCTGCCCAAATACGATAAATAAATAAAGAAGGATTAATATAATCACAAGAGTAAAAACCAGTAATCACCCATTTTTAAAAGTCAGAAATGGGGATTATGTATCAAACTATGAGAACCTTTGTACTCTAAAAACACTGTAAACATTGAAAACAATACTAAGTGTAATCATAAAAGTGCAGTGTACAAAGTGGAACATAGTATGATAAGTGAAAGTGTCAAACATTTAAAAAGAGCATCTCACAAATTTGTGCTGAAGATGAAAAAATCAGTATTGTAGCAATAGACTATGGTACTATTGACAAGTTGTAGTTTTATATTGTGTAGGCCACAAAGGCATTATAATTAGAATTAATATTTTAATTTTACTATGATTATTTTGTTTAGATGTATAATAATCCAGGTTTATATTAAACTGATAAAGGCAAATTAAAACTATACTAAAAGATGGAAGGGAAAATAAAAATATAGAGTAAGAATACATGGACCACAGTATAAGTAATAAATAAACTCAATTAAAAAATCATTAAATTATAAAATGCCAACAGCCAAGCTTAAATAAATCCATGAAGAAAAATCTTATATAAATTAAAATTAATCATAACTAAGATTGGTAAAGGAGTATTTTTTAAAAAGAAGAAATGTAATAATAATATTATATACTAGCCTATTTACCTAAAACGGTAACTAGATTAGCCAATAAAAAACCATCAACTTCTTCGTTACTAGGAGTAACTAGCTAACAAGATTTTGACTTATTGTTAAATGTAATTCAATGTGAGAAGATGAAAAGTGTAATGTTCTATACAATTTTATAAATTTAAAAGAGTATTCGGAATAAACCACTCCTAAATTAAGAAAACGAGTCAGCACTAGACACTACATCAGAGATGTCCATTGAAATAAACTAATTCACACCAGAAAATCGATGAACAACCAATAAATCCTGCTAACCACCTCTCAATCCAGATGTCATCATTGAAAACCATTGGGTGAGATCGCTTCCTTTTAAAATTTAACTAAATTACACCTCAACTATAAAACTAGAACACTAGAAACAGCACCATCTCTTTAAATCCATCTGTAAACAAGGTGAACATAAACTTTACTTCAATTAACCAAAAAACAGAAAAATGTGGCTTTGCTAATAACATTACAGACGCCATGATTTTTAGTGTTCGTTTTTGTCAGTGAAGAAACGTAGTCTGCGCTCTAGCGGTCAAAAAATCAACTGAATGATACACATTATACTAATTTTAAAATAATTTATGTAAAGTTTGATACAGACCCATATGCATTTCTGACTTCCTCAAAGTTCAAAGAACCTTAAATAACCCTGGGAAATTAATTAATTATTTCTTTTTCTTTATTAAAACTGTAATAAAAAACATTTGTTATGTGTTATATGTTAGTAAACTTAAGATCGAAGTAACGCTGTGATTTGTGAAGTAATCGATTGTCAATTCATGTTTTGGGAGACCATAGTGCCCCGTAAATATTAAATAAATTCAAGGAATGCCTTGCATTTAAATAATATAATGTGTATTATTTCTAGTAGATGGTAGTTGGTTACAGGTAATAAGAAAATCGAGAAGAGAAAGGGAATCAGTCCGGTCATCAAGAAATTATTACGTACTACAAAAGTAGTTTAACCTCAAATGGGTTCGTAAAAGGATAAAAACAGCTGATGCCACGAGCGGAAAAAATTTAAAATACTCGATTGTATACAAAGAGAGTAATTCTCTTTGACTCTCTTTACTCTCTCTCCTACCTATTTTCAAACAACGGTATTGATTTAATACAACCAAAATTTAGAAAATCATTCAATGTTCTTTCATAATCACACACACTCTATTTTGAAGGCATATAACACCAATAGATAACAAATTTTGTAACGAAAGAAGACGCGAGAAAGTGGACGGTCGAGAGACGAGGGGAGGGAGTCGTTACAAATGGCGCTCAACTTAAAGGGCTTGAATTAGGAAGGAATTTCGGGATATACGCAAGTTAATATAACGAAAAACCTAATTTTTGTCGGCAACTATGAGAAGACAAGAAATGCACAATACCAGAGGCAGGTCGAAGAAGAGGGCAGAAGACACGGAGAAGGAAGAAGGTGGACAGGAACAAGAAATAAATGTAGTCACGGACAGTGAAATGGAACAACAGACAGGCGATAAAGAAGAAACCGAAGTAGTTATGGACACGGAAAAGCAAATAAGTGAAGAGGATGCCCAAGGGGACCAACCAGATAAAGTGGGAGCCAGAGAAGAACCAAATTGGCAGGAAATAATGAAATTTATGGCCGAACAAAGAAGACAAACTAACGAAAATTTGAATAAAATGAACGGAACGAGAAATTTGACCAAATAAATGAAAACTCAAGGAAACAAAATGAAACCTTGAGCAAAAAATTTGATACAATAAATGAAAATTTTAGGAAACAAAATGAAACCTTGAGCGAGAAATTTGACAAAATGGATGAAAGTTTCAGAAAGTTAGAGGAAACAATGGACAGTGGTTTCAAGAAAATGAATGAAAATTTTAGGAAACAGGAGGAAAACTCAAAGAGACACCATGAAACATTAATGAAAAAAATGGATAGGTGTTTAAAGAATATGAATGAAACACTAGACAGCGCTTCCAAAGATATTAAAGTAAGTCCGAAAACAGAAGAGAGCAGGAAGGAAATAGAAATTATAAAATACCAAGGTGTAATATTATCGGAGAATAAAAATAACAACAGCAAAGTGGATAATAAATACCTGGAACAGAAGACCACGAAAATAAGAAAAACATGTAGAAAGAAAATAATAAATACAAGAGAAGAATTGGAGATGATTACAGGTGGATTAATTAATGTATTTAACCTTCCAATTAATTAACAAAGGGAGTTAATTAAGTTTAGATCTCAATTAAATATGTCGATGATTGAAGTGTGTCAGACAATATCAGTCATATCTTCAATACGGAATATACCATTCAAATATTTGGTAAATAATCCAGAGGTAAAAGGGAATGAAATGGTATTAAATATGAGTGACTATGTTATGTTAGAGGAGGTACAATACCTGTTAGTTAAAAAGGAACGAATTATGACGGGAGACCAGTACTTAAATGAAGGTTTCATAGCAGCAAAGTGGGAGAGCCAGATGATAAGGAGATTATCAAGGAGAGAAGTAATTCCGAACACCCCAGTAATCGGAGGAAGAGGAGTAACTAAGTTTATGGACCATGGTTAAACCAAATAATAATCAACCAGAAAAAGGGGACTGATGTTATGTATACCACCCAAGCAACCCATTGGAAAGAAGGAACCAAATAATATTAAATATAATTTAAGATAAACCCCAAAATTCAAAAAGCATGAAAGGACAACTTACTCAAAATATTTTGAAACCATATAATTTAAGATAAACAACAAACCGCCAAGAGAATGTAAGAACAGCTTATATAATTTAATTATAAATAACTGATTTAAAATAAAATAATAGAAAAAATAATATTTTTGATGGCAACAAAAAGAAGAATAAATAAAAACAATTAATGGTAATGTGCTCAGACAAGAAGGTAAAATAAGAAGAACAATGGATAGGGTATAATGACTATAATTACAATGAAGCTAAAGAATGATAATAATTAATACAGTTACAATTTAGAATTTCTCGGAGTTGAAAATGATAAAGGAAGAAATGATACGAAGAACATCTGTCACAAGAAGGAAAGTCAAAAGGATTTTAAAATAATGCCTATCAATAATGTTATCTGAAATTAATTACTGATAAATAAGAAGGAATCAAGCAGAAAAAGAAATATATAATTAAATGCAAACAGCAACAGCGTGAAGAATCCCAAAAGTGTTTAGTATTAGTCGCCAATCGACTACTTGTAAGTTTTTTTAATATAATGAATTGACTGTAGAAATGTTCCAGCAATCATTTTCCTGAGCCGACGGTACTCAGAAGGTGTAAGGATGGACTGCGGAGTAATGGGCCCAAAAGTGGCCACCCGAACTGAACCACCGCACAGTATAGGGAAAAAATGTTAGGGAAATTGAATATTTAAGGGATAATAAAACAGCTGAGAAGATTGATATCAGATTCCAGAAGTATGAAGGAAGAAAACAGAAAGAAGATAGCAGACAGAAGCTCAATTGAGAAAGCACATTTATAAAAGTAAATAGAAATATGAGAGTGTTAAAACAAGTTTTTATTAATTAGTGTGACCAGTCCTTATCAAGGGATGTTTGAAAAACCATCACCATGAGAAATTATATAATTAATGAATTTTCATCCAGGAGAGAGAGAGTTGAGTATGAAATCAAGTCTATTACCATTAACCAAATAAAAGGGGTGTATAACCAAGCAGAAATAAAGATATATTATGAAGATTAATAAAGGAAGGAGAAGAACGAAGAATTCAACGATTAATTTTTAAAAGTAAATAAAAAATAAATCTGTTCTAGTGGGGGAGCTTTATGTAACGTTACATAACCCATACCCAAATATGATAAATAAATAAAGGAGGACTAATATAATCACAAGAGTAAAAACCAGTAATCACCCATTTTTAAAAGTCAGAAATGGGGATTATGTATCAAACTATGAGAACCTTTGTACTCTAAAAACACTGTAAACATTGAAAACAATACTAAGTGTAATCATAAAAGTGCAGTGTACAAAGTGGAACATAGTATGATAGGTGAAAGTGTCAAACATTTAAAAAGAGCATTTCACAAATTTGTGCTGAAGATGAAAAAATCAGTATTGTAGCAATAGACTATGGTACTATTGACAAGTTGTAGTTTTATATTGTGTAGGCCACAAAGGCATTATAATTAGAATTAATATTTTAATTTTACTATGATTATTTTGTTTAGATGTATAATAATCCAGGTTTATATTAAACTGATAAAGGCAAATTAAAACTATACTAAAAGATGGAAGGGAAAATAAAAATATAGAGTAAGAATACATGGACCACAGTATAAGTAATAAATAAACTCAATTAAAAAATCATTAAATTATAAAATGCCAACAGCCAAGCTTAAATAAATCCATGAAGAAAAATCTTATATAAATTAAAATTAATCATAACTAAGATTGGTAAAGGAGTATTTTTTAAAAAGAAGAAATGTAATAATAATATTATATACTAGCCTATTTACCTAAAACGGTAACTAGATTAGCCAATAAAAAACCATCAACTTCTTCGTTACTAGGAGTAACTAGCTAACAAGATTTTGACTTATTGTTAAATGTAATTCAATGTGAGAAGATGAAAAGTGTAATGTTCTATACAATTTTATAAATTTAAAAGAGTATTCGGAATAAACCACTCCTAAATTAAGAAAACGAGTCAGCACTAGACACTACATCAGAGATGTCCATTGAAATAAACTAATTCACACCAGAAAATCGATGAACAACCAATAAATCCTGCTAACCACCTCTCAATCCAGATGTCATCATTGAAAACCATTGGGTGAGATCGCTTCCTTTTAAAATTTAACTAAATTACACCTCAACTATAAAACTAGAACACTAGAAACAGCACCATCTCTTTAAATCCATCTGTAAACAAGGTGAACATAAACTTTACTTTAATTAACCAAAAAACAGAAAAATGTGGCTTTGCTAATAACATTACAGACGCCATGATTTTTAGTGTTCGTTTTTGTCAGTGAAGAAACGTAGTCTGCGCTCTAGCGGTCAAAAAATCAACTGAATGATACACATTATACTAATTTTAAAATAATTTATGTAAAGTTTGATACAGACCCATATGCATTTCTGACTTCCTCAAAGTTCAAAGAACCTTAAATAACCCTGGGAAATTAATTAATTATTTCTTTTTCTTTATTAAAACTGTAATAAAAAACATTTGTTATGTGTTATATGTTAGTAAACTTAAGATCGAAGTAACGCTGTGATTTGTGAAGTAATCGATTGTCAATTCATGTTTTGGGAGACCATAGTGCCCCGTAAATATTAAATAAATTCAAGGAATGCCTTGCATTTAAATAATATAATGTGTATTATTTCTAGTAGATGGTAGTTGGTTACAGGTAATAAGAAAATCGAGAAGAGAAAGGGAATCAGTCCGGTCATCAAGAAATTATTACGTACTACAAAAGTAGTTTAACCTCAAATGGGTTCGTAAAAGGATAAAAACAGCTGATGCCACGAGCGGAAAAAATTTAAAATACTCGATTGTATACAAAGAGAGTAATTCTCTTTGACTCTCTTTACTCTCTCTCCTACCTATTTTCAAACAACGGTATTGATTTAATACAACCAAAATTTAGAAAATCATTCAATGTTCTTTCATAATCACACACACTCTATTTTGAAGGCATATAACACCAATAGATAACAAATTTTGTAACGAAAGAAGACGCGAGAAAGTGGACGGTCGAGAGACGAGGGGAGGGAGTCGTTACAAATGGCGCTCAACTTAAAGGGCTTGAATTAGGAAGGAATTTCGGGATATACGCAAGTTAATATAACGAAAAACCTAATTTTTGTCGGCAACTATGAGAAGACAAGAAATGCACAATACCAGAGGCAGGTCGAAGAAGAGGGCAGAAGACACGGAGAAGGAAGAAGGTGGACAGGAACAAGAAATAAATGTAGTCACGGACAGTGAAATGGAACAACAGACAGGCGATAAAGAAGAAACCGAAGTAGTTATGGACACGGAAAAGCAAATAAGTGAAGAGGATGCCCAAGGGGACCAACCAGATAAAGTGGGAGCCAGAGAAGAACCAAATTGGCAGGAAATAATGAAATTTATGGCCGAACAAAGAAGACAAACTAACGAAAATTTGAATAAAATGAACGGAACGAGAAATTTGACCAAATAAATGAAAACTCAAGGAAACAAAATGAAACCTTGAGCAAAAAATTTGATACAATAAATGAAAATTTTAGGAAACAAAATGAAACCTTGAGCGAGAAATTTGACAAAATGGATGAAAGTTTCAGAAAGTTAGAGGAAACAATGGACAGTGGTTTCAAGAAAATGAATGAAAATTTTAGGAAACAGGAGGAAAACTCAAAGAGACACCATGAAACATTAATGAAAAAAATGGATAGGTGTTTAAAGAATATGAATGAAACACTAGACAGCGCTTCCAAAGATATTAAAGTAAGTCCGAAAACAGAAGAGAGCAGGAAGGAAATAGAAATTATAAAATACCAAGGTGTAATATTATCGGAGAATAAAAATAACAACAGCAAAGTGGATAATAAATACCTGGAACAGAAGACCACGAAAATAAGAAAAACATGTAGAAAGAAAATAATAAATACAAGAGAAGAATTGGAGATGATTACAGGTGGATTAATTAATGTATTTAACCTTCCAATTAATGAACAAAGGGAGTTAATTAAGTTTAGATCTCAATTAAATATGTCGATGATTGAAGTGTGTCAGACAATATCAGTCATATCTTCAATACGGAATATACCATTCAAATATTTGGTAAATAATCCAGAGGTAAAAGGGAATGAAATGGTATTAAATATGAGTGACTATGTTATGTTAGAGGAGGTACAATACCTGTTAGTTAAAAAGGAACGAATTATGACGGGAGACCAGTACTTAAATGAAGGTTTCATAGCAGCAAAGTGGGAGAGCCAGATGATAAGGAGATTATCAAGGAGAGAAGTAATTCCGAACACCCCAGTAATCGGAGGAAGAGGAGTAACTAAGTTTATGGACCATGGTTAAACCAAATAATAATCAACCAGAAAAAGGGGACTGATGTTATGTATACCACCCAAGCAACCCATTGGAAAGAAGGAACCAAATAATATTAAATATAATTTAAGATAAACCCCAAAATTCAAAAAGCATGAAAGGACAACTTACTCAAAATATTTTGAAACCATATAATTTAAGATAAACAACAAACCGCCAAGAGAATGTAAGAACAGCTTATATAATTTAATTATAAATAACTGATTTAAAATAAAATAATAGAAAAAATAATATTTTTGATGGCAACAAAAAGAAGAATAAATAAAAACAATTAATGGTAATGTGCTCAGACAAGAAGGTAAAATAAGAAGAACAATGGATAGGGTATAATGACTATAATTACAATGAAGCTAAAGAATGATAATAATTAATACAGTTACAATTTAGAATTTCTCGGAGTTGAAAATGATAAAGGAAGAAATGATACGAAGAACATCTGTCACAAGAAGGAAAGTCAAAAGGATTTTAAAATAATGCCTATCAATAATGTTATCTGAAATTAATTACTGATAAATAAGAAGGAATCAAGCAGAAAAAGAAATATATAATTAAATGCAAACAGCAACAGCGTGAAGAATCCCAAAAGTGTTTAGTATTAGTCGCCAATCGACTACTTGTAAGTTTTTTTAATATAATGAATTGACTGTAGAAATGTTCCAGCAATCATTTTCCTGAGCCGACGGTACTCAGAAGGTGTAAGGATGGACTGCGGAGTAATGGGCCCAAAAGTGGCCACCCGAACTGAACCACCGCACAGTATAGGGAAAAAATGTTAGGGAAATTGAATATTTAAGGGATAATAAAACAGCTGAGAAGATTGATATCAGATTCCAGAAGTATGAAGGAAGAAAACAGAAAGAAGATAGCAGACAGAAGCTCAATTGAGAAAGCACATTTATAAAAGTAAATAGAAATATGAGAGTGTTAAAACAAGTTTTTATTAATTAGTGTGACCAGTCCTTATCAAGGGATGTTTGAAAAACCATCACCATGAGAAATTATATAATTAATGAATTTTCATCCAGGAGAGAGAGAGTTGAGTATGAAATCAAGTCTATTACCATTAACCAAATAAAAGGGGTGTATAACCAAGCAGAAATAAAGATATATTATGAAGATTAATAAAGGAAGGAGAAGAACGAAGAATTCAACGATTAATTTTAAAAAGTAAATAAAAAATAAATCTGTTCTAGTGGGGGAGCTTTATGTAACGTTACATAACCCATGCCCAAATACGATAAATAAATAAAGGAGGATTAATATAATCACAAGAGTAAAAACCAGTAATCACCCATTTTTAAAAGTCAGAAATGGGGATTATGTATCAAACTATGAGAACCTTTGTACTCTAAAAACACTGTAAACATTGAAAACAATACTAAGTGTAATCATAAAAGTGCAGTGTACAAAGTGGAACATAGTATGATAGGTGAAAGTGTCAAACATTTAAAAAGAGCATCTCACAAATTTGTGCTGAAGATGAAAAAATCAGTATTGTAGCAATAGACTATGGTACTATTGACAAGTTGTAGTTTTATATTGTGTAGGCCACAAAGGCATTATAATTAGAATTAATATTTTAATTTTACTATGATTATTTTGTTTAGATGTATAATAATCCAGGGTTATATTAAACTGATAAAGGCAAATTAAAACTATACTAAAAGATGGAAGGGAAAATAAAAATATAGAGTAAGAATACATGGACCACAGTATAAGTAATAAATAAACTCAATTAAAAAATCATTAAATTATAAAATGCCAACAGCCAAGCTTAAATAAATCCATGAAGAAAAATCTTATATAAATTAAAATTAATCATAACTAAGATTGGTAAAGGAGTATTTTTTAAAAAGAAGAAATGTAATAATAATATTATATACTAGCCTATTTACCTAAAACGGTAACTAGATTAGCCAATAAAAAACCATCAACTTCTTCGTTACTAGGAGTAACTAGCTAACAAGATTTTGACTTATTGTTAAATGTAATTCAATGTGAGAAGATGAAAAGTGTAATGTTCTATACAATTTTATAAATTTAAAAGAGTATTCGGAATAAACCACTCCTAAATTAAGAAAACGAGTCAGCACTAGACACTACATCAGAGATGTCCATTGAAATAAACTAATTCACACCAGAAAATCGATGAACAACCAATAAATCCTGCTAACCACCTCTCAATC
Source organism: Magicicada septendecula (assembly GCA_034769895.1). Classification (NCBI taxonomy): domain Eukaryota; kingdom Metazoa; phylum Arthropoda; class Insecta; order Hemiptera; family Cicadidae; genus Magicicada; species Magicicada septendecula. Next base: position 422,542,867 of record CM068367.1, on the reverse strand, counting down.
CAGATGTCATCATTGAAAACCATTGGGTGAGATCGCTTCCTTTTAAAATTTAACTAAATTACACCTCAACTATAAAACTAGAACACTAGAAACAGCACCATCTCTTTAAATCCATCTGTAAACAAGGTGAACATAAACTTTACTTTAATTCACCAAAAAACAGAAAAATGTGGCTTTGCTAATAACATTACAGACGCCATGATTTTCATTGTTCGTTTTTGTCAGTGAAGAAACGTAGTCTGCGCTCTAGCGGTCAAAAAATCAACTGAATGATACACATTATACTAATTTTAAAATAATTTATGTAAAGTTTGATACAGACCCATATGCATTTCTGACTTCCTCAAAGTTCAAAGAACCTTAAATAACCCTGGGAAATTAATTAATTATTTCTTTTTCTTTATTAAAACTGTAATAAAAAACATTTGTTATGTGTTATATGTTAGTAAACTTAAGATCGAAGTAACGCTGTGATTTGTGAAGTAATCGATTGTCAATTCATGTTTTGGGAGACCATAGTGCCCCGTAAATATTAAATAAATTCAAGGAATGCCTTGCATTTAAATAATATAATGTGTATTATTTCTAGCAGATGGTAGTTGGTTACAGGTAATAAGAAAATCGAGAAGAGAAAGGGAATCAGCCCGGTCATCAAGAAATTATTACGTACTACAAAAGTAGTTTAACCTCAAATGGGTTCGTAAAAGGATAAAAACAGCTGATGCCACGAGCGGAAAAAATTTAAAATACTCGATTGTATACAAAGAGAGTAATTCTCTTTGACTCTCTTTACTCTCTCTCCTACCTATTTTCAAACAACGGTATTGATTTAATACAACCAAAATTTAGAAAATCATTCAATATTCTTTCATAATCACACACACTCTATTTTGAAGGCATATAACACCAATAGATAACAAATTTTGTAATGAAAGAAGACGCGAGAAAGTGGACGGTCGAGAGACGAGGGGAGGGAGTCGTTACAAATGGCGCTCAACTTAAAGGGCTTGAATTAGGAAGGAATTTCGGGATATACGCAAGTTAATATAACGAAAAACCTAATTTTTGTCGGCAACTATGAGAAGACAAGAAATGCACAATACCAGAGGCAGGTCGAAGAAGAGGGCAGAAGACACGGAGAAGGAAGAAGGTGGACAGGAACAAGAAATAAATGTAGTCACGGACAGTGAAATGGAACAACAGACAGGCAATAAAGAAGAAACCGAAGTAGTTATGGACACGGAAAAGCAAATAATTGAAGAGGATGCCCAAGGGGACCAACCAGATAAAGTGGGAGCCAGAGAAGAACCAAATTGGCAGGAAATAATGAAATTTATGGCCGAACAAAGAAGACAAACTAACGAAAATTTGAATAAAATGAACGGAACGAGAAATTTGACCAAATAAATGAAAACTCAAGGAAACAAAATGAAACCTTGAGCGAAATTTTGCTTTTTGCAATTTGAAATTTATGGCCGAACAAAGTAGACAAACTAATGAAAATTTGAATAAAATGAACGAGAAATTTGACAAAATACAGTGAAACCTCTACTTCCGGACACCTCCGATAAGCGGACAACTCTCTTATACGGACACTTTTTAAGGAACCAAGGAATTTTCTATATTTTACTGTGTATTTCCCCCCTCCTATAGACGGACACTCTCTTGGCCGGACACGGACACTAAGAGTTATGGTATTATGTGTCATTAACCTCCCTTTTGCGGACAAAATGCTAACACGTTGGACTGGATTTTATTTTAATACTTTAAGTTACAATTCAATAATGTAAGAAATACGCCTATACAGCATAATTTTATTTTATTTTCTTGGAATAATGGATGGGTATTGATCGAAAATAACTTGTGTTTATTGTTTGCAACGAACGTGACTTATGTTTAGACTGCAGTAGGCTGTAAATAATACACAGTAACTGTTGTACGCTTAATTTTGCAAATTCCAGGAATGAACCATTCCTTGTTATGAAAGTTGCTAAACAGCATAGGGGGGGGAGGTATTTCCACAACTAGGCCTGTTTTGATTGAATGTGCATAACCGTAAATAGCGGGTACTGTATTCTATTTTCGTAGTTTAGTTGACTTTGGTCGGTCGTTGTCTTTGGTCACTCACTCGAACAAGTGCTTCTGTGTGCGTATTGCGATAGTACGCATTACGAGCTTACTTTTAAATAGCAGTGCAGTTATTTTAACTAGTGATTTTATATTTGTCAGTACAGTACAGTACTTCAGTGTTTACAGTTTAAAGTGAAGATTTGAAATTACGTATTTACATAACTTTTTCACAATTTTTTATCACCAATTTTTTTTATAAATGGCCCCTCGAAAAGTTTTAAGCCGGAGTGAAAAAATAAAAATTATCGAGTACGCGACGCGAGAAAATTGTGGTGTTCGTAAAATTGCGAAACATTTTAAAATTGGTAAAACTTGTTCGGCTGAAATTATTAAAAACAAAGATAATATTTTAAATAATTTTCAGAATGGAAATTATAATGTTTGGCGAAAATTTGTTGGACCTGGTCTGCGTACAACAATTGATAAAGTAGTTTTTGAATGGTTTCAGCGGGTAAGAGTCCAAAAAATCCCCGTTTCTGGACCAAAGCTTCAAGAAAAGGCTCTTGAAGTCTCTAAGGAATTAGGGGAAATTGATTTCAAAGCTTCTAATGGCTGGTTAGAAAAATTTCGAAACAGGCATTCTATTTCTTTTAAGGCAATCTCGGGTGAAGCAGGTGCAGTGAATGTTAATGTTGTAAACTAGTGGATACAACATTTGCCAAATTTACTGTCAGCCTATTTGCCGGAAAATGTTTTTAATGCAGACGAAACAGGTCTGCTTTTTCGAGCATTACCGGATAAAACATTATGTCTAAAAAATGAAACGTGTAGTGGGGGAAAAGTCGCTAAAGAACGCTTAACGATTTTATTGTGTGCCAGTATGACCGGAGAAAAATTGATGCCTTTAGTTATTGGTAAGGCAGCTAGAAATCGGTGTTTTAAAGGACTTGATATTGATAAGTTTCCTGTAGAGTGGGCGAGCAATAGTAAATCGTGGATGACACACGACATCATGAATTCATGGCTAGAAAAACTTGATAGATTAATGCAACGTAAAAATCGCAAAATAGTGCTCTTCATCGATAATGCTGCTTGTCACCAATGATTAACGCTGCAAAACATTGAACTCGTCTTTTTCCCACCTAATGTTACCGCAACATCACAACCACTAGATCAAGGGATCATAAAAAATTGTAAGCACAAATACCGTAAGCTAGTTTTAATGCATTTGATATCCAACATAAGTGAAACCACAACACAGCAAGATTTGGTGAAAAAAATAGATGTTCTTCAGGCCGTAGGATGGATTGATAAAGCATGGAAGGCCGTCACAGAAAGTACCGTTGTTAACTGCTTCAGAAAAGTGTCTTTTTGCAAAGATCCTATCCACTGTGAACCAACGGAAGCAGTACAGGTTCACGAAGACTTCACACAATTTGAAAGCCAATTTAATTCATGCAATTTGCAAGAATATCCTGAAATCGACTCCAGCTTAGCTATCGAGGACACAAGCACTCAGGTGAGATGCCGTTATGTTATCATGTTACTGTATTCGTGTTCAATGTAGGCAGTACCGTACTGTAAATTTTGCTTGTTTACGGTGTAATGATTATCCTTACAGTAGCTTTACTTTTTTCTTTCATATGCCCTTAGATTTCCCACCTGATCAATACTGCAACAAATTTTGATGATGATAGCGAACAAGAGGAAGAAATTGAAACTAACGAAGATACACATAGTCCTTTTAACACCTACCAAAACACGCTACAAGGACTAAACGATCTTAAAATGTTTTACAAATTTAAGAATGATTCTAACGGTTTAAATATGATCTGCGATTTAATTATGCACACTGAAGAACAAATTGTAAAATTAAAATTCTCTAAACAAACTAGTTTGACAGACTTTTTCAAACGGCAATAATTTTTTGTAAAAGACTGCAGTTGTATGATTTTTTATAAACTTAATAATACTGTCTTGATTGTTCATCTCTTCTTTCACAGCACTTTTAGATAAGTGTTAATAATACTGTATTTTAGTATTTTTTTATTATACAGTAGTACAGTACATTATAAACCACGTACTGTTATTTTTTCATATTTTGCTTTAAGTATCTGTTAAATAAAAATGTTAAATTGAGAAATAAATTAATTATTAGTACAGTAAAAGTAAAAGTGCATTTTCATACTTCATTTAACATTTCCTTAATTATGTTAAACAATTATCAAAACTTTGTCACTCCCCATAGCCGGACACTCCCCTTATGCGGACAAAATTTATTTCACGGTAAGTGTCCGGACAAGGGAGGTTTCACTGTAGATGAAAACTCAAGGAAACAAAATGAAACCTTGAGCAAAAATTTGATAAAATAAATGAAAATTTTAGGAAACAAAATGAAACCTTGAGCGAGAAATTTGACAAAAATGGATGAAAGTTTCAGAAAGTTAGAGGAAACAATGGACAGTGGTTTCAAGAAAATGAATGAAAATTTTAGGAAACAGGAGGAAAACTCAAAGAGACACCATGAAACATTAATGAAAAAAATGGATAGGTGTTTAAAGAATATGAATGAAACACTAGACAATGCTTCCGAAGATATTAAAGTAAGTCCAAAAACAGAAGAGAGCAGGAAGGAAATAGAAATTATAAAATACCAAGGTGTAATATTATCGGAGAATAAAAATAACAACAGCAAAGTGGATAATAAATACCTGGAAAAGAAGACCACGAAAATAAGAAAAACATGTAGAAAGAAAATAATAAATACAAGAGAAGAATTGGAGATGATTACAGATGGATTAATTAATGTATTTAACCTTCCAATTAATGAACAAAGGGAGTTAATTAAGTTTAGATCTCAATTAAATATGTCGACGATTGAAGTGTGTCGGACAATATCAGTCATATCTTCAATATGGAATATACCATTCAAATATTTGGTAAATAATCCAGAGGTAAAAGGGAATGAAATGGTATTAAATATGAGTGACTATGTTATGTTAGAGGAGGTACAATACCTGTTAGTTAAAAAGGAACGAACTATGACGGGAGACCGGTACTTAAATGAAGGTTTCATAGCAGCAAAGTAGGAGAGCCGGATGATAAGGAGATTATCAAGGAGAGAAGTAATTCCGAACACCCCAGTAATCGGAGGAAGGGGAGTAACTGAGTTTATGGACCATGGTTAAACCAAATAATAATCAACCAGAAAAAGGGGACTGATGTTATGTATACCACCCAAGCAACCCATTGGAAAGAAGGAACCAAATAATATTAAATATAATTTAAGATAAACCCCAAAATTCAAAAAGCATGTAAGGACAACTTACTCAAAATATTTTGAAACCATATAATTTAAGATAAACAACAAACCGCCAAGAGAATGTAAGAACAGATTATATAATTTAATTATAAATAACTGATTTAAAATGAAATAATAGAAAAAATAATATTTTTGATGGGAACAAAAAGAAGAATAAATAAATAAATAAAAACAATTAATGGTAACGTGCTCAGACAAGAAGGTAAAATAAGAAGAACAATGGATAATATAATGACTATAATTACAATGAAGCTAAAGAATGATAATAATTAATACAGTTACAATTTAGAATTTCTCGGAGTTGAAAATGATAAAGGAAGAAATGATACGAAGAACATCTGTTACAAGAAGGAAAGTCAAAAAGATTTTAAAATAATGCCTATCAATAATGTTATCTGAAATTAGTTACTGAAAAATAAGAAGGAATCAAGAAGAAAAAGAAATATATAATTAAATGCAAACAGCAACAGCGTGAAGAATCCCAAAAGTGTTTAGTATTAGTCGCCAATCGACTACTTGTAAGTTTTTTTAATATAATGAATTGACTGTAGAAATGTTCCAGCAATCATTTTCCCTCTGGTCTCAGAAGGTGTAAGGATGGACAGCGGAGTAACGGACCCAAAAGTGGCCACCCGAACTGAACCACCGCACAGTATAGGGAAAAAATGTTAGGGAAATTGAATATTTAAGGGATAATAAAACAGCTGAGAAGATTGATATTAGATTCCAGAAGTATGAAGGAAGAAAACAGAAAGAAGATAGCAGACAGAAGCTCAATTGAGAAAGCACATTTATAAAAGTAAATAGAAATATGAGAGTGTTAAAACAAGTTTTTATTGATTAGTGTGACCCGTCCTTATCAAGGGATGCTTGAAAAACCATCACCATGAGAAATTATATAATTAATGAATTTTCATCCAAGAGAGAGTTGAGTACGAAATCAAGTCTATTACCATTAACCAAATAAAAGGGGTGTATAACCAAGCAGAAATAAAGATATATTATGAAGATTAATAAGGGAAGGAGAAGTACGAAGAATTCAATGATTAATTTTAAAAAGTAAATAAAAAATAAATCTGTTCTAGTGGGGGAGCTTTATGTAACGTTACATAACCCCTGCCCAAATACGATAAATAAATAAAGGAGGATTAATATAATCACAAGAGTAAAAACCAGTAATCACCCATTTTTAAAAGTCAGAAATGGGGATTATGTATCAAACTATGAGAACCTTTGTACTCTAAAAACACTGTAAACATTGAAAACAATACTAAGTGTAATCATAAAAGTGCAGTGTACAAAGTGGAACATAGTATGATAGGTGTAAGTGTCAAACATTTAAAAAGAGCATCTCACAAATTTGTGCTGAAGATGAAAAAATCAGTATTGTAGCAATAGACTATGGTACTATTGACAAGTTGTAGTTTTATATTGTGTAGGCCACAAAGGCATTATAATTAGAATTAATATTTTAATTTTACTATGATTATTTTGTTTAGATGTATAATAATCCAGGGTTATATTAAACTGATAAAGGCAAATTAAAACTATACTAAAAGATGGAAGGGAAAATAAAAATATAGAGTAAGAATACATGGACCACAGTATAAGTAATAAATAAACTCAATTAAAAAATCATTAAATTATAAAATGCCAACAGCCAAGCTTAAATAAATCCATGAAGAAAAATCTTATATAAATTAAAATTAATCATAACTAAGATTGGTAAAGGAGTATTTTTTAAAAAGAAGAAATGTAATAATAATATTATATACTAGCCTATTTACCTAAAACGGTAACTAGATTAGCCAATAAAAAACCATCAACTTCTTCGTTACTAGGAGTAACTAACTAACAAGATTTTGATTGATTGTTAAATGTAATTCAATGTGAGAAGATGAAAAGTGAAAGTTCTATAAAATTTTATAAATTTAAAAGAGTATTCGAAATAAACCACTCCTAAATTAAGAAAACGAGTCAGCACTAGACACTACATCAGAGATGTCCATTGAAATAAACTAATTCACACCAGAAAATCGATGAACAACCAATAAATCCTGCTAACCACCTCTCAATCCAGATGTCATTATTGAAAACCATCGGGTGAGATCGCTTCCTTTTAAAATTTAACTAAATTACACCTCAACTATAAAACTAGAACACTAGAAACAGCACCATCTCTTTAAATCCATCTGTAAACAAGGTGAACATAAACTTTATTTTAATTAACCAAAAAACAGAAAAATGTGGCTTTGCTGATAACATTACAGACGCCATGATTTTTAGTGTTCGTTTTTGTCAGTGAAGAAACGTAGTCTGCGCTCTAGCGGTCAAAAAATCAACTGAATGATACAGATTATACTAATTTTAAAATAATTTATGTAAAGTTTGATACAGACCCATATACACTTCTGACTTCCTCAAAGTTCAAAGAACCTTAAATAACCCTGGGAAATTAATTAATTATTTCTTTTTCTTTATTAAATAAAAAACAAATAAAAAACATTTGTTATGTGTTATATGTTAGTAAACTTAATATCGAAGTAACGCTGTGATTTGTGAAGTAATCGATTGTCAATTCATGTTTTGGGAGACCATAGTGCCCCGTAAATATTAAATAAATTCAAGGAATGCCTTGCATTTAAATAATAAAATGTGTATTATTTCTAGTAGATGGTAGTTGGTTACAGGTAATAAGAAAATCGAGAAGAGAAAGGGAATCAGTCCGGTCATCAAGAAATTATTACGTACTACAAAAGTAGTTTAACCTCAAATGAGTTCGTAAAAGGAGAAAACAGCTGATGCCACGGGTGGAAAAAAATTAAAATACTCGATTGTATACAAAGAGAGTAATTCTCTTTGACTCTCTTTACTCTCTCTCCTACCTATTTTCAAACAACGGTATTGATTTAATACAACCAAAATTTAGAAAATCATTCAATATTCTTTCATAATCACACACACTCTATTTTGAAGGCATATAACACCAATAGATAACAAATTTTGTAACGAAAGATGACGCGAGAAAGCGGATGGTCGAGAGACGAGGGGAGGGAGTCGTTACAATATATATATATATATATATATATATATATATATATATATATATATATTTATTTATTTATGTATATTTTATATTATATATTAATTATACATTAATATTATACATTACATATAATATCATGTAATAAATAATATTTATTAAAATACAGAAAAATCTATCCTCTAAAACTCCACTCTTGACATACCAGTAAGCATAAAAGTGTTAGGTCTCAAAGTAAACACATTATAAGTAAAAAATATTATCATAAAGTTGTCTTGATTGTTCATCATCTTTTTTCACAGCACTACACTTTATATAATAATGAAACTTTCAACCTGTGAAACTTACCCAAACTTGTGATACTAATCTTGAAATATTACACTACTTACCCAAAGGTCGAAAACTTAACACAGCAGAACAATATGAAATATACAAACACCACACAACACAACCAAACAACATACTTAACGACCAATTACAGTATAAATCACATACACTTTTTGACACAATTATACAAAAAACTAACAATAATTTGCATCCCCGCGCCTATCCCCTTCCTCCACACACCACCCCCACCCCCACCCCTTCCAACTAAAAACTGTTACAAATTAATGGCAGTCTGTCTCAAAGCTGACGAAGGCGAACACCATGCCGAAACGCGTTCGAGAAGAAAAGACAAGTAAGTTTCACAAGTTGAAAGTTTCATTATTATATAAAGTATTATCATAAATGTAAACACAAAAGAATTTATATATTTTGACTAATAAAACATTAATATTTTATTAGAATAGAAAATTCAAAACATTTCAAGTGAAACTTCTTTGTCTACAGGTCAAGTTGGACAATTACAGTAAAACAAGTTTCTGTGACAGAGAGGGTACCTATATAATTGGGTATATGCCTGCCACTGCCTTCAGGGAATGGGTCTGTTACTGGGCAGCTTTGTTCCCTATCATAACAGTCTGATCTACTGCTAATGAAATGACGATTCTTTCAGTTATAAGGGACATTTAGACTGGCTGTCATAACGCTTAAAAAAAAAAGGAGTGCATAAAAGTAGAGTTACAACCAGTGAAAGCTAACCAGTAAAAGTAGTCTCAAACACATCACATATCATAATAACAAATATATGTAGCTGGCTGCTTCTACCTGTCCAAAACAAGTGATTGGCCTTTATTGAAGCACTTGGAATAGAGGGAAACTGTAATACCTCACCAGCTGGCTGACAAGATGCAATTAGTGCTACAGCACTTAGAACAGAATTTTCATGGACAGAAAAATACTGGTGACATTTTTAACTCCAAATATGACTTCTAATGACTAGGTTATGGATCAAGGAGTGATTTCTTGTCTGGAAAGCCATTGTAGACAAAGCATTATGCAGAAGTACGTTGACGAGGATAAAGACTTAAATCCTCTCTGGGAGGATTCACGGTTTTAGATGCCATATATGATCTTATGGCAACATGCTGAACCTACAACTCTTCAAAAGTAATGAAAAAATACTTCCAAACATAATAAAACAAGTTTCATCTGACCTTGTTCAAAAATTTACAGCCTTACAAAACAGTAACACTTGCAAACTCAGTTCTGGTTGGGGAAACATCGATGAAGTAAATGTTGAATAATGGCTCAACATCGACCATGATGAAAAGGGTTTTGAGCAACTGTTAGAAAAATAAACTGTTAGACAGGAACAAGAAACCGTACATGAATCTGATAAAGAACCAGATAATGGAAGAAAAGAAAGGTTTATTCCAACAACAATCTCTACTGAACAGTGCTTATTTATGTTAACTTATGTATAGTATATAGAGAGTCAAGAGGACAGTCAGTTAGCAAAAAAATTAATTATGAAAAAAATACATTATCAATTAAATAAAAAAGAGACGGCAAAAAAAAATTGGTGGAAGATTATTTTAAACAGATTTACAAACTGTGTACATACCAATCTAGTGTTAGTAATCTAATAAAAAGTGCACAGCACAATATTATACATTAAGGTCTATGGATGAACCTGATACATCCACTTGATTCCACTCCCAGGTCCTAAAGATGAATGTAACTTGTCCACGATTTTAACAGAATTTATATTGAACTAGATGGGTGTTATGTGCACATAGGTTTATTTGATATTAACAGCAGTAAGATTTTTTTTCCACGATACAACAGCAGAGGGTATCACCAGCTTGAAAACAAACAGTATTACTTTCTTTGTTTGTAAGTACAAGTATTTCAAGTGAAGCCGTTTTGTGTTATTTATGCTATGTTGTGACATATGCCGAGTATTTTGTTGTTTTAGTTTCATTGTTGATTATAATGGATTCATGTAAATATCTTACTGAAGATAAAATTTATGATCTATTAAATAATTCTGGATCAGATATAAATGTGTCTGATTCAGAATCCAAAGTTAGTAACACTGAGAGTGAAATAAACTTAAGGCTTTTGAAAACAGTATCCTCTGAATGCCTACAGTGGATTGCACTTACACACACAGTTACACAGTTATTGAACACACATTTTGTCACATGAAAGAGAATTATTTGAGCTTTCAGGGAGTATATGTACAATGGAAAGAAGTTAAAAGTTGATTTTTAAATTAGGTTTAAATTTATGTAAAACTGATCAGACCATAGCACTAAGTATCCCTCCAAGTTAACTTAGGCTCAATGTCTTAAAAAGAGTAAAAGTTTGTTTAAAATTTTCATGATGAGTACCGTACTATAAATACTGTATTAGTTATTGCCTGTTTACTGTTATTTCATTACTATTGTTATAACGAAGACAACAGATTATCTGTAGTTTTGGATCATTCAGGGAACTCATCTCTCCCATTACCCTGGATAAAGGGGGGTTGACTATAATAGTTTTAAATTCAATCTATAAAACTGGTTACAATGAAACACTGATTTAACAATTAGTTAAATTCAATTTATCTTCATCTTGGTTGCATCATACATTTAAATTATGTGAGTAGAAGAAATTATATCACTTGTAAGATCCTACTTTGAATTTATGTGCTTTCTTTGTAATGATGTATTCTTATTCAGATAGATTACTTAGAATATACGGTGTCTAACCATTGTAAATATTGTGGGAACAGGATGTACAACTCCACTGTAACTCAGTATATTGCAACTGCAATCAAACAGGATCTTGTATGCATGCTTGAGCATTCATTAATGACTAGATCAGCAAATTTGTCATTAAATTCTAGATTAAATTTTACATAAAACTTGAACATTCATTCACGGAAACTATCAGAATGATTAAGAAGGCTTTCAAAGAGGACTCACTAAGTGATACACAGATATAATTATGGTACAAACATTTTAAAAAGACACCCGAGATTCTATTGAAAGTGATCCATGTTCTGGAAGGCCTTTACCAAGCAGAACACCCAAAACAGTTGGATGCATGTGGGTTGCAATATTAACAAAAATCGATGGCTGACAGGATAAGAATTAGAAAATATTTAGATTCCATGGACTTGTGTTTCAGATATTTGACACAAGATCTTGGAGTGAAATATGTGGCAGCAAAATTCATGCCATGGCAGTTATCGTAATAGCAAACAATATTCTGTGCTGAAACTCCACATGATTTGTTCAACATTACTAACAGTAACCCAGATTTCCTCAAAAACGTCATAAATGGAGATGGATGGGTTTATGACTATGAAATTCCCAATCTTCCCAATGGAAGATGACTGCATCACCACATCCGAAGAAGGAACATTGAAGATGGGGCAATGTGAAGGCCATGTTAGTCTTTTGAGCATGAAGGTGTTGTCCATCATAAGTTTTCTCCTTCAGGGCAGACAGTTAGTAAGAATTATAATATAACAGTTCTTCGCCAGCTGAGAGATGCAGTATGAAGAAAATGGCCACAGCTGGTAGGTAAGTGGTGACTGGCTGGTTCATCATGACAATGCGCCAGCCAAAATTCTTCATACCTTGTACAAGGTTTTTTGGCAAATAATCACATCACACAGATGCTGCAGCCACCTTATAGCTCAGACTTTGCTCCCTGTGACTTTTGGTTTTCCCGAAATTAAAATCACCTTTGAAAGGATTTAGATTTCACGCAATAGACAAAATCAGAGAAAATGAGACAAGGCAGCTGATGGCAATCCAAAAACAGAACGTTGCAGATTGGTTTAAAAAATGAAAGAGATGCTAAGATTAAGTGTGTGATGACCAGAGGAGACTACTTTGAAGGGGACTGTATATTATTTATTATTAGTAAAGAATGGTTTGATATTTTTTGGATAGGCATCATACTTGTTTTCGGAGTTAAGTTAATTACAATTCCCACCTGTAAACACTACCTTCTTTTTCTGCTTGCAACATCAATATGAGAAATGATGGGTGGCCAAATTCTGAGGTCATCAGGTCATCCTGTTGCCACACTGTGTTTAAAAACCGTCACCCTGTATCCCTCCAAACCAATGTCTATAGCCACTTAACCTAAACCCCTCAATCCTGGCATTACTTTTGTCAGTTTTTCATTTTAACATTACAGTCATACATCTTTTATGCTTAATTAAGTACCCCATCTATCAGTATTAAACCACTCGATAAAAACACCTATATTGAAAGATATATTTGATATCATTATCTTTATATATAGAATATTGGAGATTTCATTAATGCATAGTGTCGGCAATACAACAAGTTTACAAAAGACAACAAGACAAAAAGTCTCACTCACGTTAACACAAAACAATCAATTAGGTTTTCATCAGATTTATATAACTGAAATGTTTTTCTCACTTCATACCTCGTTTTAATTTTAGGTTACTTTTTCAATTTTTCAGCAAAATTATTTTATCATTTCATTAGCTTTCTCATTTCCTTTTTTGAGGCTGTAATGCATACCAACACTGCATCCTTATTTAGAAATTGACTAGTATTTATATGGGATACGCCTATATTTGATTATAACGGGTGGGGCAATGAGAACACAATAATTTGTGGTACCTCGTGTTTGGTTACTATGGCAACAATATATAAACATCTAATTTTATAATCTCAGTTAAACTGTCATTTCAGTAAAATGGTACAATGGCGAGTTGAACATCATGCGTTTGCTGTAGAATCTTTTTAAAAGTAGGCCTAATGATTCCTACATAAAATACATAAAAACATGATTCCGTATCCAAACTCACTGAAGAAGGAGCACACCACTCCAAAACGACGTTTGAGAAAATACAACAAGTAAGTTCACAGTGAAAGTAACAACAATATTAATAACCTACATAACAACAAAAACAATGTTCAGAAATTATTTCAACATTTGGAGACATGGAAGTGTTCCAGATCACTCAACAATATCGAACAAGGTAAGAACTTTTCGAATACTGTCTCAACAGAGAAAACATTTGGAGGAAGTGTAAAAACAATGCATACACTAGAAAATATGGAAAGAGTAAGAGTTGCTGACCCGCGTAGTCCAAAAAGGTCTGCTAGGAAGCATGCTATGGCACTACAGACTTCCAGTAGGTTTCTGTGGAGGATTTTGCACCAAGATCTTATATGACAGTAACTTTTAAGAACTTTATGCTATACCTCATCATAGCTAGTGAGTCACTGTTTGGTGTGCGGTTTTCTCCGTTCGTGTTTATGGACCATATTTCTTCAAAGATGATAATGGAATTCAGTCAGTGTGAACTCAGAGCGATATGTGCAAGTACTGAACCATTTTTTTCTTTCTTTGTTAAATGGTCTATGGGTTGATACTGACTCAGTCTGGTTACAGCAGGATGAAGCTACCGCACACACTACACAAAACACAATGGATTTATTGAGGCCTATATTCGAAGATTGGTTGATCTCAAGATTTGGTACAATACTCTGGCCAGCACAATCTCCAGAGCTGTCTGCATGTGATTTCTTTTTGTGGGGCCATCTGAAGTTTAAGGTTTTCCAGTCACGACCACATGATTTAAATTTACTCAGGCAGTGGATCATCAAAGAAATTCAGGCGAATCCGCAAGCCATGGCGCAGAGAGTCATGGTTAGCTTTTTCAATCAACTTAAAGAATGTAAGCGTGTCAATGGAGGATTCACTTAAGGGATGTTATTTTCAAACGATGAACATGAGTACGTATAATGCCATCTTATTACCTTTGTATTCACACCATATTTACCTTTAAAATATTAAACGACTTCCTGTTGTAATAGTTTTAAATTGATGTGTTCTCATTGCCACAACCTGTACTATTATTCCAATACAATATTTTAGCATAGTTCCAACAATAGGCAAATAGATGCCTGTACCTACTTTGTTAAACGCTTTAGTCTACAGGCAAATGGAAAAAGTGTTCCTATTAGACCTATAGTGGCTTAGGATGGTACCGTAGTCCAACTTCGAAGAATTCTCATTAAGCTATCATTTTCTTCATGCGAACATCAAAATTTTCAGTTAAAAAAAATGGTTAATTTTAATTTTCCTGTATACAAATATACAAAGATCCTTTAGTTAACATTAACAGAATAAAAATAAGCTCCGAGTTAGTTTTTTTTTTTTTATAAGTTTTCAGTTTTTCAAAGATTCAAATAAAGGTTCCATTCAGAAACTTTTTTCTTCCCCAACATACATATATATTGGGTAAGTATATATTCTTCATACTCTACATAGTACAATGTTTGCATCTATAGTTTCAACATGTGTGTTGGCTCACTACTAGGCTGGAATCAAGACTTGTTGGAATTGGACACTACAATAAGTCAATGTGGTCTCCATCAGTTAAGTGCAAAACCACATGTTCCTTGTCTGTCACCATTATCATTTTGTTATTAAACACTCCAAACAGTGGTCTAGAGAAATGCCTTAACCGCAATTACCTTTAACAATTATTAATATAACCAAAAATACACATTTCATTTTTTTTATATTATAATTATCGTAAGGAAAACAATATCACTTACCATCTTCGATGTATTTGAAGTTGTATAAAGGTCCTACACAGTTTAATTCTGGATAATGGGATACAGTAACACCAGGAGGAAGAACATTACCATTGATACATTTACTTGGTGAAGGTAAATTTGCTTTGCCTTTTTGACTAGATTTTTTCCAAAACTGAAGCATTTTAATTTTCGTCTCGTTATGATTCCATTCAGATTTCAGTTAAATATACTTAACTTTAACTGAAAAATTGTTTAATTAGCCTGCAGCCTGATTTAAAGTGCTCCTGAACTTCCATTCTAACCCACAAAATAAATGCGTACTTGTTAATATATAGATTATGTATTACATCACTTTCACCGATTGTACGAATCTGCATTTTTTAAGCAGAATACACGCAATTAATAAAATTCAGAAAAACGACAAACAATAAAAACTTGACAAATTACATTTGTTACTCTTTCCGCACGCAGAGCTGTCATCTTTGAATTTAATTCTACATGGTTGCCAAATGACAAAAATGTTTATCCTGGAAATCGTTATCACAATTTCTGTATACAACAGATTTTCAAGACTGTTACGTTAGTAAAGGATAAATTTTATTTTAGTACATGTGATTAGATACTGCCACACTCTCAAAAGAATTAAAAGTAGTCAATGCCAAATTTAATTTATTACCGAAGTATTTTTAAATGTATAAATTTAAAAAAAGTTCACATTTATTGGAGCAACTAGGGATGAGCATCGCCAGAAAACCATCGATGTTTAACATCGTGAAGAGTACATCGATGTTTTAAGACTTCAAACATCGATGTTTTTATGCCACTGTTGCAATTCAAATAAAAATCTATGCTTCTTACATGTTTGTAATAGTACAAATAATTGGGGATGAATAAGAAATAAAAATAATTAATGAGAAGAATAATATACCCCGATACTTTACTCACTTACCTTATCAGAAGATTCTGAAAAACCAAAAGCCCTTGGGTGACCACCACATTTTGACAGGCGGAATGTGGAAACCTCAACACTGTACCCGAGAAAACAATTTAAATACATCTAACTTCCCCGTATCAGAATTTCCAGGGCCGTTGACAAACTCGTTGAGAATAGGTTAGGTAAAGGCGAGGTGACGTTAAAATAATTTATCTCACATTCATAATTAACTAAATCTGTTCATTATTATTTATTATTATAATGATTATAAAAATTATCTTGTTGTTGCATCCTCTTCGTTCACTTATTAATTTAATAATATATATATAATACTTTCACTTATGAACTTACTATTGTCACTTCCCAAACGTTTCAAGATGTTGTTTCTCTTCTTCAGTGGGTTGAGTACTAACTGTCGATTACAGAATAACCGTTACGGAATGGAGTGTAAACACCATTCAACCCCCACCACACACTCCATTCCGTAACGGTTATTCTGTAATCGACAGTTAGTACTCAACCCACTGAAGAAGAGAAACAACATCTTGAAACGTTTGGGAAGTGACAATAGTAAGTTCATAAGTGAAAGTATTATATATATTATTAAAATGATTATAAAGTGTTTTGAACAAAAAACCACCCTTTAACAAAAACAGAAACTTCTTTAAATCTATGTCAGGTTTGTTTACTCCTAGTGAAAGTTTAAATTAGTAAATATCACTATAATATTGACGACTCGGAACACTAAGTTTTTTATAAGTAAAAACGTAAAGTTTTACCTTACAGCCTAAACCGGCTTTCACCTATAGAAGGCTTCATCAGAGGCTGTCGTTAGTAGCGCTGCTCGTCTTGTTGTTGGCGACGAGATAGTGTTTCGAAAGATTGAAGCTGTGTGTGTGTGGTGAGATGTGTTCGAATAATGCGTGCGATTTGAATTGTGTCTGTTCGTTTAGGATGTCGTTTTTACTTGTTTTTGTGTGTTTGTATATTTCTAATTGTTCTAGAGTGTCTAGTTTTCGGCCTTTTGTGTGTACGTGTAGTATGTTCCTGTTATTGTCGTCAATATTAGTGATTCCGAGTCGTCAATATTATAGTGATATTTAGTTAAGTAACGGACACGTCATGAACAACGAAATCCAAGAATTTAAATTAGTATTCCCAAAGAGAGGTAGGCCTATAAATTCTCTTATTTTCTTTTAAACAGTAAAAGCTTAATAAAATCACAGTGTAAAGTAACACTGCTAATACTTTTAGATTCAATTTATTTTTTATAACAAATTATACAGGTACAGTAAAACCTCTCTAGTCCGACCACCGGCTGGTCCGACCGCGGCTCAGGCACCGACTTGTTGATGACTCACCAGCTTGTTTACATACTTGA
This sequence comes from Magicicada septendecula, assembly GCA_034769895.1. Taxonomy (NCBI): domain Eukaryota; kingdom Metazoa; phylum Arthropoda; class Insecta; order Hemiptera; family Cicadidae; genus Magicicada; species Magicicada septendecula. Next base: position 422,525,200 of record CM068367.1, on the reverse strand, counting down.
CAGTTGTTTTGCTGCCTCAGTGAGCCGGCATCTAGTGTCTAGTGCGCAGTGTTGCCAAGTCTTCCGAAATTTCAGAAGACCTTCCGATTTTTTTTTAATGTTCCAGAAAATACGAAATTTGGTGTAAATCTTCCGAATTTTTTCCTAGTCTCGTTTCAGTGCTATGTCGCATTTCTAGAGTTTTGTTTTTGCGTACGATATGACGTCAAATCTGGCGTTTCATTGCAACCGCAATTATAATAATTGCTTTCAATAAAAGTTTATAAGAGGTCTTGTCAAAAATTATAGTTCCTTCCTCCTGTCACAAACAATAATTATGACCACCCATACACAATGATGTAATAAGCATTTTGCAATATCCACATATTGTATCATACTGCTATTCAAATAAGAGTGACTAATCGTTATAGTTTAGTCTCAAGCTGACAGAATCGCACTACATGACTGCACCTGAATAAACAGATACTGTAATGTCTAGCCTACACCAGGTCAAAATAATAATAATACATTAATATTGTCTCTCCGGTTCTTTACGGATAGTTTACATCTGCTTGTTTTTTAAACACACACACAAAATCATTTCGCGTACGAGTCTGTTATTAATGTTACTTATTCAAACAAATTAAGATGCCAGAGCAATGTGGATAATATATTACTACGTTTTTCGTGAATCGTAATATGTACACAAAGTGTACACATTCCAAAATATACGATTGTTGATGTCTAGCCTCGACTTTCGAGAAACATTGCAACAGACACAACACGCCAAGTCGCTGTTTACAAAATAATGGAAATATTTATTAGGTCTACATTGTCTCTTTCTGTTGTGTCAGACGCTTGTTTCGTCTTACAAAATGTCCACGTTTACTGTCGTAATCGAAATCAAAACTTACCTAAAACCAAATTTAGTAGGTAACCAAATTTAAGGTAAAAACCTTAAAAACAATTAAACAAATAAAAGAATTTTCACATTATAAGAATAATTGGTTAGTAAAAAGTTAGTTAAATACATCTGTCCGTGCGTGTGTGTGTGTGTGTGTTGGTAGGGCTGTAAAATTTAGTTTGGTAAAGTATTTAGTAATATAATTAAAAATGTAGCTAATGAAATGTAAAAACAATAAATACATAAAAACTAAATATCACTATAATATTGACGACTCGGAACACTAAGTTTTTTATAAGTAAAAACGTAAAGTTTTACCTTACAGCCTAAACCGGCTTTCACCTATAGAAGGCTTCATCAGAGGCTGTCGTAAGTAGCGCTGTTCGTCTTGTTGTTGGCGACGAGATAGTGTTTCGAAAGATCGAAGCTGTGTGTGTGTGGTGAGATGTGTTCAAATTGTCAAATTGCAATAAATTCTACATAGGCCAGACAGGACGTAGCTTCAAACAGAGATACATTGAACACACAAAAGCACTCCACACCACTACAGAATCTACCTTCGCAAACCACCTCATTGAAGCAAACCACACATATAAAAACATCGACAATAACATGAACATACTACACGTACACACAAAAGGCCGAAAACTAGACACTCTAGAATAATTAGAAATATACAAACACACAAAAACAAATAAAAACGACATCCTAAACGAACAGACACAATTCAAATCGCACGCATTATTCGAACACATCTCACCACACACACACACACAGCTTCGATCTTTCGAAACACTATCTCGTCGCCAACAACAAGACGAACAGCGCTACTTACGACAGCCTCTGATGAAGCATTCTATAGGTGAAAGCCGGTTTAGGCTGTAAGGTAAAACTTTACGTTTTTACTTATAAAAAACTTAGTGTTCCGAGTCGTCAATATTATAGTGATATTTAGTTAAGTAACGGACACGTCATGGACAACGAAATCCAAGAATTTACATAAAAACTTTAAAAATTAAAAATAAACAATTGAAAACACTATAAGAATCATAGACAATAGAAAACTAAATAAATAAAGTTATAAATATAATAAAACGAAAATAATTGTGAATCCACAAAGCAGCGCAACGGCTTTATTACATTATAAGCAATATCAGTTTTCTAATTTTACAAGGAAAAACGTAAATTTAACTATTATCTTTCATCTTTAATTATTAAAGAAGCGTAACTTCGGCACATTAGGTATAAAAAGTCAACCCGTGTCGAAATAGATTATTCCTGTCATATGTGCGTCTTATTGTCAATTCAGAGAGTAGACTAATATTTTCAACTGCGTTAGTAGACATTTTCCTCTCGTGCCTTTCACTGCTGCCGTCTTCTCCCCACTACAACCTGCGCGCTGATTCATGTCTGTTTAATATTACTGTACATGGTATTTATCGTTTACCTAGGTTAGGGAGCAAACTACATAGCCATTAATATCTAAAATAAAAATTTGTTGATTTAAAATAAACTAAATTTAACAATCAACTTAAAAAATGTCTTCATTACAAATTAAAAAAGGGGTGTCTTCATTACACTGTACATTACAAGGGTGTATTTTTTGGAAGTACAGAAATTAGTTTACATTTATCGCACATAATTACGGTTACGGTACAGAGACGATTTTGGGAGGTTGTGGCTACGTTTAACAATATAACTTGACCTTTTACATTTTTAAAATTAATTAGACTTAACAAACGTTTCCTTAGTTAGTGTACATTCAAAGGCTGTATTTATTGTATGGATAAAAGGCTGTATATAACATTAACGGCTGTATTTATTCGAAGTAAGTAATGAGTCCTTTAATATTGTTTTTCTTACATATTCTAGTTGTTATTATCTTCAGTAGTATTCTGAAGGTTTAGTCCATGTAGCTTGTTTCATTACCGGTATTTACTTTGTTTATACTTATTGGTTAATCATATCTTCCTTACTAGAATATTATTCTAATAATAACGATTCTAGTATTATTTATACAGTATAGTTAGTTTAATAAGTGTACATTAAAACTGTTCTTTATACATACAATTATTGACAAGTTTTAGTTTCTCATATTTTTTCTTCTTCATGTTATAATTCAAATTATAACCATTATTATCTAGCTATTATAAGCTTATTTACTACTTCATCAGTAGTTTTCACTTTCTGTTTACAATTCATGGATTTTACAATGCTTTTTGTTCTTTCTGTTGTTTAAAACATTATAATGTTACATAACCTTACTTGTATGCTTACATTTAGCTTTATTGTTGTTTTATTATTACATTTTTGTAACACTCTTTTTGATTTACATTATTCTATTCATAATCATAAATAAAATTTGATTTCATTATTTTAGTACTTAGAAACTAATTATTGAATTAATAATTTTCTTTATTGAGTATCCAGTTTATTACTGCAGTATGGAGTATAGGTTTTATCTTTTTTAACAATTTTTAATGCAGTTTACTGGAGTAAAATCTTCTTATTGATAATGTTCTTATCAGTTTCATTACATTATTCTTATCTCTTTTTATTATCTCAGAAAATATTTATAGTATACAGTTTAGTTAATGACTTAGTATGTTCTTTCTGTGTATGTTTTTGTTCTTCATGTATCATGGTCATGAAATGGTTTAAGTTGGGGCCTATTTTATGTAAGGGGAAAACATAACTTTACAATATTGTAATTACTTTTATTTCTATAATTATTTATAAGTATTACTTGTACAAACAAAACTGGCTTAGAAATGGGTCTACTTAGGAAATTATGGAATTCTGCTGAAATTTTGAATAGTTCTGGAGGGGAATTGATCCCCTGATAACCCCCCTCCGCAAGTTACTCCACTGATCCCACTCTACACAGTTCCAAGAAATTCTGTATTTAGAAGTTCAAAAGAAAGTGACACAGACTCTAAAGATCTCATTGTAGCATTCACTACTGGGACAGTTCATGGTTTAGAGCTTCCCTTATGTGCCTGGTAAGTGAAGGAGAAGGGATCTATTTAACGTGCAAGTTGAAGAATATATTTAATTATTGCACTTAACTTGATATAAGTACTGATTACATTTCAGGATTATTATTTTCAGAAATAATGTATGTAAACCAGTTTTCCCCATATAAAGTTAATTAAAATTCTTTAATGCATAGCATTCCAGGTATTTACAGTAGTAGATTTGTATTACTAAATTTGAATTTATACAAATAATTCTCTTTGATTAACCAAAGTTACACACACAAACTACATGCTGAGTGTCCTCCTAGTGTATAAATTCAGCTAAAAACAGTATTCCAAAAACTTACCTTGTTACTAGAATATGTGACATGATGAACTTTCATCATGTGTTCACCTTTGAGTTGGGAGTTAAGCATTTTAATAATTTTTATTTATGCAGGCGTATAGCAAAATCTGATCATCATGGAAAAGGAATAAGGCATTTTGTAATAGCAATTAACTGATTAGTTCCTGCTGTATTACCGAATCATATTACAAGACCAATTTTTGTTTAATTGAAAAGATATATTTTAACTGTTTCTTTTGGTGCAATCTGTAAATTCCATGACACACGTCCATAAAAGTTTGAAAATATGCTTACTCCAGTTTGATAGGAATAAATTCTCAAACAACTAATACAACAAATTTGTTATGTCTGATCACACCAGCTATTCTTTCTATTGGAAATGAGCCTTTTATCCAAATTTATCATATAGTATTGTGCCAAGATATTACACTACATTTGTATACTGTAATACAGTATATTATTTGCAGACTGACAGGGTTATACAAAATTCTGAAAGAATTGTTGCTTTTACAACACCATCCTTTATCAAGTGATTACTCAAATCTGCCGTTTTTGACAGAAACTGAAGTTTTATGATTAGATCCATCATGACCTAGTGATGCTCCAAACATTTCAAGGATTCTCCTGGCCTTAAAAAACTGGACTGGCCTCATTGATTGACATGACTAATGTTAAATTTACTTTGGGATACTTCCAAACATAATACAGTTTACAATAAACAAACAAAATATTATGCCTGTCTAATTTTTCCAGAACTGTATACACATAATTTGATCTGGATAGAACATTTATTAAACAATAATACTATTTGATGCAAATAATTAAAATATCGGTATGGATACATGACTACCATGTTTTAAGATTTATATTTGAAATCATTTTAGAAATGAAATATTTCCACAGAAACTACTTCTATCTTCAGCCTCAACCACAGAATTGTGATCACTAACTTATACCACCTCATGTTAGTGCACTCGATTTTCACTGATGATGGCACTTCCAAAACGTCTGGTTTTGCAGAAAACATTGGACCATGGGCAAACAGCCTGGGAAGGAATTTTATCAATAAACTACTTCAATGTTGCTGTTCACACTAATTATTAGATACAATTTTTACCTTCATTTAAGCCAGCTTTCACTCACTGTGTACTTTCTCAGAGGCCATAACACGTTCTTTTTAACGTTGCCGAACATAAATTGATGTTAAATTAAAAATAAAGTAAAGGCTTAGCACCTTAAGTTTGCAACATGCAAGTTGAAGAATCAATTTAATTATTGCACTTAACTTGATATAAGTACTGATTACATTTCAGGATTATTATTTTCAGAAATAATGTATTTAAACCAGTTTTCCCCATATAAAGTTAATTAAAATTCTTTAATGCATAGCATTCCAGGCATTTATGGTAGTAAATTGCAACCAGTCTTCATCTTTGTATTTGCCAAAATAAAGTTGTTCTGAGCCAGGTCATGTAAATTCAGGTTAGGCCATGTTGTTCATTAGACTTTGTCTAAATCTTAAAGATATAAAGTGTTGATAAAGATTTTAGGACCGTACATTAAAAACATTGTTTGCACATATGAGTAGGAAGCAGATGTATTAATACAATATGTTACCCAACAACAGGCCCCGATTTCAGGTACCTTGCACCCTGGGCAAAGCATTCTTATAGCCGCCCCCTTTCATTTTTTTACTTTTCGTTACTGTTACTGTTACTGTTACTGTACTGTTAAGTCTAATTAATTTTAAAAATCTAAAAGGTTAAGTTAAATAATTAAACGTAGCCACAACCTTCCAAAATCGTATCTGTACAACCACCCTTTTAATGTACACTAACAAAGTAAATTTTATTCAAGTTACGTTGTCGTACATAACCTCCATAAGCTGGCATTACTTACTTCGAATAAATACAGCCGTTAATGTTATATACATTCTTTTATCCATACAATAAATACAGCCTTTGAATGTACACTAACTAAGGAAACGTTTGTTAAGTCTAATTAATTTTAAAAATCTAAAATGTTAAGTTATATTGTTAAACGTAGCCACAACCTCCCAAAATCGTCTCTGTACCGTAATTATGTGCGATAAATGTAAACTAATTTCTGTACTTCCAATAAATACACCCTTTTAATGTACACTAACAAAGTAAATTTTATTTAAGTTACATTGTCGTACATAACCTCCATAAGCTGGCATTAGTTACTTGTGAAGAAAACTGTTGGATGTACACATCGGACACCGAAATATTGTACACGCGCGGCGACGGAAGTTAATTTTGCCGCTGACTATTCCCCAAGACCCTAAAAAAGTGTTCAAAGGAAAACATCGAAACGAAGCCATCGATAGTATGAAAACATCGCAACTGAACCATCGATGGTAAAAACATCGAACATCGACCGTTAACCATCGATATTTTTGGAACATCGGCCATCGATGCTCATCCCTAGGAGCAACCTGTCTTAGACACTTCTGGGAGTTGTATGGTGTAAACCCACGTTCCTACAAGTACGTGATAATAAGAGCTCAATACACTTCGGTGTTATTTTCGGCGAATATCATGTAGACTAGTAGCTATAAAGCCTTAAAAATGAGGCACGTTTCTTATTTAATAGGTTATGTTCCAATGACGTGAGGTGCGCCACGAGAAAATTTGGCCCATTAATTCACAGAATAGCCTTACACAGCATCAGACTAGAAACAATATTTTATTCTGCAGCAATTTCCAGCATTTAATATCCATTCCTGGTTGCACGTCTTGAGCATGGGCTGACGCTCCCTCGAACGGTGATCTGCGAATTTCTATACTGACGATTACAATTTAAGATGACAGCGAGGTAGCTCAGTAACTATGTGACATCCACACGTTAGCACTCAACAGCTCGTCACTGCACATGATTAAAGTCAGAAAAGTTTCCCTCTACAGGTGGAGAGTGAATACCATGCCTTGAGGAAGCATCAGGCCAAGGGTCTGAAGTGAAGACCATTTCAGATAGTATGACATGAAGTTATAAAGTTAAGGCGTTTTTATATGATTTCGTTTAGTGTTTCAGTGTCACTGAATCAAGAATTTTAAAAAGGAACCGAATCTTGCAAATAAGTGAATGAGGCTGATCAACTGAACCGAAAGGGTTAGGGTTGAACACATTCTACTTTCTTGAATATTGTCCATGACATGTCCAAGTATCAATCTACACAGAACACTAATATTTTAGATAACAATAAAAAAAAGCTTTAACTTAGACAGCTATCAGTCTAATTGGAACAAGCTTATTAATGGATTATGTAGGCTATACTGTGAGATAATTTTTTCATTTAACCAATTCGTTTGAAATTTTACAATATTGTTTCCTTACATAGTATTACTCAATGTTAATGCATATGATTTGTAAAAGATTACGAATGCATACAGTAAAAACAATCTAACTCGCCTTAATTGAAACAATCAGAGTAAAAAATCTGCAATACTGTACAGAAGAAATTAAAGTACCTGGATTCTGTTGACCATGAAGTGTCTAATGATTAACTAATTATAAATATATAATGGTCAGCATATCCTGCATATTAGCAGAAATCTTTCTACAACACTTAGAAAAAACAAGAATCCTCATAAACAATGACAGACACACATAAAATACTATATTGGCACAGGTTTGTTAACAACATCATAACTCTATACAAGGGAAGCAAAAGACAATGTGAACAGCACTATCTAGGAATGAGCATCGATGGCCGATGTTCCAAAAATATCGATGGTTAACATTAGATGTTCGATGTTTTTACCATCGGTTGGTTCAGTTGCGATGTTTTCATACTATCGATGGTTTCGTTTCGATGTTTTCCTTTGAACACTTTTTTAATTTGTAATGAAGACTTTTTTTAAGTTGATTGTTAAATTTAGTTTATTTTAAATCAACAAATTTTTATTTTAGATATTAATGGCTATGTAGTTTGCTCCCTAACCTAGGTAAACGATAAATACCATGTACAGTAATATTAAACAGACATGAATCAGCGCGCAGGTTGTAGTGGGGAGAAGACGGCAGCAGTGAAAGGCACGAGAGAGGAAAATGTCTACTAACGCAGTTGAAAATATTAGTGTACTCTCTGAATTGTCAATAAGACGCACATATGACAGGAGTAATCTATTTCGACACGGGTTGACTTTTCATACCTAATGTGCCGAAGTTACGCTTCTTTAATAATTAAAGATGAAAGATAATAGTTAAATTTACGTTTTTCCTTGTAAAATTAGAAAACTGATATTGCTTATAATGTAATAAAGCCGTTGCACTGCTTTGTGGATTCACAATTATTTTCGTTTTATTATATTTATAACTTTATTTATTTAGTTTTCTATTGTCTATGATTCTTATAGTGTTTTCAATAGTTTATTTTTAATTTTTAACGTTTTTATGTATTTATTGTTTTTTACATTTCATTAGCTACATTTTTAATTATATTACTAAATACTTTACCAAACTAAATTTTACAGCCCTACCAACACACACGCACGCGCGCGCGCGCGCGCACGCACAGATGTATTTAACTAACTTTTTACTAACCAATTATGCTTATAATGTGAAAATTCTATTATTTGTTTAATTGTTTTTAAGGTTTTTACCTTAAATTTGGTTACCTACTAAATTTGGTTTTAGGTAAGTTTTGATTTCGATTACGACAGTAAACGTGGACATTTTGTAAGACGAAACAAGCGTCTGACACAACAGAAAGAGACAATGTAGACCTAATAAATATTTCCATTATTTTGTAAACAGCGACTTGGCGTGTTGTGTCTGTTGCAATGTTTCTCGAAAGTCGAGGCTAGACATCAACAATCGTATATTTTGGAATGTGTACACTTTGTGTACATATTACGATTCACGAAAAACGTAGTAATATATTATCCACATTGCTCTGGCATCTTAATTTGTTTGAATAAGTAACATTAATAACAGACTCGTACGCGAAATGATTTTGTGTGTGTGTTTAAAAAACAAGCAGATGTAAACTATCCGTAAAGAACCGGAGAGACAATATTAATGTATTATTATTATTTTGACCTGGTGTAGGCTAGACATTACAGTATCTGTTTATTCAGGTGCAGTCATGTAGTGCGATTCTGTCAGCTTGAGACTAAACTATAACGATTAGTCACTCTTATTTGAATAGCAGTATGATACAATATGTGGATATTGCAAAATGCTTATTACATCATTGTGTATGGGTGGTCATAATTATTGTTTGTGACAGGAGGAAGGAACTATAATTTTTGACAAGACCTCTTATAAACTTTTATTGAAAGCAATTATTATAATTGCGGTTGCAATGAAACGCCAGATTTGACGTCATATCGTACGCAAAAACAAAACTCTAGAAATGCGACATAGCACTGAAACGAGACTAGGAAAAAATTCGGAAGATTTACACCAAATTTCGTATTTTCTAGAACATTAAAAAAAAATCGGAAGGTCTTCCGAAATTTCGGAAGACTTGGCAACACTGCGCACTAGACACTAGATGCCGGCTCACTGAGGCAGCAAAACAACTGTCAAGTATGTAAACAAGCTGGTGAGTCATCAAGTCGGTGCCTGAGCCGCGGTCGGACCAGCCGGTGGTCGGACTAGAGAGGTTTTACTGTACCTGTATAATTTGTTATAAAAAATAAATTGAATCTAAAAGTATTAGCAGTGTTACTTTACACTGTGATTTTATTAAGCTTTTACTGTTTAAAAGAAAATAAGAGAATTTATAGGCCTATCTCTCTTTGGGAATACTAATTTAAACTTTCACTAGGAGTAAACAAACCTGACATAGATTTAAAGAAGTTTCTGTTTTTGTTAAAGGGTGGTTTTTTGTTCAAAACACTTTATAATCATTATAATAATAAATAATAATGAACAGATTTAGTTAATTATGAATGTGAGATAAATTATTTTAACGTCACCTCGCCTTTACCTAACCTATTCTCAACGAGTTTGTCAACGGCCCAGGAAATTCTGATACGGGGAAGTTAGATGTATTTAAATTGTTTTCTCGGGTACAGTGTTGAGGTTTCCACATTCCGCCTGTCAAAATGTGGTGGTCACCCAAGGGCTTTTGGTTTTTCAGAATCTTCTGATAAGGTAAGTGAGTAAAGTATCAGGGTATATTATTCTTCTCTTTAATTATTTTTATTTATTATTCATCCCCAATTATTTGTACTATTACAAACATGTAAAAAGCATAGATTTTTATTTGAATTGCAACATTGGCATAAAAACATCGATGTCTGAAGTCTTAAAACATCGATGTTTTCATACCGATGTTTTTTTAACATCGATATACTCTTCACGATGTTAAACATTGATGGTTTTCTGGCGATGCTCATCCCTACTACTAACCCACATAAATAAATTACACAAAAACATTTTCTTCATTGCTGAATACAAAAACAACAATAACATAAACGTCTTACATCTCATCATCACAAAACTAGTATACAGACACAAATTCAGTATATACAGAAAACCTACTACAACTGGCATGCTAATATACAACTCCTCCAATCACCCAATACAACACAAACTATCTGCCAACAGAACCATGATACACAGACTAAACAACATCCCACTAGATGAAAAAAATACCAAGATGAATTAAACATAATCAAATATCTAGCAGAAACCAACGGATACAGCAGAACAATAATAATTAAACTCCCACACAAAACAAAACAACAGACAAAGACAGAAAACAACAAGTTCATAACATTAACATATATCAATAACCACTCTGAAAATATCAGTATGGAGAACCATACATGACTTCCATGTTCTAAGAATTATATTTAAAATCATTTTCGAAATGAAATATTACCATAGAAACTACTTCTTTCTACTTACTGCTTCAGCCTTAACCACAGTACTGTGGTCACTAACGTATACCACCTCACGTTATCGCACTCGATTTTCACTGATGATGGAAGTCGATGGCATTGCCGAAACGTCTGGTTTTGTAGAAAACATTGGACTACGGTCAAACATCCCGGGAAGGAATTTTAACAAAAACTATTTCTTTGTTGCCGATAACGTAGTACACATATATATAAAAAATATGCATAAAATTAATGGCTTGTACAAGTTAATGATTGATCTCCATTAAGTAGTGCTCAAGTTTCCAAAGTTTTAATATTATGATGTCCGTAATTAAAACATCAGAGCAGGTTTAGTGTGTATGAGTGTACACTTTGGACAAAAATTTTCAACATTTCCTATTGAGCGTTGCTTAGAGTAAAGCTGCGAATCTACAGTGTACGTTTCACAGAACAAACACACGGAAAAGAAGGAGCACTCCGAAGTCACTCATGAACGTGCATCTTGCAGAGGGTTCATTCCCTAAAGACGAAAAGTCTGTCTATGAATCGTTCCTCTGTAAACACGTGCAGTTACACTGTCCAGCGATCCACAGGAAGCAAATTGCTATCCACGCTGGACACTTTTTTGGCTTGCACGCGTTATGTTGGTGTGGGTTTGGGCACTTTCCATTTAAAAAGCGTGCAAATGTAAGAAAATAAACACGAGTGAGGCCAGAAATAACGCGAATTGTGTGTGTGTGTGTTCCCTGCCTTTTTATTGCAGTAATCATACTAATAAAATGGAAACGTCAACATTACATAATTGAGATATGCTTGCCTGCCACGAATGATATATTTTCACTCATACATGATTTACACTAAAATAAAAAATTATAATTTTATTGCCTGGCAACAAAATTATTTTATTTTTAACAATTACCATTGTTTGAAAAAGTTTAAATGAATTTTCAAGTACTTTACTGTTCTTAAAACGTAAAAGGTTGCAGGTAAACTACCCCTTCCCCTTAACCGATCTACACCAAAATCAAAAGTCCTTGAGATCTCTACAATTCAGGTACATATACAAAAAATTACTTGATTCTGTTTGAATTTGCAGCTGTTATCGTTTGCCATAGAAAATTACCCTTGATAAAAAACGCTGCAGGTAAACTACCCCTTCCCCTTAACCGATCTTCACCAAAAACAATAGGTCCTGAGTACAAATCAGGGCTGTATGCAAAAAATGATTTGATTCTGTTTGAATTTGCGGCTGTTATCGTTTGCCATAGAAAATACCATTGTTAAAACATAAAACATTGCAGGTAAACTACCCCTTTCCCTTAACCGATCTTCACCAAAAACAATAGGTCTTGAGAACTCTACAATTTAGGGTTGTATGCAAATAATCTTTTGATTCTGTTTGAATTTGCGGCAGTTATCGTTTGCCATAGAAAATACCCTTGTTAAAACATAAAATGTTGCAGGTAAACTACCCCTTTTCCTTAACTGATCTTCACCAAAAACAATAGGTCTTGAGAACTCTACAAATCAGGGCTGTATGCGAAACATTATTTGATTCTGTTTGAAATTGCGGCTGTTATCGTTTGCCAAAAAAAATTACCCTTGATAAAAAAAACCGTTGCAGGTAAACTACCCCTTTCCCTCAACCGATATTCACAAAAAATAATAGGTCGTGGTACTCTACAAATCAGGGCTGTACGCAAAAAATTACTTGATTCTGTTTGAATTTGCGGCAGTTATCGTTTGCCATACAAAAAAAATCTACAGACACACAGACAGACACACACACACACACACAGACACTTTTCGAAAAACGACTTTTTTTCATGTTTTGAGTGTAGTACAATCAGAATCTGATATAATCTCGAACACGATTTTTTTTGCCATCACCATACTTCCATTTCCTTAAGGAACATGGAAGTAAAAATAGCCCACAAATTAAAAAAGGAAACAGAACTACAAACAAAAGAGAACACAGACTGTCAAAAAACACACAAAGAACAAAACAAATTGGTACCTGGTGTATACAAACACACACACAAAGCACAAAACAAATTCGATCTACCTGGTGTTTACAAACTAAACTGCTCAGATTGCAACAAATTTTACATAGGCCAGACAGGACGAAGCTTCAAACAAAGATACATTGAACACACAAAGGCACTCCACTCCACTACAGAATCCACCTTTGCAAACTACCTCATTGAAGCAAACCACACATACAAAAACATCGACAATAACATGTACATTCTACACATACACACAAAAGGCCGAAAACTAGACACTCTAGAACAATTGGAAATATACAAACACACGAAAACAAATAAAAACGACATCCTAAATGAACAGACACAATTTAAATCGCACACATTATTCGAACATATACACCCCACACACACAACATCGCTCTTTCGAAAATCGATTCCGTCACCAACAACAAGACGGACAGTGCTACCAGCGGCAACCTCTGAAGAAGCTTTTTAAAAGTGAAAACCAGTTCAGGTTATAAGGTAAAACTTTTACGTTTTTACCCATAAAAAGTTTTGTGTTCCCGAGTCGTAGTGAAATAATTATATTTAGTTAAGTAACGGACACGTCATGGACAACGAAATCCAAGAACTATTTGAACACGTCACACACACACACACACACACACACACACACACACACACACACACACACACACACACACACACACACACACACACACCCACACACACACGCACGCACACGCACACGCACACACACACACACACAATCGATATTTCAAAAGACAGCGCTGTCACCAAGAACAAGACAGAAGCGCTCCTACAGCCAGTCTCTGATGAAGCTTGTAATAAACAAAAACTATTTCAGGCTACAAGGTACAAGTCTAACATTTTTACCATAAAAAATTAGTGTTCCGGGCTGTAGTAATATATTTATAATTAGATTAAAGTACTTGTATGAAAGGCACAATTGAAAGTGTCTTCCTCCCATACAGTTGATTGTAAGTAATGCTATGCAGATAGTTATAAATATTTTGACAATTTAAAACAAAACAAACTTCTTCATTACACAACATACCACCACCACCACTGTCTTTCTCACAGCCACTCTCAGAATTACAGTAATTAAATTGTTTCCTAGGTTTATAATCAGGGGTGGCTCATTCTTAGGGCGCTAAGGCACGTGTCCCCCAGTTTAAATCATATCACTAAACAATCCATTATCACTACTCGTGGAAAGTCATTATATCTTTCTTTAATACTTGAGACGAGAAAATGTTTTCGTGTTGCATAATATCAGAAATGTTTTCAGAACAGCACGCATCACGGTGCTATGACAGTCTATAACAAAATGGAATTACAAGATTTGTACAGTCAACGTTGTGTATGAAAACCGATATAAGTTGGAAGACTGTTTTGAAGTTCCTGAAGACAAGTGTACAAACAAACTCGCAGTTAATGAAGCAAGTGGTCACAGAAGGGTTCTTTAGAACCAAAATTTTATGTTCTGGCTAACTTTTTTTCATAGAATTCTATCACACATGAACATATTGTACCAACAACTACAGAGTACAGAGTAAGAACAAAGACAGTGTAATGTGGCCAAGTGACGTAGGAATTTTTGAAAATGAGATGCAGAAAGAAACGGAGAAAATAAATGAAATAGAAACACAAATAAACGACGATTCCCTGAGCAACCAAGAAGAAGGAACAATAATGTTGGATGCAGCACTAGAATAGGGGATGCAAAAGAAGTATGTCACATCACTATAGCTCATGTAAAATGTACATTTACTTACACAGGTCACCTGGTGGCAGCTTCATTTCCACTTTTTTCTACAAACTTTCAGGCGAGTGATTCAGCATTACCCTTTCTTACAAGAAAACAAAGTTTGGAATGAATTGAAAAAATTATACAGACGGCATGATTTTAATATTATAGGCACAATAAAACTTCTTAACTTTATGTAAAAAACAATCTTACCTCAGTTTTCAAAGATATGTTGAAACTTATAAAAATTATCACATAACGACCTCCGTAACAACTGCCAAACCTGAGCACTGCTTTTTGACTCTGAAAAGACTAAAGACTTTCTTGAGAAGTACAATGAAAAACAACAGACTGAATGCTCTTATGATGCTATCTGTCAACAAGGAACTTGTTAAAGACATGAAGGACTTGAATGAGAGAGTGCTAGAAAAGTTAGTTAACCTTTGTCAATAAAGGAAAGATGATCTTTGTCAATAAATAAATGATCTGTTTAAAGAGTATGTATCATAAAAATAATATAGTGTAAATATAGTGTATTACTTTTTTTGTGGGAACAGTATAGACATTTTTGTGGACACTTTCACAATAAAGAGACAGTGAAGAGACTAAGAATGTGTATGGTTATGTTTATTAATAAAACTGGTGACAACAGCTCACAATATTTGAGGTGAGTTCAAGTTTTTATAAATAAGAAGCCTAAAGGCCGCGCCCTCTAACCTCTTAAGTCACAAGCTGCCACTGTTTATAATAACATTTTTTTTGTGTTTTCAAGAATTGCTTCTTGTTCAGTATAATCCGATTCAACTTTTTAAATGTGTTCACACTGAATTTTTCAGTCATCTGTAGTAACTTGAGAAAATCTTTGTTCACATGGTCTTAATATGTCCTCAGTTTCCAATGTTACCTTATGACTTTCAACCCAACTCTTCAAGTGTGACCAGATTAGTTTAATCGGATTGATCATCTGATCAGGATAATACAGAGGTAATCTAAGAACTGTATGTCCCTTTTCAGCTAAAATTTCATCAGTTAAATTGGTATTATTCATAGGCCTAAGCACTAAGCTATATGATATAGGTTTTATATCATATAGCTGGATTTCAACGTCTTTATGAAATGGCATTTTGATATTTGTTAACTACGATATTAATTGATGACTCGTTGGGCACTTGGTGAAACACATTAATACAAAGGTTTTGTAAAATATATAAAAACACTTGGTAAGTTTCACAAATTTTTTTAATTAACTCTGACAGCTGTTTCGACTAACTTAAGCCATTGTCAAAGAGCGAGTGAATGAAATTACTGAACACAGGATGTTAGTTTACCACCTACACACCACTAACATCCTGTGTTCAGTAATTTCATTCACTCGCTCTTTGACAATGGCTTAAGTTAGTCGAAACAGCTGTCAGAGTTAATTAAAAAAATTTGTGAAACTTACCAAGTGTTTTTATATATTTTACAAAACCTTTGTATTTGTTAACTAGTTTTTTCATTACAGCTTTTGAAGAGTTAGAGGAAGCCATCTTATTAGTTTGAACATTCTGGTAAAATGCAGTATTCATTACTACAACATTATGTGTTGTAAGTTAAGAAGTAATTTTTCTTACATCCAACACCTGCAATTTTCATGTTACTGTGGTAATCACCAGGTGAGGTGAATGATGTGTTTTGAATATTAACAGTGTATTAGGGACACATCAATTCATTCTCATAGCTTGCACAATAATTACTAAACAACTATGGGTGCTAAATAACTATGGCATAATTTCATAATTCTAGGCTTTTGATGTACCATGGTTACCATGTGTATGAGTATTGTCTGAATATATGGGCCTATTTTATTTTAGATACGGTTTTATATACATTAAGTACTGAACCCATATAGACAGTATTTCATGATTTTCTATCAGAATTTGCTAGTTACTTCTTGACTTTATCTACTTAAATCCTAGCTCTTTATTGAGGCTTGTTTTCCCCTTTAAAATTTATAGATTCTTTCAGGACAGTAAGAAGAATAATGTTTTCCTTTACTATAAAAAACACAAACAATTCGTCACATTACCTATTTATCAAAGTTGTCAATATTTGTTATATGTGGAGACATACAGTGGGTTTTATCAGGTGTACTGAAGAACTCAATTTCACCATTTTCAATGCTTTAAATTCTTCCTTTATGTGAAGTAGTGCTAGCTGTGCAACATCTGTAGCATGTGCACCATGCACTTGTACCTTGTACAATAAAGAGAAGTTTTTGAGTCTATGAGAGCAGTGAGATGGGCGAATGTAAAAACTCTGTCAAAAGTCTGATGGAAGCTGTATCCAGGAGAAATTACAAGATATTCCCCCAACAATGTACCTAATGAAGCAATATATAAAAACCAATTTGTTTCAGAACTGGTTGAGCTAATGAAGTAAACTTCAGGCTCCACATATGTGACAATGGAAACACTGAAGATTGGTTTAACTTGATGTGGATGACTCAGGCTACCAGATTCTCATTTTTTAGGAAATTATAGAGTAGATTGAAAATTTGCTTCAGTAAAGGAAGAAAAGGCAAAAGAAACTATAGGTAGCAACAGTGAAAGGAATGGACCAAGCAATGATGAACCAGTTCATTTTCTTGAAACAGCAATGAAGTGGCCTGACAAAAGTGAAGAAAGTGACTCAAGTGGACTACTGGATTCAGATAGAAGAAAATTTATGGTTTCTTTTAAAACTGCTTGTCATTATAAGATTACAATTTTGTATGTAAATGTGTACATATATTTGACCAAGAGGCAATAAATTTTTGATTTTTGAGTATTGGCTAGCGATATTGTTTCATTGCCTTGAAACAACTGAATACAGAATGACAAAAGTATTTCTGTGGTATTTTAGCATTTTATTGGTATGTTAATTATTCAGATAACTGATTTTCCAGGCATATACTGATCACGGAATAGTAGTAGCTCACAAGGGTATTTTTGGTGGCTCATGAAAGGTTGTAAAAAATGCACAGTTATTGCCAGATAACTTATTAAGGTGAGTGAATGATTGAAATATTGGGACGCTCTTGGGGCAGAGATCAAAAAGTGTTTGTTACTATCTGCATACTCTTAGTGTTGAATCCTGATGTAAACAAAAGCATATATCACATCGAAACCCCTATTTGATGCTTGACTTAATTAGCCAAGCTGATATGAAAGACTTGATTTGTTTGAAAGCTAAGCTGGAAAACAGGGATTACAATCCTACTACAGTATACCAAAAAGTATCTCATGTCAAAATCCTTTCTAAGCTGAGAGAGCAATTTGAGAAATGTTTTCAAGACTTTGAGAAAATTGCACTCTTGGTACAATACATTGCATCCCTTTTTATGGAGATTGATGCTGAGATTTTCAAATTACATCATGCAACACTAAGCAGAAGATAACACTGCAGTGAAAACGGAGTTCATAGCATTGCAAATTGAAATCTGTCATCTCAAGCTTTATATCTATTTGGCCTCTATAGTAGTCTTCATAGAAGTAGTCCCGTCAAGGTCACACACTTTTACTGTTTCTCCCTGTCTCCTCCACGCCCCTCGCCCTGCATTGTTGCCGGCTACTACATTCCATTGTATTTTAGCAGTGATACGTAAGCAAATTTCATACATCCACTTTATATGGCTCATTTAATATTTCTTTATGTGTATTGCATAAATGAATTTTTTTATCAAAGATAATTAGTTGTGGTTAGTATAACTCAGATGTTGGGTGCGAATAATTTTAACTAAAAAAAATTTCTATGAGATAGCAGCATATTTTTTGTTGTGGTGTAAATATCTACAGAATTTCTACCCTTGTGTTTCTCCTCTTTCTTTCCTTTTCTTTGTTACGATTTCCACTATTGTCACTGATTTTAGAATTTTTAGCAGTTTAAAGTACAAAAAATAATTTTAATTGTGAGTTTAATGGAAGCCTCATTGACAACAACAAAGTAAATATTTAATTTAAAAATTATATTGTTATATTCTTTACATTAAGTAGGCCTACTGTGTAGCATTTTTCAGAAAAAAGTGAAACTGTTGCTTACTACAATGCTGTAAGCAAGAGGTGTGACCTTGACGGTAGTGTACTATTTCTATGCAGGCTACTATAGTGTCAATGGAAAAGTGTCCTGTTTTTGTTCATGCAGCTCTACAAGTGGAGTCATTGTTCAGGTGTATATATCTATGTCAGGCTTCTTTTTTGAATATGAAGATAATAAAATGCTAGAACAGAAACTGGCCCACAGATGAACACTTGTATTTGAATTGAGGGTGACTATTTACCTAATTCAAAAACGAAAAAATTTGGTGAAAATGAGTTCCATCTTCTCATAACAAATAAGCTGGCCAATCGGTTTTAGTTAAGTAAGTTTTTTTTCTTCTATTATTTCAGTAACTGAATATATATATTAACTATACAATTCCGATCATTTTTAGTTCACTGTCATCTTCATGTATACAATGTTCATAACAATTTATAAACATGTGACATCATCTTTGTAAGCAGTGGCGTATCTAGAATTTGGCTGGGGGGGGGGGGTCCAGTTGGCTTCATACAAAAGAAAAAACATGTTAAGACTAATCCACATTATTATCTTTAAAGTGGCTGAAAAACACGTGATAACATCCTGAAATTGATCCTATTAAAGTAAACGGTAATAACACAATAAAAACACACATTATTGAAACATTGTTAAAAGATACTTATTGACTGAAATGATTTTCCTATATTTCATATTTCAAACATATAGCCTACTGCTGTGTAATAAATCTGTATATTTAAAAAAGAGCTACTACTGTATTAGTGTACACAGCTGAAAAATAAAGTAAAATAGCCTAAAAGTTAAGAGATTAACAAACTTTGTGAACTTTTTCAACCCTCTGGGGGGTTCCAGTCCCGTTTGTACACCCCCCTGTTTGTAAACAGCAAACATAAGTATGTATTATCAAAAAATGAAATGTAAAGCACAACAAACAACAACAACAATTTACTGTCTACACTCAGTATGTGAAGAATAATAATAAATTAAAAAAAATAAATGTTTAAATTAATTTTTCCTGCATTTATATATTTAGAACAGAAATATATTTCAGTTGAGTTTTCCCCTGAAAACATAATGTTACCATAACTTGGTGTAACATTACAATGAAAGTAGCTCAATGAGGAGGGAGGTGACCACTGCTTTCTATATAACATAGAAAGTATAATTCATTACTTTCTGATACTTATTAAAAATAACAATAACAATCATAGTAATAATTACAATAACCACAATATGCACTCATTTTATCTATTGAGACAATTTAGGATGTCAGTGGAAGGCATAAAATTTACCTTGGTAAAAGACTCTTCCCCTCCTTTTTCGCCTCCTTAGTTTTCTTAGAGGTGCTAACATGTTGCATGAGATGTAATTTCACCTTGTAATAAAGTGTATGTTTACAAAAACTTCAGCTTATATATGCTTTGTATGTGTGTGCACGTGTACGTGTGTTTGTGCACGCACACACGTACACATACCGTATATATATTAATGTGGGTAGATAAAACAAATTTTGTTGTGAAACACATGAAAAAATATTTTAAATCATTTAATCTCTATATATTTAAAGTTGATAATTTTGCACACACAATACAATGATACGAAAAAAATCCTTTAATATATTAACTGTTAACATACCTAATTGACGTTTAACACTCTTCTTTGAATAAGACATGAAACTTGTATAAGACATATACCGGTACCAGTCTTATCTGCCAAGTATATATTGAAAGGAAAACACTTAAAAAACTTTTAGGTATTATTTATCTATCCTTTTTTTTGCTTGAAGAAGTCTGTGCCTTTTTGTTATCTGCTTACCAACACTGTCTCTCTGTCTCTGTCCATTAAATAATTAGTAACAAGAAAACTGTCCTTATAATTTTAAAATATTTTTGTTTCTTTGTAACATACTTGAATCATAAATACTAACATGCTTTCATAAAAATTCTATGTCATTTTTTAAAAACACATCTTTAGCTACTTCTTCCACTTGGTCTGCAGAGTGTTGTTCTATTATCTTGTCATCAAAATGGTATCTTTCTTTTTAAGAATTTTATATAAAATAATTGTTTTGATTTTTTTTCTGGTTAAACTGGTATATGTTTTGGCTTGTTTTTATTTGAAAGAATATGTTGTTTCAGAATATCCAGATTTTCTCTAAGTTCAAACCACAACTTGGACATTTCTTTTGAGATTCTGACATTGTACAATATGTGTAGTAGGACTAAAAATAAAAAAAAATTGCAGAAATCCATACTTCCTAAAGCCATTGGTGAAACTTCTAATCGGGGTTATTTTATATGGACAAACCATTAGTTCTATTACAAAACCCCTAACCTGTAGGAAAGGAGTTACAATTCCTTAGTTGGTGATCTACTCTTTTAGGGATCAGAAACTTGCTGTCACTCTTCTCTTTCTGAGATACAACAGTGTGGCCTTGATTAGATGTATTGATGCTGAACGTTTCTTAATATTTACAGTATACCTTGTCAAAATTATAGAAATCTGATGTGTGCACATAAGGGAGTGAGTAAGTAAGGTGGTATACAGAGTGCATAGCAACATTGGTAGGGATAGTTGACTCACAAAGTGTCAGTAGCACAGAGACTCACCAGCCAGTTGCCTGCATCACATTCAAAGATTAGATACAGTTTTAAAGTACTTTATAATAAAAACTCAATGAAAAAGTAAATTGTATCATTAAGGAAATAGATCAGTTCTATCATAGTATTGTCCAGGTTATCTGTACATCTGGAAAAATCAGATTTTTCATTAGTAGTATTGCGTTGTCATCAAGCCTTATAAGTAAAGCCCAGATTTTCGTGCAGTAAAAAATTCCAGAACATGCAATAAAAACTTGAAATTGTGCAAAATCGTGCAGTAAAAATTTTAAATTGTGCAAAATAAATGCAAATCATAAAATTGAGTTAAACTAACATGACATTGGTCCCATGTCCTTAAACATATGGAAATAATAGTTTTCATCTTAAAACTTACTGATTCAGACCATAGTAAGAGGAGAATAATTTTGTCTAAAAAACAACAAATACCAATCATTACCACTCACCACTTTGTTAGGTATATATTCTCAGATTTTACTTTTATTCCTGTTTATAATAGATGGCTGTTGAATTAAAGTTTACTAAACTTCGTTTGTCCAAAAGTCCAAATAAAGTTACTAAAAATATTTTTAATAAACACGAATTTACATTTTTAACTTACTTACTATTAAGTTTATGTTCAGGCTTTTTAGCTTAACATATTGTTAAAATTAATAATAAAAAGTTTAGCTTAACATTTTGTTAAAATTAACAATAATGTATTTTTCAAAATTATCTGCTGAAAAGCTAAATCGTCGGTCACTTAAAACGTATTTGAGTTGAGAAAATACACGCTCGACATCAACACTTGTCATTGGACACAGCTTGAAACAGCTTAGGATTTTTGGATCTATTTCTAATGAAACATCTATTCCATTAAGAGCATTGTTATATTTTGTTAAAGTATTGTAATCCGGATTTTTTCCAATGACATTTTTGAATTTATTGTAAATTAGTAAACCTTTTTCATTATTTATTATTTTAAGCTGGTTTTCTGTTTTTTCTATAATTTCTATTTGTGAACTTAATGAAAGAGTTCTTTCTTCAAGTTTCTTAATTGAATCTGAAAGCGTGGAATATAAACGCTAAATCGGAAGTAATGGAAGTTGTTTTTAAAATGGCCTTTACTTTTGTGACAGATTGAGCATCTTCCTCAAGTTCAGCAATAACTACCTTATATTTTGAAAAATTATCGGAATAAAACAACGCGGCTTCCAACCATGTCCCCCACCTAGTAATAACAGGTTCTGGTGGAAGAGGACAATCCATTTTATCTCGATACACTGATACACGATGGGGAGCTTTAAGGAAAATTTTTTGCCATTATTTATCAATTTATTTACGTCAGGAAATACTTCACGAATTTTCTCAGCTACACGATTTAAGCCATGCTCGTTAAATGAATCATTTTTGAATAAAACACTTTTAATGTGGTTCCAGTTTTTACCATGTAAGGAGCAGCATCAGTAATGAAGAGCAAAATTTTATCTTGAAATGTAGTTTCTTCAAAAAAATTCATTAAACTATCGTTAATAAAATGAGAAAGTTTCATGTTTTGTTTTCACGAGTTCTTTAACTGAAATTAAAAATGGGGTTGGTAGAACTTCTGGGTGGAGAATGCCAATTACTAAACTACAAATGTATTTACCCCTAGGATCAGTAGTTTCATCAACCATTATGTAAATAAAATGACTTTGGATTTTATTTCTTATTTCGGACATAGTTGAATTGAAACATATATTTAAATAGTTCTTCCTGAGTGGGCTCTCATCAGGAATTTGTTTGTTTGTGTACTTTTCCAAAAACGATTTAAAAGGTGTTGACTGCAACTTATGGAACAGTAATTAGTAGCAACCATTGCGTAGCACAATTCCATCATGAATTCTTCTTGGCTATCGGTACGGCGGGAGCACTCTGCCAGTAAAGATTGCACAGGGCCACTCTTTCGTATTTTGGAATCTTTCAACTGTATGTGTCCACCTGTAGTTAAAAACCAGAATTAAAAATGAAAACGTACAGTTGAAAGAACCAGAATCTTTTTAGCTCTAAAACACGAGGAGAGAAAAATTCAAAGCATTAACTTACTCGAATTGCAGTGAGCATCAACTTGTGATTTTCTCTCGCTGCCTACAACCTTATCACAGGGCACACAGTACATTGTCTTCCCATCAGCTTTCAGCTCTGGATATTTTTCAATCCATCGTCTTATCTTGGAGCTGAGACTGCTTGCCGTTTTAGGCATATTAATAGATTCACACAAAACGAAAAAACACGTACTGTTCCGGAGGCAGACAACTGAAAACTAAACAAAACATCACTCCGAGAAGAGAACAGTGAGGAGGGGAAATAGAGTAATTCAAAAATTCTTGGAAGAATAAACCCGGCTCCTGCTTGCTCTGGGTCAAAAATCGTAGGAACGAATGAGGCAGTTGAGCCATCTTTACTAGCAACCGAGCGAGTGAAAATTTTTGTCTCTTTCCTTCGGTTGTTGCATGTTTACATCATTTGATGTTCCACGAATTTCTTCGTGCTGATTTTGTTCTCGACTTTGTTTACGATCTGCGTGTATGTTTCGCGCTTGGCTATCGCGCAGCTGAATTTTGAAAAACAGGTAAATGTGCAATTTTGTGCATTAAAACTACAGAATGTGCAATTTTGTGCATTAAAACTACAGAATGTGCAATTTTATGCAGTAACCCCCAAAACGTGCAATTTTGTGCAAAATAAAATGTATGTTAAAATGACCTACACATCCCGATTCGGGTAAATAACTTGTCACTGGCCGTTTACGAACTAGCAAAAAAAGATGCAATTGCACATGAATCTGGGCTTTACTTATAAGAAATTCTTTAATCTGAATACCCATTAACTTGTCTATCTCTGCATATTTGTTTTCAAATTTAACACTACGATCACATTTTTGCCAGTTTTCATTTGTCAGTTACTGAAAAAACATTTTCCACATTTCAAGAACTGCATTCAATAAAATACATGGATCACAAGCTGCTATATTATTTTATACCATTCCCTAAATAAGTTCCAGAGATTGAGTTCTGGAGACATGGGGTAATCTGAGGACACTGTGATTGTATTGTTCCAAAATAGAATCTATAGAGAATTCTTCCTAATTTTGTCTGTTGATTTTATTGCGTAGTAAATTCAGGTTTATACATATTTAAGCATAACAAAAATTTTTGTTTCACAACAATTCTAACATTTTTGAATTTTTAAGGTGGGAATCAGCATTTCATATAAATTTTTATTGTGGTACAGGGTATCATCTTTCACTAAAACTGACCAGTTTGGTAGGTGTAGAATACATATAATTTTCAACCACTTCTTGCTATTTTCTGTATTAATTTCTTTGTGATAATAATCAGAACATTAGCCTTAGAAACTTAAAGTATGTGGAAGACCATGCACATATCATTAATTTTTTGCCCATTGGACAATTATTTTATAATAACTGGAGATAGATCAGACCAAGCCATACTTTTATGTGGCTAAATGTATATGTGATTCATCTGAAAATATATCTGATTAGCCACTTTTCTTAAGTCTCAAATTTTAAAAAATATAGGCACTTTGAAATGAGTGCCATACTTTTATAATAATTTTTGTCTGTTGTTGACTGTTTTCTTCCATCTAAACCATATACTTTTTAAGAAATTCATACGAAAAAAATCAAGCCAAAGTTCTGCATGTTCAACTTGTCGAAACTCATAATGTTCTTAAAGCCAGTACTATTTACCAGTCGTGTGAAAGTCATATACTATATTACACAATGCACTTAATTTAAAACTACCTAAATTCATTTTTTTTTATTGATATGATAGCGAGTTTTTCCAGACAGATGAATTTATTTGATTCTGTTACAGGTTTTCTCAGAGAATGAATATTTATATACATGTCAGATACTTTATTTAAGATTTCTAAATGTTTCATTGTAGGATTGTCTTTTGAAACTGATTTATGCATGTTCATAATTACGCACTCGCTTTGACTTCTTAATGGAACTCCTTTTCCTAGGCGAGCATAACTTGGTTAAGGCACTGTATGTTTATAAAATATGACAAGATAGTAATTCACAACCAACTGTTGACTGATTACTAAGATGAAGTTACTCAATGCACTCCAATATTTCCTCCACTCCCTCCTCATTTTACTTTGGACCCACTGCGCGTAATGGTTTCTACACTTTGACAAGCTCTACCCACTTAGTGGCAGCAATAGCATCATAAGACCCTAAAGTAGCTCTTTTCTATGACAAAAGAAAATAGAAGACATAAATTGGTCACCTGAATATCTGAACAAAGATAAAAAGAAGAGAATTGGGCTGAACAACTGAACATATGGCTGACAACCACAAAACAAAAAAATTATGTTGCTAAAAACCTGAAGGATAATAAAGATGGGGCACCTATTTAAATGTTGGTGAAATGAAACATATTCATTGATATAAATCAAAAAGGATAGTCAATAACAAAAGTGCAGAATATGTGGTCTTAAAATAAATGCTTAACACTCAGAGTACAACCTGACACAGACCTGGCAGAAATAGGACTAATTCACCATGTACATTACTGATATTATATCGAAGTTATTGTGAAAGTTCAGTTAGACACCAAGGATGTTAGATTTCTGTCAAGGTGCTAGGAAAGGCAGATGAATGTGTACGCCTGGGTCTTATTGAGTTTAACCACCAAATGCTTGTTGCAGACATTATCGATGAAGTGATTCTTGGGACGTACATTATGAATGTCTACGGATTCATTGTGGACTTAAGAGAGAATGTCCTGAGGGTTGGCCACGAGAAGATAAAGCTTTGCATGGCTAAAATAACAGGGTCTACCAACCATTTGATTAAATAAGTGGCATTGGCCGAAGAAAAAGTTAACAGGTCTGGACAAGAGGAACCTTCCTATTGCAAGCGGAAATGGAGGAAGAACTAGCAGAGGAAGTACAAATAAGTTTAATGACAAAAGAAGTGATTGGAAAGCCAACTATGGGTGTCGAGATAAGACTCTTGTTTGTTCCTGAGTTAATGGAAGAAGCCAGTAAAAACGTTACTGTAGATGAAGTCACGCAAGAAGTTGTTGATGAGAACCAATCAGACTTGGACCAGCTATGTAGACCACCTGGCCAAGTATTACTTCAGAGATGGGTTGCGAGTTTGGGACGAACAGGCTTAAGGAGGGGGCAGTGTTATGTAATGCGGAAAAAGTGTTACACCATTATAGAACATTCTTGGCTATTCCAATGAGATCCAGCTGTAATGTTGTGTGTACGTGACCTCAACATGCGTTAGCCAGACTGTTCCAGATTCGCCGGCCTCGCCCACTGTGTCAAGATTGCAATCAATTACGTTCCGGTGTTTTCTAGTAGTGTTCTTGATGCATAGTAGGGATTGTTCTAGATATCTCAGTGGGGTATAAATACAAGACTTCAGTGGTGCTTAGTCAGTTTTGAGTTAATGTCAAGCAATTTACACAGTGCGGTTCGAAGTATTGTGGTGAAGTGTTATGTGTTTTATAATTGTGCGGGACAATTGTATTGTATGTGTTTTGTATTAGTTGATATTATTATTGCGGTGAACAATTTTTATTTGACTTGTTGTAAGAGACTATCTTGTTGATTAAAAACTGTTTAATTATGATAATTAAAGCTGGTGATTAGTGACTTAATTGGTGTCTTGTATTTTGTTTTCCACTGTACCATACGACGATCAGTGATACTGTCGTAACAGTGGGTCAGAAGTGCGACAGAACCGTTAACAGTGGAAACACTGGACACTTTGTACAAGACGAGTGTAATTCGTAATTAATCGGTAAACAATGGATGACAGTCAGATGATGGAAAATTTCCAGGCCCTGCTGTTGAAGACAAAGGAACGACGCTGACAGGAGGCGGAAGAAGCAGAAAGACGACAAAAAGAAGAACAAAGACAAGATAGAGAAGAAGCAGAAAAACGACAGAATGAAAATGCAAGCAGGAAAGAGAAGAAACTCAAGAACGGCAGAAAGCACTAATTTTGGAATCTGAAGGACAGCAAGCAGATAAAACGGAAGCTCTATTTGAAGCTATGCAAAAACAATTGCAAGAACATATGTGCCACGTTACACTGCTGAGCCCCCAAAACGTAACACACAACATACACCAGAAACAATGAAGATACTTACTACTACCTAAGTCGCTTTACACAATATAAGATACTCCTAAAATACCTAGTCTTAATGTCTAACATAATTACCTAAAGGCGGGGGTATGTATAAAATTAAAACTCAGTACAAGCAGCTAGTGAGCAGAGTCAAGGTGCACCCGTTTATTTTAGAATAAAAATAAACCTCAGAACGTTATATAATTGTGTTTCAGCCAGAGAAAGATGAATTACTGAGTCGACCAAATACAGAATAAATTAAATCCCAAAAATCACAAAAATTCAACAATAACATAATTCAAATACTAGATTAACCAATTATTAAAAATTCCACAGTTGCATCATTTAAATATTGGGTGAAATCATTAAAAATTCAATAGTTGCGTAAGTCATTGCCAGTTTACAATTTGTAATATATAGTGTACAAGCTATGATCCGTTCATTAAATTTCTTAGCACCTTTTTTATACTGTAAAGTCCTTGCAAAGATACAAGTTCATATTGCACAAAATGATAAATTTACTTCATCTTCCCTTTGACTAGTAATCTGGTAACTGGAAACTGCAGGTGAATATAACTAATGAATAATAATGTTACTTGAACATGTGAGTTGTGTTTGCTGGCGGCCTGCTGTTTCTGGTCACACCGTGCGTAAGCCAGTCATGGAAAGCCATGTTTCTGCGCTGTTCATACGGCATGCTGTCGTACGTATTCTTGAGAGTATGAAGCAATCATGTGGCGAATCAATATTCTCACGTTCATGGGCCCATACGTAGAACCAAGCTTTACTTGGTGATGAGACTTCCAACCGAAGTACCCACCAGGAGATGACGGGCGACTCTGCTCACAGCGCAGTTTGATGGTAGACTGACTGAACTTGTCGAGTGAAAAGTTTACTAGAAAAGGGATGGGGGGGATGACGTCAGGGAACGCTGACCAAAGTACGAATAATTTTCCGTCGCGCGACTATTTAAACTTATTTTAAATGAATCGGTATTAACGCTTGTTGCATTCGGCAAGGGGTGCTGAATAACTGCAACAGAACTCCCCCCCCCCCATAACGCAAGCGTCGGGTGCAGAAACGACGGTTGTCCAAGGTCAAATTCACCAAAAGCAATATTAAATATTCACAGAACACCAATAATCAGTTACAAGGGAACCATGTAAGGTTTCTTGCAAAAATAAGAAATCGCCAACAATCAAATTAACTACAAACACCCACATAAGGACAAAAGGCGTCCAATAACTTAGTAACCAACAAGAAAATATAACGACTTAATTCCATCACACATTAACATCAAAGATACAACCGAACTTGTCGAGCGAAAAGCTTTACTAGAAAAGGGACGGGGGGGGGGGTGACGTCAGGGAACGCTGACCAAAGTATGAATAATTTTCCGTCGCGCGACTATTTAAACTTATTTTAATTTAATCGGTATTAACGCTTGTTGCATTCGGCAAGGGGTGCTGAATAACTGCAACACATACTACCGCAGAGTTGGGCCTCCTACGTGGTGACTTAGGAGAATTACGCTGTGATCTGAATGGTCAAGAGGTAAGATTGTCTACAGTCGAAAAATCTGTATCAAATATAGCACAAACAATGTCAGAAAAAATATCTGCAGTGGAAGACTCAATTAAAAACATAAGAGAACAAATTAAAAGTGAAGTCGAGCAGTTCATGAAGACACAACCAAAACAAATTTCTGAACAGACTGTACCACTGATAAAGACACAGAAAATAAGTCAACAGAGAAAGTCACTTTGCCTGTAGTAGGGACAGTTCATGTCAAAGCTCCAACCTTTGATGGAAGCACACATTCGGCAACGTATCTACGCCAATTTGAAGCTGCTGCATGTGCAAATAATTGGACAGAGAAAGACAAGGCAGTTTCACTCATTCTCGCTTTAAAAGGACTGCTGCAGAACTATTACAGAAAGTGCCACCTGTCAGCCAGAACACCTATGCCGAATTGATAAAATCTCTGGACTTACGGTATGGTGATAAACATTTGCGAGATATGTACTACGTTCAGTTAAGAACAAGATGACAACGTTCCGGGGAGAGTCTTCAAGAGTTTGAAGCAAGTATCGACAGACTGATTAGATTGGCCTATCCTGAAGCACCAGAAGATTTTCGAATGAGGTTGCGGTGCAGACATGTATTAATGGTATCAGAGATTGTGAACTTCAGCAAGTGTTACGAATGGCAAGACACCGAAATAGCTCAGAAGCTCTTGTTCACGCCCTAGGGTTTGAAACTGCCAAGTCAGCATCCCACTACATTAGTGGGTTTATGCCATCACATTGTAGTCAGAAGATCCCAGTATCAGATTGCTGTTACGATGGATGCAGAAAACAATGTTGTCGGACAAACAATTCAGAAGTTCAAGAGCGCCGCAACGATTTGAACGATGGGAAAAAGACAGAAGACCGAAGTGTTACAACTGTTGAAAACGTGGTCATCTACAGGTAGACTGTTGGGAGAAGAAAATACCGAGAGAAGAGAGTGATCACACCAATTGGAGAAGTAAAGCCCCAGAACAGCACACAGTTTCCACGTTACATAAGAACAGTAAAAACTTGATCATTAATGGATTTGTGGAATGTAAACCAACATCGTTTACAGTTGACATGGGCGCAACAGTGTCCATTGTGCCCCCCAACTTAGTCAGCAACTGCCAGCCTCAAAATAGCTCTTGTACAATACAGACTGACTGGAAGCCCCATTACATATGAATACTTATAGCAATGAAAAAACACATTCACAGAGAGTGAGCTTGTAACTTCTAGAAGCAGACTGAGTTCACTTAGTAAGGCCATTCATTTAATTCCCATCATAAACTTTAATTATATGCTGTTAATTATCTCATCTAACAAAACACTATCTCTCTCTCTCTCTCTCTCTATCCTATGGCGCTACAGCCCAAGTCGGGCCCTGGCCTCCACCAATCTCCGCATCCAATCCACTCTATCCACTGCAACCCTCCTCCAGTTTCTTATCCCCATGTCTCTCGCGTCCTCTGCAACGCCATCTTTCCACCTCTTTCTCGGTCTACCTCTAGGTCTCGTTTCCTCCCATGTACCCAGCAAAGCCCTCTTGGGGTTCCTGCCATCCTCCATTCACATAACATGTCCGGCCCAAAGCACTCTTTGTATTCTTATAAATTTTGAGACTGGTATCTCTTTATATATTTGATACAGTTCGTTGTTGTATCTCAGTCTCCATGAGCCATTTTCTTGTATTGGGCCTATAATGCGTCTGAGGATTTTCCTTTCAAAGGAGTCTACTATGTCGACTGTTTTCTATGTGATTGTCCATGCCTCACACCCGTAGCATAGCACCGGTCTGATGACAGTCCTATATATTTTCATTTTTGTTTCCCTGTGCACATCCCCAGACCTAAATGATGCCAATACAAAATACCATACAATATTCATCATTAAGTGTTCTTGTTTGTCACAACTCATCACATTATTCAGTCCAGTATTAAACCATTACAATCTCATAATTAAATGTCCATTAATAACAAACTAACCACCATCGTCATAAATTAATCTTATATTAATACAACACAATTCATTTTTAATTACATTTATTTTATTATTATTATAATAACCCTTTAACCTTGTTTTATTCGTTATACCACAACAATAATTTATCAAATTATTCCACATCGTTGTCTCATAAAACCTGTCTACACCAATATTTCTATTTCTGTCTCCATCAGTATTTTCTGCTAAAACCAGGTAAGTTATATCACCATCATACTTATCTGCTACTACAAGTACACTAATTCTCCTGCCAGGTAAGTGCTTTTTATCATCAACATTATCATCGTCTATTGCTGCACTATTATCATAACAATGTAAGAACTCAATATCATCAACTCTTTCTATATCTAACATCCCTACTAATTATCTATAACCTCTATTTATATCAAACAACACTACCTCTCTCCCTCTCACAAAATCACCTTCCCACTCCCATTTCACATTCTCTCTCTCACTCCACGCAGGAGGGCACTACAACATTATAAAAACACCTCCTGGCTTTACCAGGAACACCACAAAAACTTAAGGGACCATTTTAAGACCTTTTGTCTCCAATTGAGGAACGCTCGTCCTCCCTAAACACATGTGAAACCATTATTTCACATTTTACCCAGAGAAAATTTACCCTCTGCCCCACTTCCACAAAATAACTCTCTTCGAATTCTCTCTCAGCCACATCTATACTTATCATTTCTCTCTGACTACCCCCTACTAACTCTATACGTTCATCATCACTATTATTTTTTTCTGTATCACCCTTAGATACCCCTTTTTCAACTATTTTACTACTATTACTTGTTAACTCATTATTATATTCATCATTATAATTATTACCTGTATTGACATCTATCACTTCTTTACATTTTTTATTCTCGTTATACTTACCTGTGTCATCATTATAATTAACACCATTATTACCACTTACCTGTTTTAATTCATCTGTATTCTCCTTTAATCTACGTCTATCTTTTTCCCACTTATCATCTCGTTTTTTCATATCTTTAATCATTTGTTTTTGTGAATCTATTAACTTATCCCACTTTTCGTCAAACCGTTTATTAAAATTATGCATAATATCATCCAATTTTGTTCTTATACTATTCATCATCTCGGCCATTATCCACTATTTTTCTTCGGTTTCCCTTATATCAGCCATGCTTATGAAATTTTTATATAATACCCTTTATAAAAATTACAACCCTCGTAATACACGATAATTATACACATTAATTCAAAATACTCAACACATCAAATCGTAATCAATATGTAAACGTAAACATACAATAGTCAAGTACGTTACACTACCCAAACATAACCCCATAACATGCGTCTATTTAGACTAAAAAAAAGTTTTTATTTATTTACTTCAAACAATCCACTCTCCTCTCCAAAACAGGCCCATGTTCATGTAAAATGATTTTATGCAAACATCCCTGTTCGCGGCGCCATTATAAAGTTATTTACTTTTTACGATTTTATACTTTTGTTTCACATAACAGCTGTGCTTATTCGGACGCCATTGTTAATTGTTACCAACTTACTTACCATGGTACAAAGTTCTTTTGGGCGAGCTAGAGAGAGCAGAATTATTGATTAAATTTTCAATGTTTAATTTTCTGTTTCCAAGTAATCTAACTTTTATTTCAATTGATATAAAAATCTTTTCTCCATCTCTTAACTACATTGTACGTCTTGCCAAAAAAATGTGCACCACATACATGTGATGTAATTACGAATTGATCTCTACCTTTTTCTTTTTAATTTACATTATTATATTTTATTAATATATATAAAGAAGAACAATATTAAACAGAAGCAATATAAACTTAATTTCTACAAACCAGCACTTCTTAAATTTATTACATGATTTTCACCCCCATCCACACACACACACACACACACACACACACACACACACACACACACACACCAGGCCTTTATGAGATGAGATCTCAATTTTGGTAACTAAAACATTTCTTTCGATAAAACTTTAAAATATTTGATTTTTGTTTAAACTTTTGATCATTTAGATTTGCTCCCAAATGTTACTTATCTGATAAATCCAAAAGAGTCCAACTGCATCACGCACTTTCGATATCTCCGTAGATTTTTACCTTTACCATATTTCTACTTATTCACAATTTACGTCGGAACTGTTAATTACTTTTTTATGAGCAGAATTATCACTGTTGCACACTACTATATAAAAATTATCCCGATTAGCGCTTTCAAGCTTCACGGCTCATCATCAGATCGGAAATGAACCAACAACATGAAAACAAACCCTTCACCCCCACCCTGCTCACACACAACAAGCTATAATTCAAATGTCCCTTCCCCACCCTCTGAGCCCTGTCACCTCCATCTGGACAGTTACATATTTTTCTAGCAAATTCCTTGTGTTTCAGTGTTGTGAGTGTACATTCCTTTTAAACCTAACCGTCTTTCTCATTCACACACCCTTATTTTAAAAACATCCAATTAGTCCTATGCAATTTAATTCTTAATCTTATCTATCTGTCCTCTATCATTTACTTCTTAATTATGTTATAAAATATTTCTTCATTATCAAATTTAATTTTAGTATTAATTAAATTCTCTAACCCTTTTTCTCTTTCTTTCAATATTTCTATCTTCTCCCTAAGCTTCCTTTCAACTGTATTTACTACTTTTACAATTTCGTAGTCTTCCAAAGGATTAACAAACTTATGTTGTCTTATATGAAATGTCTTGCATATAAAGAATTCGTTGTTCTATTACCTTCTCCACGTTTGTGGTCAGACAACCTGCATACGAATTTTCGTCCTGTCTCACCTAGGTACACTTTGTTGCAGTCTTTACATTTTAATTTATTAATTCCGCTTTTCTGTAATACTGGGATTTTTTCTATATTTTTATTCCTTATTTTATCAAATACCGTTTCACATTTTTTAATAGCTATATCTACTCCGTATTTATTAAAACATTTTATAATTTTTCTAGTATGTGAACCTATGTATGTCAGTGACCCTGCATAATTCTTTTGTTCTGGTTCTATTTTAGCTTTTTGTATGTTAACACTTTTCATAACTTTATCCACTATTTTGGTGTTATAGTTTAAAAGGAATGTACACACACACACACACACACACACACACTGAAACACAAGGAATTTGCTAGAAAAATATGTAACTGTCCAGATGGAGGTGACAGGGCTCAGAGGGTGGGGAAGGGACATTTGAATTATAGCTTGTTGTATGTGAGCAGGGTGGGGTGGGGTGGGGGAAGGGTTTGTTTTCATGTTGTTGGTTCATTTCCGATCTGACAATGAGCTGTGAAGCTTGAAAGCGCTAATCAGGATAATTTTTATATAGTGGTGTGCAACAGTGATTTTAACCACTAACACAGCTTTCTTCATTATACTTTTTTATGATTTAAAACTGATTTTATTTACATTTTTTTGAATTTTACATTTTGGAAAGTGGGCCCACTCAAATTTTGTCTGTGGACTTTTTCGACTGTACCGCACAAAACGGTGAAGAAATCTGGGCAGAGCAATGTTAGCGAATATTCCTATTAGGAGGGGCGATCATGTGGTCTCAATCCTTTGTTTAGCAGCTGCCACGTATACAAAATTTAAGGTTTGGCTCGACCGTACCCACATTCCATCATCATGGGATGGGCTTGTGACGTATTAGGCTGCTTTGTTCGAAATGCAAAGTTCACAGGTCAATCGGCTAAATAAAGATGCATTCCACTGTTCAATTGCCGATTCTGTAGCTAATTTATATAGTAACTTTTCCCCAATAAAATTATTAATATTCCCAATATGTCCTTGGACTGTATTATCTGTACCGTTACAAAGACTTGCAGTACAAAATCAGTGATATTATGAATTACACTGGTGGGATTCACTATCAATAAATCATTATTTTGACAGGTAATAATATATAAATTTATCCTATACCTCAATTCTATTTCCATCAAATGTTTTTATATTTTTTCTAACAGCATAATTTTGTTAACTTTGAAAAGTATGAAACCTGTCGAATGTGAACACCTCACCATGGGAATGATTGTTTTATTTCTAGCTGACCAATCACAATACAGTAGTGTGCAAAGTAGTGTGTAATGTGAACAAGAGGGAATTTCACATAATTTGACTTTCAGAGTTTGGCAGCCCTGATTTACAGCTGATATTTACCTTCATTTGTTCTCAGCTGTTTATTAACCTCATTTCCTTTGTTGTTTGTGGATAATAATGTGTTGTCACATGTTTCTGTGAAACTTTAATCATGTGAACTGTGTTAAATCCTGTTTTATTAAATGTAAGCTATAGATCTCACTCCAAAGAAAAGAAGTACGATTGTCACATTGAATGAACACACTAATATGATACAAAGGGACATTACTAGAGTATGTGCGGTTAGTTTGGGAGCTGTCAACAAAATTATTAAACAGTTTAAAGAGACTGGCAGTGTTTCACCTCAGCGAAAAGGAAAATGTGGAAGAAAACGCAAAACAGCTAACAGGGATGAATCAATTTTGCTAAGAAAATCAAAGGAAACCCCTAGGCTAATAAGTTTTGATCTACAAAAAGACTTAGCACAGTTAATGTTCATATTATTCATGACTCTACTGTCCGGCGTAGGCTACTGGATGCTGGGCATACGGCTGTTCGTCTTCAGAAGAAACAGCTTTTAACCATCTCAATGATAAAAAAAATATTATCTTGGGCCAAAAAATATAAGAAATGGAATGAAAAAGATTGGGAAAATGTTCTGTTCTCAGATGAAACCCACTTTATTGTACAGGGTCAACAGTCACGCTACGTTAGGAAATCACACAGTGAGAAACCTTCTCCTAAACACATTGATCAGAGTGTAAAATACCCGACTAAGAAAATGTTTTGGGGTTGTTTTTCTATGCATGGGCCAGGGCCACTTGTTCCAGTTGATGGAATGATGAATTCCGACAAGTACATTGAGGTTGTTAGAAGACAAAGTGATCCGTACTCTCAATGACAAGTGGCCAGAGGGAAACAGCGTTTTTCAACAAGATCATGCTCCCTGCCATAAGTCGCGAAAAGTCACACAATTTTTCCAAGAACATAATGTTAAGCTTTTAGAATGGCCAGGAAATTCACCAGACTCAATCTGATTGAAAACTTATGGGCTATCCTTAAAGGAAGAATGTGCAAAATGAACTGCACAAGCAAAGAAACAATGATTTCTTCGTTAATCAATTTATGGTTCAAAGACAATGAAGTGAAAATGATGTGTCATAAATTGATCCAATCTATGCCAAAATGTGTAAAACTAGTTATTCAAGCCAGAGGTGGACATATTTCATACTAGATGTATAATATTTATTGTATTAATTCTATATGCGTTATTAAAAATGAGTTAAAATCAAGCATGTTCACATTAATTTGCACACTACTGTACAATCTCCTCACTTTTTTGCATATTCTATTTTGTTTGTTCATACAAACATTAACTGCACATTTAACTGACATAAATTTGTTTATTTAGTCGAGTTAAAATTTGATTAAGTGTTGTTTATTTTGAACACTAAGTGATCAATTGATCTTAATGCATTAAACCAACACCAAATAATATGTGACGTTCTTGTAATGATACACAGTTGATAAAATTAAGTCTGGTTTTAATATATTACAATTATATATGGACAAAACAGTGTGATAATGAAGGTTGTAACTACAATCTTATCAGCTGTATTTCCTGAATTATTGTGTTTTCATGTTGGGGTGATTAAAATAATAATCTACAATATTAAATATTACATTCTGCATAGAACATAGAATTGCATAGCTCTTATATGAAGTTCTTTTGTTAATATAGATTGTACTGTACACTCCAACATGGGATCTAGTATTGCTGCTGCAAAATTTAATTGCAACACACATCTTACTATAACCCATAGAAACATTAACGACACCTGTGCTTTGATCAGGCATCATTTCCTCTTTTTGAATGATTTATGTTTCCCTCTTCAGAAACACTTACACTGGATTTGTAATTATGTAATTAATGGATAACGTAAGCTTGAAACAACCAAACTTAAAAACATTTTAGTGACTTAAATATGCTACAGACAGTTTAAGTAACTGGTTAAACGATTTTTATAAAAAAAAAGACATTTTCAAAATATTTACTGTTTTTAAGAGTATAAGTGAAATATAATTTCTTTAACATCAAATGTTATAATAAAATAATAATTATAAAATATATATTCTTAATGTACACAAAGCTCTTCAAAAGATTGAACAAAAGCATTTAAAACACTTATCAAATTGTCAGTTATGTGGATTTTTTCTACTTGGAAGGTATGGATTTCTACTTGGATTTTTTCTACCTGTCCAGTTCAATTTGGTATAAATTTAAGACATTAAATCCAGGCAGCACTACAATTAAAAATATCAATGTAAAATACTCCCATTTCATAAACAATGTGTAACAGTATTAATAATAAAATTTTGATTCGACATATTACTATTACAAAGACATGGCCATTAACATAAACAGATTTCAAAATATCTGTGGAAGAACATTAAGGAGGAAGGTATGTACGGAAATGCAGATCAGGGTTCATAAGATTGTGGCTGTGCCCATATCACTTTATGGTTCAGAATGCTGGGTACCAAGGCAGAAGGACTTAAGGGCCTTTACAGGTAGCAGGAATGAAGTCCTTTGGTTGGTTCAAAAGGTGCTCAAGACTGGACAGAATGTGTAATGATGATATACAAGCTACATTAGATATTGAAGACCTTGTAACTACACCTCATCATTACAAGATGAAATGGAGGGATCATGTCCTACATGTCTGTAGCTAGAATGCCAAAGACAATAGTGGAGTATGTCCCACATGGAGAAATAAAAGTGGGTCAACAGGCAGACAACGATGATGATAAAATTGTTTATTAATTGTGGTTTTAGGCTCCACACACTGTACAAGAATTACTTCTTCTTCTAGGTTAGCAGCCCGTAAGCTGGTTGGCAAAAGCTTGCCATTCTTCACACTTCTCTGCTTTTCTTTTCAACTCACAATATGATGTGCAGTTCATATTGGCCATAAGCTGTTTGATGTAAATATCACTATAATATTGACGACTCGGAACACTAAGTTCTTTATAAGTAAAAACGTAAAGTTTTACCTTACAGCCAAAACCGGCTTTCACCTATAGAAGGCTTCATCAGAGGCTGAAAGCCGGTTTAGGCTGTAAGGTAAAACTTTACGTTTTTACTTATAAAAAACTTAGTGTTCCGAGTCATCAATATTATAGTGATATTTAGTTAAGTAATGGACACGTCATGGACAACGAAATCCAACTGTTTGATGTAGTCTAAACGGGGTCGTCCTCTGTGATTCTTCCCTTCAATTGTTCCTTCTATTATTCTCTTAACCAACCCATTGGGTTGTAGTATGCCCTATAAACTTAGTCTTCTGCCTTTTAAATTTCGTAGAAAGCTCTCCTCCTCCTGAGCTCTTCTAAAGACTTCCTCATTCGTTATCTTCTCCCTCCAGCTTATCTTGAATATTCTTCTGTAGCACCAGGTCTCAAATGCTTAGAGTTTCTTCTTGTCACTTTCTCCAATTGTTCAAGATTCACTCCCTTATATTGGTTAGAATAACATATTGGTTAAACTCTTATACTGTAACATGGGGCAAACTATAATGAAGAGTTTATGATATATGTCCAGAAAATGCTGGAGTTCTAATTTAGGGCTGACCTATGGCAGATGGTTAAAAAGGACTAAAAATTTGTTGTTAGTTTACCCTTCCCTCCTGTGAACAGTACAGTCTACTCAGCCTATCATTGCCCCTTTCCTGCCAAGAAATAACTCAAGAGCTGCTACTGCATGTGACTGTACACTATAACCTGACAGATTTTTCTAAGTATATTAGAAGTGTATATATGATTTTTCAGTTGCAGGTAACTCATCATGACTCCACCAGAAGATAAGGACACTGGTTATAGAGGAGATGGTGACCAAATTAACTTTCAAAGACTGCATAACAAGTGTAAAAGTAAAATTGGTATCAACATGGAAGCAGAGAAATGCATGAAAACTATGGCAGACTGTTGTTGCCAAAAGGGACAACTTTACCGTCATTGGTAAACACAACACAAACCAGTTAAGGATCTGTGAAAGAACCAACCGGCTCAGCATTTTGTCAACACTTGTCACAAGCTAGTAAAGGCAGGACGATGTAAATTGAACACTAGGGTCTCGATGTGCATTAAACAAGCACCTTGTTGCGAAGCTAACAAAATTTTAATTCACTTCACGCATGCGCAGAACAGTCTTTTGCAGTATTTCACAGCGTGAACATCGGCTGCAACAAGACTAGCAAGAACAAAGGAAGCACGTGTGTGACAGAGAGGGAAATAATATGGTATGATGAGGAAAACAACCACATCATACTGCTTTGTCTGATACCATTGGTGTCAGATTCACTTCGCGCGTGCGCAGAACAGTCTTTTGCAGTATTTCACAGCGTGAACATCGGCTGCAACAATACTAGCAAGAACAAAGGAAGCATGTGTGTGACAGAGAGGGAAATAATATGGTATGATGAGGAAAACAACCACATCATACTGCTTTGTGAGATACCATTGGTGTCAGATTCACTTCGCGCATGCACAGAACAGTCTTTTGCAGTATTTCACAGTGTGAACATCGGCTGCAACAAGACTAGCAAGAACAAAGGAAGCATGTTTGTGACAGATAGGGAAATAATATGGTATGATGAGGAAAACAACCACATCATACTGCTTTGTCTGATACCATTGGTGTCAGATTCAATGATATGTTGGGATTTGGGGCAAGGAAAACTGATTGGGAGTAACCATTTATACTTTTTGTAAAATTATACTTACTTTAGGCTTACAATATAAATTATGTATTACTAACAGAAAATATAAAAACCATATAATGTCATTTTTTTTTTAAATATATTGCCTAACATAATGTAGTGTGTCTGAGTGAAGAAATAATCACTTTACAAACAAGTGGTATAATAGCAGAGACAAGTTGCTTTGAAGTCTTATAGTGTACTGAAGGCTGGTGAAGGAGTCTCCTGTAGCTAGAAAACTGAGACTTATATCCAGCCTTTCCAAGAACAAACTGCACACCTGAACTTGCTAATTATATTAGGCTCACTAGCCATTAAAGCTCTTGAAAGTCTGACATACTTATATAAAGAAAATTTCTGAATCCTATGCCATCCTTGAATTGATGCTGAAAAACATAGTTTTTCCATTGATGCAATCGAGGTTGTATTAACAGAATTAGTGAAGCCAATTTGTAAGATTCACTCATAAGATTATAAAATGTTGATGTAGTTCCAGTTCATGTACAGTTTATTTTCAAATGCACAGGGAGAATAAAGAACAATCAACTCATCCTTTAGCTTTACAAAGTTAAATAATTTACAGTACAGACTGCGCTAAGTTTAATTAAATTTTTTTGGAATAATTAGGCTTGTATAGAGGAAACATCTCTTTATTTAAAAGAGTCATGAATTTGAGTATAATAAAATAATGAAATTGTTTAATATACATATTGGATTTTTTTCTACAATTCTAGCTATTGATAGTACAATCACCTGATTTCATAAAAAACATTGTCTCTTTATAGGAAATTAATTTGTCTATGTCTATACTATTCCTATCATTTCACTGTGAAGAAAACATATAATGTGTAAGCTAGATAATCTTGTTGTCAGAGTAAACGATATTAACCACAATGTATCTCATAATATAAAGCATAATTTTACAATACCTCAGAAGTATATTTGAATGACAAAATATCCTAGCAAAACTTTTTAATCTTACACTCTTACAATCAGATAGAAATTTTATGAACCCAAGAAACTGTGATACACATTTTTTTTAGGGGGGGGGGTCCTAATCATCACAATTCTAAGTAATATTTCAAAAAACATATTTAATTTGTTTCTTATTCCTTGTACTGTGGTAACATCTTAAACAAAAGTTTCGCTGTGTAATTCCAGCTGTAAGTATCTTTCTCCCAATAATTTTTTACAAGCAGGAGTTCTTTTCAAAGATGTTGAAAAATTAGATATGCCAGACAGTGTTTTAATAAAATATTATACTTTTTAATTGTGACTGTTTTAAAACCAAATTTGATTCAGGGCTGAAACAATGAGTGATACTGCACCTATTTTTTTAGTCTATCATTTGCCTTGGCATATATACTCTCTGTCATACTGTGATTAACCAATTATGATTCAGAAAGTAAGTCTTTTGCAATCCTGATGACATTTTCACACAGAACATCAGCAGAATGATGCTATTATGTTAGGCAAATCTACATGTAATTTCCCTTTATGATTTATACAGTGTATACCTGAGGCATATACATACTGATTTATTGACATAACCTGTTATTTCTACTAGTAGAACTGAAACAAAGAAAGAAATAGTGATTTCAGTATTACATCATTTAGTTTATAATTGCGATATAAAACGATTTATAAGGTCACTCTGAACAATATGGGATGCTCATGAAATAAATGTACACCCTTTTAGATGGACACCCTTATAATTAGAAAGCATTACTAATACTTTCATTTGTTAATTTAACTGCTGCCCTAAATACAATGTAAATGTAACAATGAGACAATATTGAAACATTTCGCTAAGCATCATAAAACATAGCATACTCTGGACTCAGTTTCATTCAAAATACTATATTGAGTGTATTTTAAGTGTATGGTCATTCTAATTCACCAAAATATAGAAACCAATCGCTCTAAATATGACAAAGAGATTTTACAGGTCTTTAACATTTTCAGTATCACAGACCTATTACACTGGCCCTGTGGTTTGTATCAACAGCTCACTCAACTAATAACAGATAGTGTTGCTGTTTATAGGCATTATTCTTTTATACACCACAAACATTGTACCTTCTTTATTCCAATGGCACTGGATTAACATGCGATTGAATGGAATGTTACTGTTTACATTTCTGAGTCACATTTTTTTGGGGGTGAACAGTTGTGTTTTATTAAAGTTATTTCAAAAATATTTATTCAAGAAGTAACTTTTATCTTTGAGAAGAAATTGAAACTGATTCAGTGAAAATAAACTGCAGCACCTTACATTTACAACTTAGTAATAGAGATGTTTAAAACCTTAAAAAAATGATTTTACAACTAATATTTGAAAATTATGGATAGATCTGAAAATCATTATAGGCTTTGTAAATTCAGTGCTTATCAGTGCCACAATCATTGGTTCTGTGCAGATTTTCTTTGTGAAAATTAGAAATTGTTCATTTTGTGTTGCACATTTTATCAATTTTGAAAAGGCACGTGAGGAAGTTGGCATATGGATTATATATTGTTTTAGAAAAGCTACAAATTTCGTCCATTTTTCTTTAATATTAAAGTCTCCATTGAATCTTTTGTAAATGAGTTGTTTAATCTGAAAATATCTTGGCACCTTTAGGTCTAACCTGCAGGTAACCAACTGGCAGTGTTTAAGGGTTATGTAGATACTGATAGGACATGCAAATTGCTAAATCCATCCTTAATCCTTACAACTGTTCTATCACCAAACAATAAACAAAAATAGCCTTTCTTGAACTCTCTCTCTCTCCCCTCCCCCACACACATTACAATGTGGTTGTTAACATTTGTAAACTCAACCTTACTCTGTTCATTGATCACCTGTAATAATTCATTATAAAATTTGTAATAGTATTTACAATATTTGTTGTTATAGGTTTGTAATATGGTCCTGTTAAAAAATAATTATAATATTAATTATTTAATCACTGAAATTGTTTGTTAATTATTTATTTTGTATTAACTCTGAATATTAAAATTACAATTTAAATTACATGTTAACATTATGTTTAAAAATACATATATACAGATTGGCACAAGTACTATGACGAACATGGTATTTGTACTTAATCAAAACATGGTATGAACAATGAATAAAATACATACATCCATTTACAATGTTTACAGCAAATACAGTGAATAGAATTAATAATAACAGTATACAAGTAAACTGTTTATCACTGTTAACATTTCTTGAAAAACAAACAAAAAATTGGCCATAAAACCAAATGCGTTATTAGTACATTAATACAAACATAGTATTTCACAGTTATGAGAAAATTTTTCCTTGTAATTTTTTCCTTTGAAGATCATCTTGTTCCTTAAGTTTCTGACTGAGATGAGTTATCAATTTATTTACAGTTGCTAACAAACTTGGATCTAACTGTAATGCTCTACCTAGGTCTGCTTTAGCTTCATCTAAATTCCAAACTTCAGCATGGGCTTTCCCTCTCCGAAATAGTGCTTTTATATTATCTGTAAAAACAAATATCTTATTGTTTTTGACATGTATCATATCACTTATCAGAATTAAACATTTCCTAGGTCTGAAAGCTAATGAACTTTCATTTTATCAACTTGACATCATCACCTAAATATTCATATGAAGTTCACTCATACATAATTTTATTTTATCTATCAACAAACAACCAGATTTTTTACAGACAAAGTATTTGTCACTTCCAAAAGTTTTTGAATCCTAGTACCATTATTCTGATGAAGAACTGTTTCTGTCCTAGTTTTATGAAACAACTTATTCAATTTTTTGCTTATTAATATACCGGTATTAACATCTAGTACAATGTTTATCACTAACCTGGGTCTGACTCCAGAACTGCTGAACAGTGTTCTATGACTGCATAATACTCTTGAGTTTGAAGCTTACATTGAGCATAATTTAGAAGTAATGGTATTTTCATATTATTCAACTCTGTCCATTCAACATCACGTGGTTTCTCCCTGAACAATTATTGTCAATATAAGTAATTTTTTTAAACTGTTAACATTATTTGAAAGCTATTAGCAAACAGCTGATATTTCTCATTGCTTCTCAGTACACTTCTTGACTGAGAAGCAAATAATCAAGTCACATATGTACATAATGGTAAAGCATCAGAAAATTAAAAGAAAATAAATTCATGTCCTACAAATTACATTAATTGAACATCATAATAGAAGCAAATCATTTATTAATATGTTAGGGATTGTTACATTAAGTATGTATGTTATTATAACACATATACGTAGCACATTTTGTTTCTTTATTAATAAAGTGAGAACAAGTGATTACTATATTATTTAATTCCATTCGAGAATATTAGTGTATTTTAATTTACTCTATGTGTCCTAGTAAATGGATGTAACTAGAATGAAGGCACAATTAAGTGGAATGTCATTCCAGCAGCTTTTTAGTTGTAAAAATATCTTACTTGCTTTTATGGATTACAAAAATTGGAATGAAACAATTCCAATATTTGTTAGACAATGATACTTCGAATTCAGTCTACTTGAAATGCATATTGATAGTCTAGTACCATTTACCATGTCTTGTAAACGATATGCAGTTTTCAGTTGGGGCTACAATTATACTGCAGTGATATGCTTGCCACTGACAGTGTTTCTTTTAACAGTGTTAGTAGTAGTTTGTTGAAGCAACAATTTATAAACACAACGGTTTTATATTCTTTTGTTTTACTGAAGCACCTGTTACATTTCTTTCAATAGCCATGACTTTGGTAATAGAAACTCCCAAAATGCAAGACACCTGGAATTTGCTCTTAGTGCAGTCTGTTTGTGCAGTAATTAAGATTTAGTGGTTAGCATTGTGACACAACTGAGAACCACATAA
Organism: Magicicada septendecula; assembly: GCA_034769895.1. Taxonomy (NCBI): domain Eukaryota; kingdom Metazoa; phylum Arthropoda; class Insecta; order Hemiptera; family Cicadidae; genus Magicicada; species Magicicada septendecula. Next base: position 422,480,284 of record CM068367.1, on the reverse strand, counting down.
TCTTACTTTGTGTAGTGCTTGTTACCTACACAAGTTTATAATAATACACAAAGTTCCTATTACTTTTACTATAGCAAAAAAGTGACAAAAACAAATTGTGTAGTATCAGTGTGTAACACTGCATCTGAGTCACATACACTATTAACTTTTCAAATACTGGTTGCATCGGTCTCTATCAACAATCTTTGTACAACTAATAAGTGTTTTGTTAATGGAGAAAGATATGATAATAACATCAACTGAAACTAACAAAAATTGTATGCCATAAATAACTGATGGTTATTGTATTATTTATAACAGATAAACTAACATCATTCTTGAAACTGTGAAAATTGCATCACTAGAAAAGATACAACAGAACAAGCTCGAGGAAGATGAAAGACGGTTTCTGTTCATGGTGTGTTTGCTGCCACCAGAACAGAATTAATGGACCGAATGAATTAAAGTCAGAAATGACAGACAAATTATTTATATTTTTTCTATACTGTCTCTATATCTGTACACACACTCACAATTGATTACACTTAATTAACCAAAAGATAATGATACAATCTGTGAATATTATATACAGCGGCGGCCCTAGCCCTTTATTAGGGTGGAGCGAGAATCCCGTTCGGCGCCCCTTGGTCGACACCTTTCAAATCAATTCAGTTTCTGTTAAAAAAACACCAACTTTTCAAATATCAATACGTTTATTGAATCAAAATTAAGTTGCTATTCATATTGCACTCTTGCTGCAACATAAATAAAATGACTACTAATTAGTATTTGGTATTTAACATTTGGATCAGTTTGAATAATTCTAAAACTAAAAACTAATCAGATAACATAATATAAAAAAAATAGGAACATCGATATTCTATGTAGTATTTTACGTACTACTGTGATAATGATAATAAAAATAATAAACAAATACTAAAAACTCTTGTGACAGTACAAAAAGGGGCATAATTATTTTCCTATTGTGTAATAATCTGAGTGATGTAAAACTGAATAAAATATGACTTTCGAAATTGGAATGGAATGAATCAGACTGTATGACATAGTCACTGATGTCACAGAACGTAATAAACGTAACCATATATGGGCACGAATTTTTATATTCCGACTGACGTCAGAAGAATATCACAAGATGAACACGTGTTTTTAATACGGAAACGAAATCCTAGCTTCGATGATGTTCTAGAACGTTTCGATATATCTTGATCCACAAAGTAGGGGTACCACGTGACCAGCTCTTGTAGTAAACAGTCGCCCGTCGCCATTAGCCAGTCTACGAACCGCAGCCAAACGCCGTGGACTTGTGTTAACCCAAGTCCGTGGACAAAGTAAATTTAGGCCTTCAACAAGTGAAAATACATTTAAACCAGTGTTTAATAGATTTCTCCACGTATAAAAGCAGTTATCAAAATTGACTAACAGTATAACCAGTTTTAGTGAGTGTTGGAGAAGAAAACAGTTTTGAACGAGCTATGGTGCAACATTAGGAATAAATTTGGCAGATAAGTACCACAAAACCTAGATCGACTACACTACAAGCCATGGCTATATACCCAATATAAAATTAAACCATTCAAATAATGAGATCTCAGATTTAAGGGGGGTTTTACAGAGTGAGAGAGAAAGAGTGAAAGCGAAGTGCTGGTTAACCTTACTAAGAAAATAAGTTTATTGTGTTTAATTGCTAATTATGTGTACACAGTAGAACCTCGTTAACCCAGACCTCTTTAACCCGGACGTCCGGATAACCCGGACCAGTTTTGGAAAAAAAAAAAATTATGTTGTTTAGCGTAGTAAATGAAGACTTGTTTTACAGACGATAAATCGCTATTCTCAGTAGGTACATTACTCGAATTCACTTGCCAGCGGCGAGTTCATTGCACTCAACCCACCTGCCAACCCTCTCCTTCCCCTCCCCACGCCTCGCACTTGACATTGACCTAGAAGCAACATTCCTCAGTTGCGCTGCAATCTCGGTAGTGTTCGCGTGTTGTCCTAGTGTCACTGTCGAGGTACAGTATCGTTGTGCTGTTTCGTTAGCTCGTTGTTTGCGATGGCGACGAAACGTAAAAACATTGTTGTGACTATGAAAAAAAGGAGGGAAGCATTGACAAGAATTGATAAGGGAGAATCGTTAAAGAAACATTGCTGCTGAGTTTGGAGTAGGAACATCGACCGTATCTGATTGGAAAAAGAACAGAAAACGCATTGAAGACTTTTGTTTCAAAATGATTTCTAAGGACAGTTTGGATAATCGGTGTAAAGCAAAAACTGCTAAACTAGAAACTCTGGATGAAGCATTGTTTGTCTGGTTTTGTGCTGAAAGAGAACGTGGTTTGCCGATTTCTGGACCCATCATCCAACAGAAAGCATTGAGTTTGAACAAACAGTTGCCCCATGGAGACCCGAGTTTTACAGCTAGCCAGGGGTGGTTGGACAGATGGAAAAAACGGCATGGAGTGCGTCAACTTACAATCACTGGAGAAAGCTTGTCAGGTGATATTGAAGCGGCAGAAAAATTTAAAAAAGAGTTTGGAAGACTTTATTAAAAAGGAAGAACTGACTGCAGATCAAGTTTACAATGTTGATGAATCCGGTTTATTTTACCGGATGTTGCCGAGTAAAACACTAGCCTCAAAATTAGGAGATTCAGCGAAAGGGTATAAAAAATGGAAAGACCGCCTCACCATAATGGCTTCCAGTAATGCGTCAGGAAAGCACAAAATTCCTCTCCTTATAATAGGGAAGTCTAAAAACCCCCATGCATTGAAAAATGTGAAACGAGGCTCATTGCCTGTCGTTTACAGCTCACAAAAAAGTGCTTGGATGGTTAGTGATATTTTCAAACAATGGTTTTTCGAGAATTTTGTGCCGTCAGTAAAAAAATATTTGAAGAACTGTGGCCTTCCCAACAAGGCGGTTTTGCTGATTGACAATGCGCCTTCGCATCCGTCTGTCAATGAACTAGACAAAGATGACATTTCAGTGAAGTTTTTACCACCTAATGTAACTTCTCTCGTTCAACCGATGGACCAAGGAGTTCTAGAAAAAATAAAAAAAGTGTACAAAAGGCAAATGCTAAGTCAACTTGTAGAGGATGAAGGAGAGCATGGTGTGGTAGAGGTTCTGAAATCTTTTAACGTAAAGACTGTTATTTATATGATTGCGGAAGCTTGGGACCAGGTTGGAAGAGAAACTTTGATAAAGCCATGGAAAAAGTTGTGGCCTGGTGTGTGTGACTTGCCAGAAAACAATACAATTGAAGAAGAAGAAGAAGAAAAAACAAGTGTGGAAGAAGATTTTATAGACATTTTTAAAAATATCGATGGCTGTTCCGATGTTGATGAAGAAGACATTGACAATTGGTTGCAAATTGACAATGACGGAGGTTATAAAGCGATCACAGAGGAAGAAATTATTGCATCATGCAGTGTTACAGAAAATGAAAATGAAGAGGATTCAGACAGTGTTGATGAACCAGCTGTGGTTATGACCCACGCAGAAGCAGTAGCAAACATAGATAAATTGATGGTTTATTTCGAGAGTCAAGCCGAAACATAGCCAAACGAGCTTCTAATGCTAAAGCGGATGCGAGATCGCGCTGCACGTAAGCGATACACAAAACTGAGGCAGCAAAAGCTCATTGCCTTTTTTACTACCGACTAGTTTGTACCTATATTGTGTACAGTGTAAATACATATTATGTGTTTTTAGGTGAAAGTGTGCCGATAATAATTTTTAAACTCCATTAAAAATATTTTTGGTAAGTACATGTTCTTTTTTATGTTTTTCCCTCATTCTCTGGATAACCCGGATTTTTGTTAACTCGGATCGGCCCCGGCCCCAGTTGATCCGGGTTAACGAGGTTCTACTGTACATTGTTGTGTGAATTGTTATCACCAGATAAATATAAATAGGGGCAACACCCCTTCAAAATTCTAACTGCAAATAAAATGCACTTTACAATATCAATGACCACGTGTTTAGTATAACTTATTGTGCTGCAACCTAGTCTGTTTCCATCGTCAAACCTCGCCTAAACGAGCTTGGGAATCTTCTGAGACCAGGGGAATAAAGTGTAAATTAAGCAAGCGTTATATAATACGTAGAGTGAAATGGTTGCATATATAACCTTAAATATGCTGGCGGCCCTATGACGTATTGATGAGATGTAAGGTAGGTGCGAGATTTCAATCGATAAGGTAGGTGATATTTTGGGTGGGTAGATTTAAATTTGTTAAATTCCTTTACACTCTATGTACCTAATTATAAAGGGACCGTGCAAGGCCATCAGTTGTGAAGAAGACCGAGATTTTATACAAACTTGCTTGCTATTATACAAATTAATTGTATTATAAATGTCGCTACAAATAAATTTAAATAAAGTTTACCCTCCTTGCTTTGGCACTTGCAAATTTGGTAATTAAATCCACATTCGAAATGGATTGAGCAATATCATTTTCAGTTGATAAAATTGCCAGATTTGACAATTTTTCCTGGACCATAGTTGATCTTAGGTATGTTTTTATTAATTTTAGTTTACTAAAATAAACTAATAAACGAAAAGGCGCCAATAAAATTTTACTTTTTTCACAATCGGATTTTGGCGCCGCTGCTCACCTGGCGCCTAGAGCGGTCGCTCCTCTCGCTCTACCCCAGGGCCGGCCCTGATTATATATGACAATGAATCATAAATGTTAATCACATTTACACATAATTATGTTGTATATTGTAATAAAACAAAATTATCTGTATGAATGTTGTTTAAGTCCCACGTTGGAAATGCCAATTTTGTAACAAAACTAAATTGCCTTATTACAATTAATGTAGATTATTTATTTAATTAAGTCAAAATTTTCCTCCTCAGTATTAATCTTCAGCCCCACTGTTGGGATCGCCCATTTTTGTAACAAAATCTAAATTTCTGATGGGTTAGATTATATAATATGCCACACGTTGGCATCAATTTTGTAACGGTTCGTAAAAATTCGATTTTCGGAGTTACAAAAAATTTATGATATAACTTGGAAACAAAAAATTTTTGTTTGAGAAAAAAATTTTTTATTTATTTCTTTAATTAATTTAATTATTTTTTTATGGTTTAGTAATTATTAATTTAATTAATTTATTACTTTAGAATAACAAGAATTGTTTTTCCGCGTTAACTAGATTATAAAATGTAATAATCGATTAGTGGTCTTCCATTATTTAATGAGTGTACTCCTTCAATGATGTTATTCTCTTCTTTTCTTGGAGTCCAGGTGACAAATATTATCTGAAATTCTTCTATCTATATGTTTACTAATAAATAAAACGCAAAATTATAATATTCAATGAATTTATTAATGTTATTGAGACTATCGATTTTGAATCGATCGGCTAATCGACAGCTCGCAAACTCATATCTCAGGGCGATTGCTTTCATTACATAAATTATTAATGTTAAGTTACAGGTTCTTTTAGCTGTTATTTTAAATAGTCAGAGAAAAGGCAAAGCTGAAAAGTACAACACTTACAGAAAAAACTTCTTAATTATAAAAAAATAGAAATATTATTTAAGATATAAACGTTAATAAATTAAATTTCTCGAACCAAACTCAGGATGATGTTCTGACGTCACCGCAGAGGATGCTGGGAGTATTCCAAAATGGCCGTCCCCGTGCTAGTTATGTGTCTTCACTGCAGAATTCCTTCAAATAAAAGTTGATTATTGGTGTGTTCCTCTTCCAAGCAGTAGTGATTAATTCCTCTTCATCACAGTGTAATTATTCGGGATTAGTGGTCAGTTGTTCGGCACGGCAATCAGTGTTCAAATGTGTTCTTGTTCCAATAGTTGTAAGGTTTTACAATGTCCAGTTTTCGTATCGATAAAAATTTTTAATTCACGATTATATTGTTCTTCTATCTGTGTTACGACTTCAAATCTTCATAAATCGCTTGATTTGGTTTATTCCACGTGAACTCGGTGTTGACGCCTCATTTTTTTAAGTTATTCTTTTATATTTTTATAGGTTTAGCTGTTCAAAATTATATCTTCTCTCTTTTTTAATGAATTAATTTGCGTGAGCTCGTTCCGAAGTGTACGTCTCAACGTGTAACAATCAACTAACTCTCTTTCTTCTCCATACAAAAGGTCCTGGCTGATTTAATATTAAAACGACATTGTTTTAATCATCTGGCATTTCCGCTTCAATTATATGTTGAACTAAATAATTGACTTTTACATTATATGATTAATTACATTTTGCTTATTACTTAATTTTATTAAATACTAATTATATAATCAATTTCCTTATTTAATTCTGCGTTATTTAATACCAAACATGATATACTTTATAGTATTTTCTAACTCAAAAAGTCATATTTACAGTATATTTGGATGTAGGCTTTAACTATTGTACTTCCTGCTACATTATATGGTTTACAATTTCTGTCATATTCTAATTATCATTGAACAAGATCATTGATTGAATTAAAAATGGTTAGTTTTCTTTAATTCTCAGTAATTTTATTAATTGGTTAACTAATTTGACTACTATCCTTAATTTAGGCTTTTCCTTTAGATTCCAGTGTTATTACACTTGCATTTTTTCTAATAATATTTTATACATTCCTTCAATATCTTCACAAATTGTTGTTACAGTTATTATATACAGCGATTGATTTACATTATACAATTTTCATCAATTTAATTAATTTCCTTTACTTATTTACTAATTACAAGGTTGGTGAGATTTACTATTTGGCCTAGATTTTATGTTAGTTCATTGACAATGTTTATTATTATTCCAGCTTGCTAATACCCTCTCTGACCTACAATTCTTATAACATTTTAACTAAATTACCCTTATTTAATTACAGTAAAGTTTATTATTAATTGATACCATTAAAACATAATAAATATTCTATAACAAAAAAATTATACTCAATCTCAAACATTCAAGCCTTGAGTTCAATGAACTGTTATACAAACAAAACACATCTGTTCTTTCTTCATTTAAATTATTCATTAAAATTAATTTTTAAGCAGTCTTTTGCTGTTTTTGGTTTTAGTTTAGGGATTTCCCCTTGTTCACTTCACTATTTATTGCATACTCTTATATTATTTTTTGTCATTTTGTCTGGTATTGTATGATAAAGAATATCACTTATATGAGATCATCAGGATTTGCTTTTCATTATAAATATCGGTATGGAGAACCATACATGACTTCCATATTCTAAGATTTATATTTAAAATCATTTTCAGCCAAACAGCCAGGGAAGAAATTTTAACAAAAAAATACTTCTTTGTTGCCAATAACGTAGTACACATATAAAAAAAAATTATCCCCTCCCCCTTCAACTATAATTTTGATTTATAGAAAATTACCCCCAGCCCGTTCAACTAGCCTCTTCATTTATAGATATTTCATCTACGTTTCTACAGTGGATTATTAAGATCTTATCAGGATACTTTATCAAAATTAAGTACTTTACTCATGTTACAACAAAAAATGTTTCAGGTAAACTGCCCTTTCCCCGTAACCGATCTTCACCAAAATCAACAGACATTGAGTTCTCTATAGCTCAGGCACATATGTAAAAAATTATTTGATTCTGTTTGAATTTACGGCAGTTATGGTTCGTCATATAAAAAATTACCCATGTTAAAACATAAAACATGAGATTTATAAAACATATCTAAGATTTATATTTAAAATCATTTTTGAAATAAAATATTTTCATAGAACCTACTAACGCTGGGGAAATCTGAGGAGCCAATCAGAGTTGGGCCTACCTGTCACTCTGCTGAATTTGGTGGAAAGCCCTGTCACTGTCGTCAAGTCCCCACCTCAATGAAGAACCCATTGTTTTATAAAAATATATTTAAATTTTGAAAACTGAAAATTCTTTTCCTGTAAATATTTATATTTTATAATCAAAATGACTTTATTTTTGTTACCTGGCAACAAAATTATTTTATTTTCAACAATTGCCATTGTTTCAAAAAGTTTAAATAAATTTTCAAGTACTTTACTCTTGTTAAAACGTAAAAGGTTGCAGGTAAACTACCCCTTCCCCTTAACCGATCTTCACCAAAATCGAAAATCCTTGAGACCTCAACAATTCAGGGATGTATGCAAAAAATTATTTGATTCTGTTTGAATTTGCGGCAGTTATTGTTTGCCATAGAAAAAAAAAACGTTGCAGGTAAACTACCCCTTCCCCTCAACCAATCTTCACCAAAAACAATAGGTCTTGAGTACTCTACAAATCAGGGCAGTATGCAGAAAATTATTTGATTCTGTTTGAATTTGCGGCTGTTATCGTTTGCCATAGAAAAAACCCTTGTTAAAAAAACGTTGTAGGTAAACTACCCCTTTCCCTTAACCGATCTTCACCAAAAACAATAGGTCTTGAGAACTCTACAATTTAGGGCTGTATGCAAATAATCTTTTGATTCTGTTTGAATTTGCGGCTGTTATCGTTTGCCATAGGAAATACCCTTGTTAAAACATAAAACGTTACAGGTAAACTACCCCTTTCCCTTAACCGATCTTCACCAAAAACAATAGGTCTTGAGAACTCTACAGTTCAGGGCTGTATGCGAAACATTATTTGATTCTGTTTGAATTTGCGGCTGTTATCGTTTGCCAAAAAAAAAAAATTCCCTTGATAAAAAAAAACCGTTGCAGGTAAACTACCCCTTTCCCTTAACCGATCTTCACCAAAAACAATAGGTCTTGAGAACTCTTCAATTCAGGGCTGTATGCAAAAAATTATTTGATTCTGTTTGAATTTGCGGCAGTTATCGTTTGCCATAGAAAAAAAATCTACAGACAGACACACAGACAGACAGACAGACAGACACACAGACACACACACACAGACACTTTTCGGAAAACGACTTTTTTTCATGTTTTGAGTGTAGTAGAATCAGAATCTGCAATAATCTCGAACACGATTTTTTTTGCCATCACCATACTTCCATTCCTTAAGGAATATGGAAGTAAAAATAAATTGCACTGGTACATTTTTAATTTTATATCTAGAACCTTTACTTACACATACTTTATATTTACTCTTATGTTATTGCATTGTACTTTTCTTATTTATTTTCATCTTTTTTGGGGGTTTCTAATTTTATTATATGTGGTTGTTTTTCCAATAGTTGTTCTTTTATTATGGACATTTGTCTATCCGGGGTATTTCCTTACATGCTCCTATACTACCTGGGTATAATTACTTTATACATTGGCCTATCATTATTTTCCTATAATTTATTATATATTGCATTGTTGGTTTTAATTTATTTTATGTCTTCGAACTATGATTTCACTTCACTGTGGTCCTTGATTAATTTTTATAGTAGTTTTCTTTCTTGTCATTTCATTTTTATTTTATACATGATTATTTTTTAAATTAGAACAATGTGGATAATCTGTCATGCTACAATATACATGAACAGATTTTCTTGTTTAGAGAAATTAACCTGCACCTGTTGTAACCAAATACATCTATTTCAATTTAGAATTAACAAAAGTTTATCCAAAATAGGCACTACTATTCATAATGTACCACTCTTTCCAAAGCAAAATGTGTAGCTTCAGACTTATACAACTATAAAGACAAAAACAAATATTACAACTCTGTTCAAATATCAGTCATTCTTGTTCTATAAAGAAATGTGTTTATAGTGTATCTGTAAATATAAAGTATAATAAACAAAAAAGCAAATACTAAACATTTGTACATATTACATGGACAAAAATGAGGTATGGTACTGTCATGATGGTTGCACAGATCATTGTGTTTGAAGAGTGGAAATTAAAGCAACTGAACACAAGACAAACTGCTAATAACAATTTTAATGAAAGTTTAAATTAACAAAGATAACAATAAACTGTCACATACAAACTTCTTCAATTTTATGTTTGTCCAACACACATTAGCATGACTTTGACTTGACTTAAGTCCTTAAATTCATCAGTGGAACATAGGGTCTCGACGAAATTTCTCCAGCGTGTTCTGTCCATTGCCAGGGCCTTCACCTCCCTCCATGTCTTGTTGACGCCAGCCAACTCCCTTTCCAAAGTCCTCTTCCAGGTGTTCCTCGGTCTTCCACATCTGCAGCTACCCTGTGGATTCCAATTCAATGCCTGTCTAGTGATAGTTTCTGGTGGTCTTCTCAGGGTGTGACCGATCCACCTCCATTTTCTTCTCTTTATCTGTAGTTGGATGGGATTCTGACTTGTGGTCTCCCACAGATCTCTGTTTGAGATGGTCTTGGGCCACCAAATTCTCATTATGTACCTCAGAGAACGGTTTATGAAAGTCTGTAACCTTGTGTTGATGTCCTTTGTTACTTTCCAGGTCTCACGTCCATACAGCAACACCGATTTGACATTTGAGTAAAATATTCTGAGTTTAGTCTTCCTGCGTATATGGGGTGATCTCCATACTGGTCGTAACTGTGCAAAAGCTCCTTTTGCTTTATTTATATGACATCACATCCCTAAGAGCATCTCCATCCTGACTAACCATGCTACCCAGATAACAAAATTCCTCTACCCTTTCTATAACTCTTCCGTCTAGTATCAAATCAGAATTATTTCTATAGTTATAATACGCATTTCCTTGGTCTTTTTGTTATTTATCTTTAAGCCTACTTTGAGACAACAGAATTTATTTCAATTAATTAAAATATATTAAATTCACGCCAACTTCGTTTGTATCTTACCTTGGGGTCTCTTCCAGGGTCCTACAGACGAAACCAGCTGCAGAAGGATTATTTGAGTTGAGTGGTGAAAATATAATAACACAGTTTATTCTGGCTAAAACAACTTATTTGGATTTTATTTAATGAAATTAGATAATGTTTTACAGCTATGTAATAACGTATCAAATTCTATGCTGGTTGATTACTACATTGATTAAAAGTTTCTTTAGTTTCCTGTTAAATGGAAATCACATAGTTGATTAAAAGTTTCTTTAGTTGCCCGTTAAATGGAAATCACATATAAAGTATCGATATGCCAAAATGAGAAAAAACAATTCTTACAATTACTATGTTTCTATGACTACAACAAGGTGTTAAAATGTTTAGTACCCAGTACTTTGTCTTACTCACTCATTCACACTTTTTACATTTTTATTTCCATATTCCTTAAGGAAATGGAAGTATGGTGATGGCAAAAAAAATCGTGTTCGAGATTATTGCAGATTCTGATTGTACTACACTCAAAACATGAAAAAAAGTCGTTTTTCGAAAAGTGTCTGTGTCTGTAGATTTTTTTTCTATGGCAAACGATAACTGCCGCAAATTCAAACAGAATCAAATAATTTTTTTTGTACCACCCTGATTTGTAGAGTACTCACGACCTATTGTTTTTGGTGAAGATCGGTTAAGGGAAAGGGGTAGTTTACCTGCAACGTTTTATGTTTTAACAAGGGTATTTTCTATGGCAAACGATAACAGCCGCAAATTCAAACAGAATCAAAAGATTATTTGCATACAGCCCTAAATTGTAGAGTTCTCAAGACCTATTGTTTTTGGTGAAGATCGGTTAAGGGAAAGGGGTAGTTTACCTGCAACGTTTTTTATCAAGGGTATTTTCTATGGCAAACGATAACAGCCGCAAATTCAAACAGAATCAAATAATTTTTTGCATACGTCACTGAATTGTAGAGAACTCAAAGCCTTTTGATTTTGGTGAAGATCGGTTAAGGGGAAGGGGTAGTTTACCTGCAACCTTTTACGTTTTAACAAGAGTAAAGTACTTGAAAATTCATTTAAACTTTTTCAAACAATGGTAATTGTTAAAAATAAAATAATTTTGTTGCCAGGCAATAAAATTATAATTTTTTCATTTTAATGTAAATCATGTATGAGAGAAAATATATCGTTCCTGGCAGGCAAGCATATCTCAGTTATGTACTGTTTACGTTTCCATTTTATTATTATGACTACCGCAATAAAAAGGCAGGGAACACACACACACACACACACACACACACACACACACACACACACACACACACACACACACACACACACACACACACACACACACACACACACACACACACACACACACACACACACACAATTCACGTTATTTCTGGCCTCATTCATGTTTATTTTCTTTCATTTGCACGCTGTTTTAAATGGAAAGTGCCGAAACCCATACCAACATAACGCGTGCAAGCCGAAAAAGTGTCCAGCGTGGATAGCGATTTGCTTCCTGTGGATCGCTGGGCAGTGTAACTGCACGTGTTTACAGAGGAACGATTCATAGACAGACTTTTCGTCTTTAGGGAATGAATCCTCTGCAAGATGCTGAGGGTCCATGAGTGACTTCGGAGCGCTCCTTCTTTTCCGCGTGTTTGTTCTGTGAAACGTACACTGTAGATTCGCAGCTTTATTCTAAGCAACGCTCAATAGGAAATGTTGAAAATTTTTGTCCACGGTGTACCCTCATACACACTAAACCTGCTCTGATGTTTAATTACGGACATCATAATATTAAAACTTTGGGAACTTGAGCACTACTTAATGGAGATCAATCATTAACTTATACAAGCCATTAATTTTATGCATATTTTTTATATATGTGTACAACGTTATCGGCAACAAAGAAGTAGTTTTTGTTAAAATTCCTTCCCGGGATACTTGGCAGTAGTCCAATGTTTTCTACAAAACCAGACGTTTCGGCAATGCCATCGACTTCCATCATCAGTCAAAATCGAGTGCGATAACGTGAGGTGGTATACGTTAGTGACCACAGTACTGTGGTTAAGGCTGAAGCAGTAAGTGGAAAGAAGTAGTTTCTATGGTAATATTTCATTTCGAAAATGATTTTAAATATAAATCTTAGAATATGGAAGTCATGTATGGTTCTCCATACCGATTTTTATCTTTTAACCCCCGTTCTTAGAGCTCTGTGTTTATATTTATTTCATGGATTTATAGAATTGATTTGGTAGTGTTGTGAAGGGTACTTAACCAATCCACGGCGTTCCTAACAGTTTCATCACCGCCTCGTGTTATTCGCTGTTTCTGATAACTCCGAAATGTTATTTCAACAGTTTATGAATTTTTTCACTGTTGTGGGTATACTCCGCCTTATTTAGTTTACCATGGTTTCAAATTACACTTTACACTTTTGTAACATTTTGTCGGCCGACTTTAATTTGCTCGAGCACTTAGGTGTTGACCGCGCGGTCAGAGTTACAGTTGAACTAACTCTTAAACTGGGGTTAGGGCAATGATTCACATGGGTTAGTCGGGTCACGTGATCGCCAGTCTGCGTTCTCATTGGTTCTTTTAAAGGTGTTCTATAAGCTGGACATCGAGTTTAGCAACATTTTGCCGCCTGGTGAAATCTATGGCTTGGCGTCATTTTTGCCGTGATTCACGGTTACCACAAACTGTATGTAGTTGCGTAATCTGTCGGGCCTGTCTGAGTGCCGAGACAAAACACAGACGTTTTGTTTTGTAATAACACTGCATGCGTGGTTGATGAAATCAAGGTTCCACACAGGTGAACACTGACTACATTGGGATTACAATTGATTTAAATTATTTTTTACACCCAATTCGGTACCGTTACAACTTGTTTGGCTCCTATTTTCAGACCGTTCAATTTAATTTCCATATCTCGTAGACACATTAGCATAACAAACAGTAAATTTCATACAATTAACACTGTCACAATAAAAAATTAAACCTGGTAGTCGTGGGACTACCGGTAGACATGGAATCATGGGCAGACTTGTGCTATGGGAAGGAATGAAGGGTTGGTTAAATAAACAGCTCTCATCGTCTTAATGTCCTCATCGTCTGTTTTCTTGCTAGCTAGCCGTACACTCGATCTGAGTCGCTTTGGGGGCACGCCGGATGACCCAGGTATCGGAGATGCGGGCCACTTGGGCGCTGACGGGGTTTCGTCAATCTTCAAATGGTTGCCATTTTCTAAGTTCTCGGCCGATTTCTTTGATTTTAGTCTCAAACGATAGGCCTGTTGACGCTCTGTATAGGATTTGCCGGTTTTCGGTTTGAAATTTTTGGTTCGAGTTTTATCGCGATTTTTAGGTCGAGGCATTTCAAATTTTTGAGTTCAAATGTTATTATTTTCTGTCAGTGCTTCTGGTACTCGGAATTGGTGTTATTGGAGAGATTTAGTTCTGAGGATCACAACGCACTTTGTATTTTTGCGATCGGACTTGTAGTTCCCGAGATATTTAAGTTTTAGTGGAGCAATTTAGAAATTTTCGGCGCAAAAACACCCTCACGCAGACAAAGCCTAGAGGTGACTGAAGTCAGTTGTCAAAATTCTCAGTACTATTGGTGGAAGGGGGCCGAGTGACTCGATCACATGACACCTGGTTTGCTGGGATTGGTTGAGCGGTTCGTGAGATAGTGGTATGCCGAAAGTACATTTGAAACATAACGGTCAATTTTCACGAAACGTGCGAGTAAGACATTATATACCTATGGATTCCATGTCAATAATGCACATCACTAATTACCAATATCCATGCACCATAATTTACTACAATCACTTTACACTAAACCCACAATGAATAGCAGTCTAACACTGATTGTCTGGCTGCTTTAAAAACATACTTTTATACTTTGCCTCTGTGTGTGTGTGTGTGTGTGTGTGTGTGTGTGTGGTACATGACAAGATTGACTTGATCCTAGTACAATAACTGACCAACATCTGGAAGGCGAGTCTGGGAAATCAAGAGTATTGCATAATCCTGTGTTAATGCACCATGTGTCAAGCAAATCATGTTACCTATTTCCTTGGCAAAGCAGTATTTATAAAAACAATTAGCATAATACCATACAGTATAAAAACATATAAGTCAAGTAAAATGATTATTCTTGCATTGACAATTATGCCATTAAAAATTATTTCATATGTTATATACATCACAAAAATGTGTAACAAATGTTTAAACTCACTTAAGCATAAGCTGTTCCAAATATCCTATAGCTTGTGCATACTTGTCTGCAGCTTCACCATACTGATGTTTTCGGTACAAATTATTACCGTCCTGTCGTAAATGAGGCACAGACTTCAGTTTCTGCTCTTCAGTCATCTGCCAACTCTCTTCTTTATACTCACCAGAATTTTCTACTTTCAGTAGTTCTGAAAGAAGGTCAAATATCACTTACATGAGTCTGGTGAACATTGTTTGCAATTATGAGCATCAGTGTGTATTACAACCTTTATTTATTACATATGCATTTTCTGAAAGTCTTTACATTTTAGCTTGGTAGCCTTGTACATGAAAGTAAATAAATTCTACTGAAATTGAATTATGTGTAAATAAGTACGCCTTCAAAGTCAATTATATTTCTACACCAAATTTGGGGCTACAAGGCTTATAATTGCCCATTATGTATTTTTATTCTTAAGGAAACTCAACAATATGCGAGGCCCAGGTATAATGGGTACAATTAATATATACCACAAGTAAGACAAAACTGAGAATATTCATACTCAATCCATGAGTAATCCATGTTGTAGCGGGGCATTTTGGGGCCTACCTGAGTCAATGTAAAGAAGTTTGTATTTTCTTTTTAATAAATAACATATTTGGCAATAGGGACAACCACATACAAAACTTCGGTAAATTTCCTGTTTGAAACGAAAACAACAGTGGCAGCATTGACTGTGCAGAATTATTTAAGAATATTAATGTGGACAGTTTTAATAACCGACAAACTGTGCAAAATTCAGTTCAAGGACAAACACAACAGTAAACAAATTATGTAACCGAGTCAGACCATCTGACGTCAGCGCATTACATAACATGAATGCAGGGTGTGTCACGCCAGCAACATTGTGACACACAACAGAACAAAGTAGTCGGCTATAAACATCTCAGCAGACCAGACGCAAAAACAACTGTCGCGTCTGCCCGGCTCGCGCCGGTTTTTGGGCGAAGTTTTGTGTGTTCGCCGACACGCCCGCAACATATAAAATGTGACAAAAAATGGAAAAAATTAACTAACAGTTTGCTCTTAGAACCGAACAGAAACAGAACCGTTTTATTAATACAAATGACAGTTTCGGAGGTATAAAACAAATCCTCATTAACGGAAAATGTGCGTGTGGAGAATGCTACGTCGTTTGGACTCAAATGCAGCTAAGTGGTCTACAAAAATAAAATCAAAATTTTCAATTATGATATAAATTTAATGTATTTAATATTACAATTAATGTTCACATTTATTTGTAATATTCATATTTAAAGATTTTTTAATAGAAGAGCTCTTAGAATCCTGGGGTAGATGTGTGTGTGTGCGTGAGTATGTAAGCATATATAAATTTAAACAAAGAAGGCTGGTTTGTGTGGTTAGGTCTTAATGTATATATATTAGTCAGGTTAACTTTATAGAAGTATATTTGCAACTTACATAGTATGTTTTTTAAATCCCATTATATGCCTAATAACTTCTGTCAATATGAATTTGTAGTAGAAAAAAAGAATTTCAGGAGATAGTGTTTAAACAACAAAAGTTAGTAAAATGTCAATAAAACTATGTTAATGGGAAACAAAATAAAGTTTTCTTTATTTGGACAACCAGTTCTGATCTCCTGGGTTCGCCGAAAAGAACCCTGAAATGATAGGTATAAATTTTGTGTTTTTTTTTGTTTGCTCGTTAACCATAAAACGAGATGGCGCCCGATAATCATACAAGGAATGTTATTAAATTTGTTATTAAGTAGCTTCACATTTGGCTTCCGAACGTAGGGACGATTTATATAAAGGAATTTTATATAATGTACGGCCTACTTGGGAGAACAGAATGGTTGTTTGGAATTTGTATTTACGTATGTACGTAAGATAGATGTAACAGGTTATGTTTAATATTGGTGAGTAGAATATTTTTTTTTTTAATGATAAGTATGCGTTACATATGGTAAGATTTTATAAAGAAATATATATAAAAAATTTTAAGAAAAATGGCAGATAATAATGATATTAATTTATCTGATAGTCAGATAGCAAATCAAATAAGTAGCGACTCCAGAATTCAAACAACTGACAGTAGTCTTGAGGAGTCAAAAATAATACAGACAGTTGAGATTCATTCAACCCCTATTTTAGGAAATCAAAATAAGAAATCTGATAATGATACTATGTTAGCAAGATTGTATGATATGATGTACAATAGTTTAGAAAAACAAGACAGCATGTATAACGCTTTAGAAAAACAAGATAGTAATTTTAGAGAATTGAATGACAAATTTGATAGACAAAGTAGGGATATTAATGAGTTGAAACGTGAGATACAAGAAATTAATAAACATTTAGAAAGCACTAACGAAACAATAAGAACCAGTTTAAATAAATTAGTACAGAGTGTTGAGAAATTTGAGAAGTTAGGTGACAATGTTTTAAGTATGACAAATAGTAAAAATGACGAAATAGTGGATGATGTAGTATTAAAAAGTAATGATATTAATTATAATTCTGAAAGTATAGTGGGGGTAAAGAATAATGGAGAAACAAATGATGAAAATATAATAAAAAATGGTACTAATGAAGTTGCAGAATGTAGTGATTATGAGATGTTAATGAGTGTTTATGAAGTAGAGAGAGAGTGGAAAAATAATGTTGTAGTTGAATGGGGACAGAGGGAAAATTTTCCTCTTATTGTTTATAATGATGATGATGATTTAATGTTGTTTTTTCAGGGCAAGAGACCCTTATTGTTAAATGAATTAATGTTGTATAATGTTGTACCCTCTGTCCGTAATAATTGTGAGAGTGTGATGTGGTGCTATGAAGAAAGAGGGTTATGTATTGAGAGTGAAATAGAACTTTATAAGTTAGAAAGAAAGTATGATGAATTGAGAAAAATACTAGAAGGGGTGATGATGAATCATGTGAAATACGTACCTGTTGAAAGAGAGATAGAGAATAATTTTGATAATATCTTACCTAACTATAATGACTTACCTGACGTAGTAGTTGAGGAATACAAAAATGAGAAAACAATTTACCTGACATTAACAAATAACACTGATATAGACGGGACAATCCTAACTTATGGTGACAAGATTTATAGTGGTATAATGGATGAAATAGAATGGATGGGTTATTATGATAGTAATGATTATAATAATTTGTGTGTGGATGAAAATAATATATGTTACAAATATATCAGGTATTTATATGACGATGGAGGCTGAACTAGATATCAGTGAATAGACATTGTTGACTACTGTAATTTTTGGTAATGACCTTGCTGATTTGGGCATGTGAAGTGGGAAAAAATGGACCAGTTTTGACGTATACTTTGTAAATATAATGTAGGGAATTCATTTGTGTGTATTATGAAAGGTTAGAAAAATAATGTGTATATGTATTAGAAAATGTTGTGTTAATAATAATAATATGAATATGAATATTTTGCATTCTAATTAAATAACAAAATAATTTTGAAGACAATAATTAATGATTGGTAGAATGTTGATAATAATTGAAATATGTTATTTTAATAGTCAATTAAATATTTAATTTTAGTAATCAATTGAAGTAAATAATTTGAGATGTTTAGATATTGTGATTGAATGTTATGTATTTGAATTTTTATAATGAATTTGAATTGTTTGATGAGATTTTAATTTAATAATAACTAATAAGTAAATGAATGTTAAATGGTTTATTTTGTGGAATAACATAATGGTTAAAAATATATGTTAATAATAAATTTGAAATTTTGAGTAATCTAATTCCAGCAAAGGCTAAATAAATGAAATGATGATAAATAAAAAAGAGTTAATGAAAAATTTTAAATAATGTTTATAAATTTTTATATAAGTTATTTAAAAGAGAATTGTTTGTTTAATTTTTTTTTTTTTGCTAATGATCCAGGTGGATTTCTATTTGTGTATTATGTTATGTAATGTATTATACAAGATGTGGGGATAATTTTGGGGGGTAGATTGGTGCTCAATGAAGTGATAGAACAGTGGAGTGTGGAACTGCAACGGTTGAAAGTTTAGTTATCCATTGTAATTAATTAGTTAGTAAGTTGCTGTCGCTGGGGTGGCATGTGCCCCAGTAGATAGCGGAAAGTGTTGGGGGTAACCGAGAGTGTTACCTCCATAGGAGGCCAACATGGCGAATATGCACGGCACACCTTTTGTACAATTTTATATTGTACCCTGATAAATTGCCGTGTCGTGCATAATAATAATGATGTATACATGCCTGAAGGAAGAGTTGATTTCCCCGACTTTTCGGGCGATTACTGCCTTACCAGCACTAATCGTGGTTTTGGCGAGCGGTTAGCTATGGTCATACCAAGTCCCTTGACCATAGCTGGCTTGAAATTGGTACAGATTTGAAATTTAATGGGGGGAGAACTTAGGGGAAATCCCGGGAACTATGGAACAGCGGCTGCCACTCTGTTCGAGGAGGAACAGCAGAGCCAGGTGGTAGATCCGTCTTAAGGGTGTAATTATTTAACAAGAACATGATGATGTTCACTAATTTTAAAACTTAATAGCGGAAGCAGAGACACGGAGAGGTAAACCCTGCTCCAAAATATACAGTCTCTGTGGAAGCGGAAAGGCGCCACAGTCTTACATAATTTGAAATAGTGTGTGTGGCTGGGAGGTTATCCAGATGGATAACGTATTAAAAAAAATTTCGTGGTATTTTAATAATGATGATTTGCTACTCAATAATTTTGTTTGATTTGAAAAATAGATGCACTAAATACTTCTTATATTGTGTTATTATGTCTTATTATGTTAATTGCATTTAGTATGTTAGGAATAAGAATTATAAAAATATGATAATATGTTTTCAATGTGTTTATAGATTTTTAAAATAAAATGAAAAATAGTTGTGATAGGTAAAATTTTCAATGGGTTGCAAAAGATAGAAGTGGGTGATAGTAATTGTTTGAATAAAATGTTTGAGTCAGTCCAAGTTGAATTTTTGTGGGACACATAGATCTGTCCAAATCGAAGTCAGAGTTAAAGAAATAGTAGAGATGAAAATAATGCAATGTTGTTTTGAGTTAATGTATGTTATAGAATTTTGAGAAGTATAAGTGGAGACACAGTAGTTATGGAGAATTTATGTAGAATTTTGAGCGATATATTGTTTATTTTGTTGATGTTATTTTGATGTAGTTGTAGTGAGGTAATGAGATTGAGATTTTTTGGGGATGGCAATTTTGTAGTAGGGGTAGTGTAGTGTGGGAGTCCGCAACATAAGGGTTGGGACGGGATTTGGTATAGTTTTAGTGGGAAGGGGTTGCCTTAGGTAAAATCCAGGAACCAAAGAACGGGAATTGAGCTTTTGGGGGGGGGGAACACGTATCCTATGTACAAAGGGTTAGAGAGTATTTTTTTTTATATATTGAGAGAAGGTGGCGAATTGGGTTCAAATAGTAAGTAGTTAGAGGTAGAGAAGGGTTAGTAGATTTTTGATAGAGGGGTGTCATACTAGTTAAAAGATTTTGTAAGGGAGCGTTAGAGTAATACAATGGGTAAGATTATGAGTAAATGCCAAGTTGATAAAGTGAATTATAATGAATAACGTAGAATCACCCAGATTAATGAAAGGGAATAACAAATGAAATGATGTGTAAAACGAAGATTGAAAAAAAAAAAAAAAAAAAAATTTGAGAAACGACTTAATAAAAGTTAAATGGAGATCTATGTATTTTATTATTATTATTATTAGAAGGTAATTTTATGATTTTATATGCCAATTTAATGATATAAAGTGTGTAACATTTTAAATGTAAGTTGTTTTATTTTAAGATGAATTATTAATGTACTATGTTTTCTTATGTTAGGTTATGTTAGGTATTATGATATATATATGTTAGTAATAAGTAATAAAAAACAAAACCAGTGCTTCTTAGCGCAAACCAGCATCGCTAGGGGGAAACAGATCAGTTGGGGATATGGTGTTGTATAAGGCCACTATCTGATATTTTGATTTGTTGTTTCAGTGTTTGGTGATGCTGTGGCGGCGGACCTGAGCTGGCCTGCGCGTCAGAGCAGGGGCGTTAAGTATCTGTCTGACTCTACGGTGTTGGGATCTCGAGAGAGAAGTCCAGTATTGTCATGCAGATGCGGTCACAGTCACCGGACCAAGGGTGAGTTGATTATATTTTTTTTTTTTGTAAACCGTACAGGGGGTTGTGGCGACATATCCTGGCTGATCCCTCTAGCAAGTATGAATGTGTCAATGAGATTTTTTATGCTTCGGCATAAAATATCTCATTGAGGGGGTATTGTAGCGGGGCATTTTGGGGCCTACCTGAGTCAATGTAAAGAAGTTTGTATTTTCTTTTTAATAAATAACATATTTGGCAATAGGGACAACCACATACAAAACTTCGGTAAATTTCCTGTTTGAAACGAAAACAACAGTGGCAGCATTGACTGTGCAGAATTATTTAAGAATATTAATGTGGACAGTTTTAATAACCGACAAACTGTGCAAAATTCAGTTCAAGGACAAACACAACAGTAAACAAATTATGTAACCGAGTCAGACCATCTGACGTCACCGCATTACATAACATGAATGCAGGGTGTGTCACGCCAGCAACATTGTGACACACAACAGAACAAAGTAGTCGGCTATAAACATCTCAGCAGACCAGACGCAAAAACAACTGTCGCGTCTGCCCGGCTCGCGCCGGTTTTTGGGCGAAGTTTTGTGTGTTCGCCGACACGCCTGCAACATATAAAATGTGACAAAAAATGGAAAAAATTAACTAACAGTTTGCTCTTAGAACCGAACAGAAACAACCGTTTTATTAATACAAATGACAGTTTCGGAGGTATAAAACAAATCCTCATTAACGGAAAATGTGCGTGTGGAGAATGCTACGTCGTTTGGACTCAAATGCAGCTAAGTGGTCTACAAAAATAAAATCAAAATTTTCAATTATGATATAAATTTAATGTATTTAATATTACAATTAATGTTCACATTTATTTGTAATATTCATATTTAAAGATTTTTTAATAGAAGAGCTCTTAGAATCCTGGGGTAGATGTGTGTGTGTGCGTGAGTATGTAAGCATATATAAATTTAAACAAAGAAGGCTGGTTTGTGTGGTTAGGTCTTAATGTATATATATTAGTCAGGTTAACTTTATAGAAGTATATTTGCAACTTACATAGTATGTTTTTTAAATCCCATTATATGCCTAATAACTTCTGTCAATATGAATTTGTAGTAGAAAAAAAGAATTTCAGGAGATAGTGTTTAAACAACAAAAGTTAGTAAAATGTCAATAAAACTATGTTAATGGGAAACAAAATAAAGTTTTCTTTATTTGGACAACCAGTTCTGATCTCCTGGGTTCGCCGAAAAGAACCCTGAAATGATAGGTATAAATTTTGTGTTTTTTTTTGTTTGCTCGTTAACCATAAAACGAGATGGTGCCCGATAATCATACAAGGAATGTTATTAAATTTGTTATTAAGTAGCTTCACATTTGGCTTCCGAACGTAGGGACGATTTATATAAAGGAATTTTATATAATGTACGGCCTACTTGGGAGAACAGAATGGTTGTTTGGAATTTGTATTTACGTATGTACGTAAGATAGATGTAACAGGTTATGTTTAATATTGGTGAGTAGAATATTTTTTTTTTTAATGATAAGTATGCGTTACATATGCACTGCACTCACCGTCTATGGCTTTTTTCCGTGATGTTTTGTCCAGTTTACATGTTTCAAGGCACTTGCCTCATCATCAGAACTTATAAAATCAATCTATGTCATAAAAAATGACATTTGTCAAAATATTAAAAACACAATACGGTAATTAAACTATGTACATAAATTCGTTTTAAAAATGTTCGGTGTGCCTTGCAAGACAACACGCGCCGTACTCAGCGCAAGCCTGTACGGCGCGTGTTGTCTTGCAAGGCACACCGAACATTTTTAAAACGAATTTATGTACATAGTTTAATTACCGTATTGTGTTTTTAATATTTTGACAAATGTCATTTTTTATGACATAGATTGATTTTATAAGTTCTGATGATGAGGCAAGTGCCTTGAAACATGTAAACTGGACAAAACATCACGGAAAAAAGCCATAGACGGTGAGTGCAGTGTATTTGGTTAACAAACACGTGGCTTGGGACTACAATAGGATTTATTCCGTTTAATTCAAAACGTTACATATGGTAAGATTTTATAAAGAAATATATATAAAAAATTTTAAGAAAAATGGCAGATAATAATGATATTAATTTATCTGATAGTCAGATAGCAAATCAAATAAGTAGCGACTCCGGAATTCAAACAACTGACAGTAGTCTTGAGGAGTCAAAAATAATACAGACAGTTGAGATTCATTCAACCCCTATTTTAGGAAATCAAAATAAGAAATCTGATAATGATACTATGTTAGCAAGATTGTATGATATGATGTACAATAGTTTAGAAAAACAAGACAGCATGTATAACGCTTTAGAAAAACAAGATAGTAATTTTAGAGAATTGAATGACAAATTTGATAGACAAAGTAGGGATATTAATGAGTTGAAACGTGAGATACAAGAAATTAATAAACATTTAGAAAGCACTAACGAAACAATAAGAACCAGTTTAAATAAATTAGAACAGAGTGTTGAGAAATTTGAGAAGTTAGGTGACAATGTTTTAAGTATGACAAATAGTAAAAATGACGAAATAGTGGATGATGTAGTATTAAAAAGTAATGATATTAATTATAATTCTGAAAGTATAGTGGGGGTAAAGAATAATGGAGAAACAAATGATGAAAATATAATAAAAAATGGTACTAATGAAGTTGCAGAATGTAGTGATTATGAGATGTTAATGAGTGTTTATGAAGTAGAGAGAGAGTGGAAAAATAATGTTGTAGTTGAATGGGGACAGAGGGAAAATTTTCCTCTTATTGTTTATAATGATGATGATGATTTAATGTTGTTTTTTCAGGGCAAGAGACCCTTATTGTTAAATGAATTAATGTTGTATAATGTTGTACCCTCTGTCCGTAATAATTGTGAGAGTGTGATGTGGTGCTATGAAGAAAGAGGGTTATGTATTGAGAGTGAAATAGAACTTTATAAGTTAGAAAGAAAGTATGATGAATTGAGAAAAATACTAGAAGGGGTGATGATGAATCATGTGAAATACGTACCTGTTGAAAGAGAGATAGAGAATAATTTTGATAATATCTTACCTAACTATAATGACTTACCTGACGTAGTAGTTGAGGAATACAAAAATGAGAAAACAATTTACCTGACATTAACAAATAACACTGATATAGACGGGACAATCCTAACTTATGGTGACAAGATTTATAGTGGTATAATGGATGAAATAGAATGGATGGGTTATTATGATAGTAATGATTATAATAATTTGTGTGTGGATGAAAATAATATATGTTACAAATATATCAGGTATTTATATGACGATGGAGGCTGAACTAGATATCAGTGAATAGACATTGTTGACTACTGTAATTTTTGGTAATGACCTTGCTGATTTGGGCATGTGAAGTGGGAAAAAATGGACCAGTTTTGACGTATACTTTGTAAATATAATGTAGGGAATTCATTTGTGTGTATTATGAAAGGTTAGAAAAATAATGTGTATATGTATTAGAAAATGTTGTGTTAATAATAATAATATGAATATGAATATTTTGCATTCTAATTAAATAACAAAATAATTTTGAAGACAATAATTAATGATTGGTAGAATGTTGATAATAATTGAAATATGTTATTTTAATAGTCAATTAAATATTTAATTTTAGTAATCAATTGAAGTAAATAATTTGAGATGTTTAGATATTGTGATTGAATGTTATGTATTTGAATTTTTATAATGAATTTGAATTGTTTGATGAGATTTTAATTTAATAATAACTAATAAGTAAATGAATGTTAAATGGTTTATTTTGTGGAATAACATAATGGTTAAAAATATATGTTAATAATAAATTTGAAATTTTGAGTAATCTAATTCCAGCAAAGGCTAAATAAATGAAATGATGATAAATAAAAAAGAGTTAATGAAAAATTTTAAATAATGTTTATAAATTTTTATATAAGTTATTTAAAAGAGAATTGTTTGTTTAATTTTTTTTTTTGCTAATGATCCAGGTGGATTTCTATTTGTGTATTATGTTATGTAATGTATTATACAAGATGTGGGGATAATTTTGGGGGGTAGATTGGTGCTCAATGAAGTGATAGAACAGTGGAGTGTGGAACTGCAACGGTTGAAAGTTTAGTTATCCATTGTAATTAATTAGTTAGTAAGTTGCTGTCGCTGGGGTGGCATGTGCCCCAGTAGATAGCGGAAAGTGTTGGGGGTAACCGAGAGTGTTACCTCCATAGGAGGCCAACATGGCGAATATGCACGGCACACCTTTTGTACAATTTTATATTGTACCCTGATAAATTGCCGTGTCGTGCATAATAATAATGATGTATACATGCCTGAAGGAAGAGTTGATTTCCCCGACTTTTCGGGCGATTACTGCCTTACCAGCACTAATCGTGGTTTTGGCGAGCGGTTAGCTATGGTCATACCAAGTCCCTTGACCATAGCTGGCTTGAAATTGGTACAGATTTGAAATTTAATGGGGGGAGAACTTAGGGGAAATCCCGGGAACTATGGAACAGCGGCTGCCACTCTGTTCGAGGAGGAACAGCAGAGCCAGGTGGTAGATCCGTCTTAAGGGTGTAATTATTTAACAAGAACATGATGATGTTCACTAATTTTAAAACTTAATAGCGGAAGCAGAGACACGGAGAGGTAAACCCTGCTCCAAAATATACAGTCTCTGTGGAAGCGGAAAGGCGCCACAGTCTTACATAATTTGAAATAGTGTGTGTGGCTGGGAGGTTATCCAGATGGATAACGTATTAAAAAAAATTTCGTGGTATTTTAATAATGATGATTTGCTACTCAATAATTTTGTTTGATTTGAAAAATAGATGCACTAAATACTTCTTATATTGTGTTATTATGTCTTATTATGTTAATTGCATTTAGTATGTTAGGAATAAGAATTATAAAAATATGATAATATGTTTTCAATGTGTTTATAGATTTTTAAAATAAAATGAAAAATAGTTGTGATAGGTAAAATTTTCAATGGGTTGCAAAAGATAGAAGTGGGTGATAGTAATTGTTTGAATAAAATGTTTGAGTCAGTCCAAGTTGAATTTTTGTGGGACACATAGATCTGTCCAAATCGAAGTCAGAGTTAAAGAAATAGTAGAGATGAAAATAATGCAATGTTGTTTTGAGTTAATGTATGTTATAGAATTTTGAGAAGTATAAGTGGAGACACAGTAGTTATGGAGAATTTATGTAGAATTTTGAGCGATATATTGTTTATTTTGTTGATGTTATTTTGATGTAGTTGTAGTGAGGTAATGAGATTGAGATTTTTTGGGGATGGCAATTTTGTAGTAGGGGTAGTGTAGTGTGGGAGTCCGCAACATAAGGGTTGGGACGGGATTTGGTATAGTTTTAGTGGGAAGGGGTTGCCTTAGGTAAAATCCAGGAACCAAAGAACGGGAATTGAGCTTTTTGGGGGGGGGGGAACACGTATCCTATGTACAAAGGGTTAGAGAGTATTTTTTTTTATATATTGAGAGAAGGTGGCGAATTGGGTTCAAATAGTAAGTAGTTAGAGGTAGAGAAGGGTTAGTAGATTTTTGATAGAGGGGTGTCATACTAGTTAAAAGATTTTGTAAGGGAGCGTTAGAGTAATACAATGGGTAAGATTATGAGTAAATGCCAAGTTGATAAAGTGAATTATAATGAATAACGTAGAATCACCCAGATTAATGAAAGGGAATAACAAATGAAATGATGTGTAAAACGAAGATTGAAAAAAAAAAAAAAAAAAAAAAAATTGAGAAACGACTTAATAAAAGTTAAATGGAGATCTATGTATTTTATTATTATTATTATTAGAAGGTAATTTTATGATTTTATATGCCAATTTAATGATATAAAGTGTGTAACATTTTAAATGTAAGTTGTTTTATTTTAAGATGAATTATTAATGTACTATGTTTTCTTATGTTAGGTTATGTTAGGTATTATGATATATATATGTTAGTAATAAGTAATAAAAAACAAAACCAGTGCTTCTTAGCGCAAACCAGCATCGCTAGGGGGAAACAGATCAGTTGGGGATATGGTGTTGTATAAGGCCACTATCTGATATTTTGATTTGTTGTTTCAGTGTTTGGTGATGCTGTGGCGGCGGACCTGAGCTGGCCTGCGCGTCAGAGCAGGGGCGTTAAGTATCTGTCTGACTCTACGGTGTTGGGATCTCGAGAGAGAAGTCCAGTATTGTCATGCAGATGCGGTCACAGTCACCGGACCAAGGGTGAGTTGATTATATTTTTTGTTTTTTGTAAACCGTACAGGGGGTTGTGGCGACATATCCTGGCTGATCCCTCTAGCAAGTATGAATGTGTCAATGAGATTTTTTATGCTTCGGCATAAAATATCTCATTGAGGGGGTATTGTAGCGGGGCATTTTGGGGCCTACCTGAGTCAATGTAAAGAAGTTTGTATTTTCTTTTTAATAAATAACATATTTGGCAATAGGGACAACCACATACAAAACTTCGGTAAATTTCCTGTTTGAAACGAAAACAACAGTGGCAGCATTGACTGTGCAGAATTATTTAAGAATATTAATGTGGACAGTTTTAATAACCGACAAACTGTGCAAAATTCAGTTCAAGGACAAACACAACAGTAAACAAATTATGTAACCGAGTCAGACCATCTGACGTCAGCGCATTACATAACATGAATGCAGGGTGTGTCACGCCAGCAACATTGTGACACACAACAGAACAAAGTAGTCGGCTATAAACATCTCAGCAGACCAGACGCAAAAACAACTGTCGCGTCTGCCCGGCTCGCGCCGGTTTTTGGGCGAAGTTTTGTGTGTTCGCCGACACGCCTGCAACATATAAAATGTGACAAAAAATGGAAAAAATTAACTAACAGTTTGCTCTTAGAACCGAACAGAAACAGAACCGTTTTATTAATACAAATGACAGTTTCGGAGGTATAAAACAAATCCTCATTAACGGAAAATGTGCGTGTGGAGAATGCTACGTCGTTTGGACTCAAATGCAGCTAAGTGGTCTACAAAAATAAAATCAAAATTTTCAATTATGATATAAATTTAATGTATTTAATATTACAATTAATGTTCACATTTATTTGTAATATTCATATTTAAAGATTTTTTAATAGAAGAGCTCTTAGAATCCTGGGGTAGATGTGTGTGTGTGCGTGAGTATGTAAGCATATATAAATTTAAACAAAGAAGGCTGGTTTGTGTGGTTAGGTCTTAATGTATATATATTAGTCAGGTTAACTTTATAGAAGTATATTTGCAACTTACATAGTATGTTTTTTAAATCCCATTATATGCCTAATAACTTCTGTCAATATGAATTTGTAGTAGAAAAAAAGAATTTCAGGAGATAGTGTTTAAACAACAAAAGTTAGTAAAATGTCAATAAAACTATGTTAATGGGAAACAAAATAAAGTTTTCTTTATTTGGACAACCAGTTCTGATCTCCTGGGTTCGCCGAAAAGAACCCGTGTACTAATTTTTTTTTGGTTTTGTATTATGTTTCTTGTATTTAATAAAAACAAGATGGCGCCCGAAGAATTCAGTAAATACAGTGGACAGTATCTTTAGATTAAATTCAATACAATTATTAATAAATCGAAACATCACAATGTTTAAAAAACTCAATTAAAATGCTGTATTACAACAGTGGCCAGTAAATGTTTTTGTAAAGGGGCCACACAATACATACTTTACAGCTTTAACGACTTTGTGGTCCAAGAAGGATAACAGAAATAAATCTGTAGGTAGGTGCTTAAAGAAAAATGCATGGAAACGAGTAAATAAATTAATGTGCATTTATTTCAAAACCTTTTTAATAGCACAGAAATTGAATATTATTACATTACAAAAAGCAGCCCCATTAAAAAGAAGTGAGTACCTTATTAAACAAATGGAAGAATACACCTAAGAAGGGATAAAATGAGCATAATGACAATTTTTAGTATATAGCACTGTAATGACCATTAACTTAGACAAGACGATGACAATGACCCCATCCAAGTAATTGGCTGAGTGACCAAATAAATATAGATAACGTTAGATAAACATGTCATACAATTAATAGTAACTAAGAAATAAATGATTAAACTTGAAGGTACAAAAGCACAAGAAAGATATGATGTAATTTAATGTAAGAATAAGTAAGATGTAAAGGTAGAGTGAATATTAATGAGTCATATGGTGAATAAAATGAACAGTAAACACAAACATTAATACACAAGTGTATAAAGAGTAAACAGTGATAGTGATAGTATAATAATCACAACATAAGACAAAACAGAACCAAGAGTGCATCATGAAGTAGGTAGGGAGTGAGTGAAAAACAATAAGTGAGCAACATTCAATGACAATTAGCGATGGTCATAGTAACCAATATAGTGAATAATAATTAATGCATCTTGCTGAACCAAATAACAGTGTATACTGAGAAAAACAATAAGGTAATGAACACTATATAAGGAAAGCAGCTCAAATGCAAGTGTAAGAAAGGGTATAGAAAAATCTATATTATTAACTGAAAAAATGTCAGTTACCTGAGGTAACTACAACAATAGTGAAATGTGTAAAAGACATATGATTATGAAAAATAATCAGACAGTACGTTAAAATACCATAGGTGTGTATACAGTAATAGTAATAAGTTTTGAAAGAGACAAAACACCATAAAGTAGTATAGAATAATATGTCATGTTTAAATATAAAATAATAATTATATGTTATAAAGAAATGTTAGTTATAAGATGTTAAGTTATAAAAGTTATTGTCCTGAAAGGATAACGGATAGGATTAAAGGTATAATCAAAACCTAAACAGTTACATGTTCTAAAAGAATATTAGACATCAAAAGATGTATGCTAAGTTATTAAAGTTATGTTATAAAAGAATAGCAGAATGTAGTAGGAGTGTCATAAAACACTGAAAACGTTATATGTTTTACAAGAATTTTAGCTATAAGATATGTTATGTTAAATTATAAAAATAATACTCCAGGCAATATTAATATGTACTGGAAGGATGGTAAAATCCTAAAATGTTGAATGTTAATTTATCAGACCTAGGTTTAAAAGGTAATAATCTGTTTGAAAAGGACCACTAGTCATATAACAATATGCACAAATTCATTCTAATTGTATATAAACTAAACAAATTCAATAAGAACATAGGAAAAAGGACAAAACTAAATTATAATAGCTATCAACCATTGTAGGCCAGTGTAGGCCTAGAAAAAATATGAAATAATTGTAAATTGTAATAAAATAACAACATTAAGTGAGGGGAAAGGTTAGGCAAACATAATATATTTAAATAGGTAACTTTAAAAACACAAAGAACATTCAAAAACACAATTGTATAAAAAAAAAATTGTCAAAATACTAAATCAGAAAATACTGAATAGAACCTAGTCATGTTTGATTTCAAAATAATCTATAACAGAAATGCTGTTCAATAGTGCTAAAAACATGAGTATTAATAGTACTATAAGCAAATTATCTGAATTAGAAAACATTTGATCATTTTGTGTAAAAATTATAAGCTATGTCTAACAATGGGCACAAAATTTCTCAACCAATGAGAAGGGTAGGCTTGAAGCCTAGAACCAAAAAACCGTTACAAATATTTTAACAGTTCATTATTAGCTTCAGAAGAGAGCAGATGAAAAATAATTGCAGCTCCAATTAATTCAATAAAAGTATAACTTAAATGGACTAACAACATTATAAAGGATTAAAATGAACACCAAGATTGGCCGAACATATTAACCAGATCAAATTAAACAAAATTTATGAAATACAGAAGAAAAAAAAACTAATAAATTAAAGAAAACAGAAAGAAAAGAAGGAAGCCACAACCATAAACCCTACATGAAAATAAAATATCAGATGAACAGGAAAACGTAAAGTATAAACTGAGTTAATTAACAAAAAAACGAAAAAACTTATTTCACTACACTGTGACGCTGTTGCACTAAATATTAAACTTGGTTCAGGCACTCATCCACTGAATAACATTTAATAATTAATTTATATTTTTTTAAACTGTTCAATTAGGATAATAACACTATTTGGAAATAGGAAACATTATTTAGAAAATAAAAACTTAACCTCTATTCATGAGTTGAACTAACACTTACTTTAGATACTAAAAGTATATTTATAAAGAAAATATATAACATTTAATTGAGTTTTATGTAAAGGTTTGTACTTTCTCGAATCATTTTGTTAACTTTTGCTGTAATCCAAAGAACTTTGACTAAATAACCATTGTCAAATTAATTTCGACAAACGATGAATGTTGTTTTTGTCAGCGACCCAACATAGCCAACCACCGAGTTAGAAATCAATCAGAGCTGGAGCACAAATTTATATTTTATAATAATTTCTTGTATTAAAAGATAAAAAGGCAGAACCGCTATCCAATAAACCAGTACTGAGAATTAATACCTGTTTATTGTTTCATTTGATAATATTGATGTATTGATCTCTTTAATATAGCACAAGTGGAAATTTTTTACTGAAAATAAAGGTTGGTAACACTGCCGCTCAAGAGCGAATTTCGAATTCAACTAAGACATCACGGTAAGTTATACTGTTTCCTTAAAGAAGAAAGAAATTGTGAAGAGAAACTTTTAATTGTTTTTAGTATAAACAATTTGGCACCTAAATCGGGAAAACAAAGCTTAATTTATACTAGTGGTCGCCCAGTGGTCGAAATTCGACCGTAATTCATTAAATTTTTAAGTTTGAACGTTATTGAGGTTCTTTTGTCAAAGAGTATACCTCTATAATCATTGCATATAATTTCTCTATAATCATTGCATATAATTTTTTTGAATTTTGTTCTATTACGTCAGCTGCAAGCGTGTACAATTACGTCATTAGCGTGTGTTGTTTGCCTTTCCCTGCAATACCTATGAAATTTAAAATTTAATGTTAGTAACAGTTGAAAAAAAAACACAATTACAGCTTGTATTCGTATTTATTTTTTGATATAATTCATTGTCAGTTTTAATTTTTTCATGTTATTATTGAATCAAATAAACGCTAATAAAAATGAGACTTGACATTCATAGAAGTATAAGATACATTGTTTTCAATTCCAGTGGATTACATTTCATTTTTGGTGAGGTACAAAATTCGAAAACAGTTTGAAGATTATCTGCTACAAAGCTTATATAATTTTTTAATTTTTTTTTCTATGCATTAATTTTCGAGTTATTTGAAAAATATGAAAGATAGGAAAAATGAGGTTTAGCTTGGCTAAGCCATATTTAAAAAGCAATAACGCGTTTTTTGACATTTCCTTGGGTTTTTTTATTGCCATACTGACCAGGTTTCGCCAAGGCTACACAGTTATCTTTTTCGAATTATATAAAATTTAAATAAAAAATTAATACAAAATAAAAAATGAAATAAAAAATACGTGCCTCGTATTTTTTCATATATTTTTCATTAAATCAAAAAAACCGGGCGGTTAAAAAAATAAATGTTGTCCATTGAACTTAAAATAGTTTGAAAGTGAATTTAATGATTCAGAACTTCTGTGTAAACGATGTTTTTTGTAAAAACTCTTTCATCATTTGCTAAATGCCCTTAGCCATTATATTCGGAAATATAAAATCTCAAACCATCGAATGATCGAACTCTACTTGCTGCGACGTACAATTGACCATGTGTAAAAACTGGCTGCCTCAATAAAATTCTAATTTTTTCGAATGTTTGTCCTTGAGACTTATTTATTGTCATCGCAAATGCAGGTATAATTGGAAATTGAGTTCTTTGAAAGTTAAATGGTAAAACAGTACCGGAATATGTTAATTTATACGTGGAATCAAAATTCTCTTATTGCGTGCGGTTCCAGTTAAAACTTCGCAATCAAGAGCATTACGATGCATACACTTGATGCGCATTCTTGTTCCATTGACTAATGCTTCCTTTGTATTTAAGTTTCTGATCAGTAAAACGATGCAATTAACTTTCAATACTAACTTATGTGGTGGCAAACCACTAATAGTCAAAGAATTCAAAAACTCTACTGGATAGTTATTGATTTCATTGTCATCATCACAAATTATTTTATTGTAGCTATGATATGTTTTCTGTTCACCTGGTATTCGATTAAGTATATCAGAATTAATAAAAGTACAATCATCATTTTTAGGTGCTAAAATAACTGACTTCAATATGTTATCTGAGAGTATGTTTTCGGAAATATTTCCATACACCTCATTAATAATATTATTTTCATCTCCTATTAATTGCTGAGGTATTTCAATAATATTTTTACCAAACTGAGGGAATTGTGGGGCTTCATCATTACCAATTTTTTTCAAGAATTCGACAAATCCTATTTCACTTGGTAAGGCTCTCATATTTTGAGTAAACGTTACTTTATGAAAATAAACAAATTTATGCCAACTTGTGACACAATTTTCAATTAAAGTTGCACGTGATCCATGTGGGACAACTGGTAAGATTTGCCGAAAATCACCGCACAGAAGTATCGTTTTCCCTCCAAATGGTTTATGTTTATCATTTTCATCGCATAGATCCTGCAATAATCTATCTATGATTTTCAACACTTGCAGTGGGCACATAGAAATTTCATCAATAATTATCAATGATGATGAATTTATGTAACGTCCATAGCTACTATTTGCAGTAATATTCGCTACAGAATTTTCCAAAATGGGTATAGGCAATTTAACCACACTGTGTAAAGTTCTACCTCCAAGTAATAGAGTTGAAGCTATGCCACTGAACGCTGTTGCAATGCAACTAAGATTAAGCGAATTTAATTTGTGAATGATTGCTGTTTGTGTGAATGTTTTTCCACAACCTGCATGAGCGTTTAAACAAAAAACATTAGATCCAGTATCATGATGCAAAACTTCACGAATCACACAATCAATTAGATTACGCTGTTCAATATTTGCAGTTTCATAATGCTCAGAAAACAGAAACTCTTGTTCTATTGGATCAATAGCATTTGCTTTGTCTGTTCTCTGCGAATACGTGGGAACTGGTAAACCAAGTTATTGACATGACAAATTATGAACATTCAAAATATCTTCAATTTCTAATAGAGCTGTATTACAGGATACTTCTTCGTTGTAATCTCTCAAAAAATCTTCACTAAGATATACTTTAAATTCATTCCATAACGCCAATGCATTGGCTGGCACATTTAATGCACAAATGTAACCAAATAAATTTCGCATTTGTTTTGGTGAATGTAATCCTTTTGCTTCATTTAAACATTCGCGCCATTCATTATCATTTGAAGCAATGCCGCGAGCATGGCATGCTTCAACAAAAGAAGTGTGTATAATTCCATTGTATGTTCTAACATCCTCAAATGATTTTGGACCACAGACATATAATAAAAGCAATCGTAAATGGAAAAGTTCGATGTCTTTTGGTGATACTACATATATGCGTGTTATGATTTTATCACCTCCACGCCTTCTCTTCTTCCATTTTTTTCAGGAATCTTCCCACACATAATGCAAAGGAATTTCAATATACTTATATTCATGCGCTGATGGATCTGATCGATTCAATTCAAAAAATGCTAACAATTTTGTTTGTCTTGCATTTTCAATTGCTTGACGTTCTTGCCCTTCTCGAAAGTAAACATTCTGTCTACGCGGTAAATGAATGTCAAGTCTAACGATGACATGTGATTGAAAATGCATTGGTAATTCATAGATGCGCCATACAGCTTCAGTTGATCCGACATATCGGCCATTTAAAAAATTTTTAACTTCATCAATTTGTGTTTCTTGACCTGGTTCATTTCTCTCTGAACCTAATTCAACAGATGCACTGTCATAGCCTTTATACACGTATTTATAAATGTATTTAACACTTTTAACTGTAGTGCATACTTCAACATTTATATGGCAATTAAATTTGGCAAGTAAATACGGATTGTATGGTACAACATAACGATTGTCGAGGCAACTGCCACGAACTTCAGCATTAATACCATTATCACGCCTTCTGTATAATGGATATCCATTTAATGATTCACATGTAAATTCATTAAATTGTTTTGGATAATCTTTTGTGCATTTTCCATGTCTCATACATACATAATTTGGATTAAGTACACCGCATGGACCATGCATCATGTGTTTTACAACATATTCATGTAATGTAGGATGTGTTTGAATGTTATGAATCTCCGCAGATACAACTTTATCAATATCGGTAGCGTTAACAATTTTATCTTGCTCATTTAAAGAGAGTAAAATGTGAGCAAGAGGCAATCCTCTCTTTTGAAACTCAATTGTATAAATGAGTGCTTCAACTTTACTGAAGATTTTTTTTAGTGTAAGGCCCTCAATTAATGCTTTCAGTTTGGACTTGAATACACGCAGAACAATATCAGGTCGAAAATTAGCTGACTCACCTACACCAATATTGCTAACTATTTCAGGCCAACTTGGATTGCAAGTCATTGTAATAAACAAAGAAGGCTTTCCAAAATGTTGTACAATTGACATTGCATCTAAATAATTCTGATACATATTTCTTGGAGATCCATTCAATGAAGATGGTAAAATTACTCTACGGCCAACATTATTGGCATTGGGGTTCAATTCTAAATAATCTGTTAAATTGTTGTAAACTTCAGACCTAAGACTTGTTTGATTTTGTCGAATGAAATGTAACCTTGTGCCCTCTATTCTCACATACATATCAACTATCCACTGCAGAAATAATTTTTGTGAATGGTGCAACATGCTAAAATCTTCTCTAATTGCAAGTCGATAGGCTGCATGCTGAAGCATGGTTAATTTATTTCTGGGCGCTCTTGAATTAGATGTAGTTGGTACATTATGAGAAATATTGATATGCCACCCAGTATCACCATTTGGAAAAAGTAATGGATACGCTAAAGGGTCCAATGATGAATCCAAAACAGAGATATTTTTAATGGTACCATTAACTTTTGAAAACGAAACCATATTTCGTTCAAAGGGTGGCTCACCATAAACTGTACTAAATATTACTGCTACATCAGTTTGAACTGCATCATTATAACGGCGTAGATCTAAATCACGATTTACTTTAATGAGCATACAAATTTCTTTATTTTGATTTTCAACTCTCTGACAATGATCTTTCATTGTAATGAATGACCGAACGAAAGGATTAATGCGTTCCAATTCAAGAGAGATTTCGCGCATTATATTGTTATTGCATGTTTGATTATCGTGTTCACGTCATCTATAATTGACAGCAGTGTCAACATCATAAAAATATAATTGCGCATAACATGGTGAGCGACCATATCCAGCAGTCATTGGACCTGACCTGTGATAAAAAACATCATGTATTTTAAAATGATACACTCCACGCGTAACTGTATCCGAAATTTTAGCTTCTGAGCTAACCATAGCAAATGATGAATTGTATTTACGAATGTTTTCAAAATAATTTTTTGACTTTCTTTTTATTGAAGGTTCATTTGAAGTAAGTCCATCTGATTTAAAGTATTCATTTTGACTTAAGGCCGGTAATATTGCTTTACCCTTACGACAACATGAAGTGAATGCAGTCCTTTCACCTAAAGTGACCTCAGATTCGAAATGTTTTGCATTGCAAAACCTGCATTGTAAATGCATTAATCCACAATCAAAAGTATTAAAATTTCTTGGAATGACATTCAGTGCGCATTTAAATGTATCCCTCAAAATAATTTCATCATTTTGTATACTATTTACACTATTTAAATTTGCATTTGGTCTATTATCATTTTAACTTTCACGCGAATATATATTCCTTCTTCTTTGTCTCTCACTCCGACCCGTCAATGTTATACTATTTACACTATTTAAATTTGCATTTGGTCTATTATCATTTTGACTTTCACGCGAATATATATTCCTTCTTCTTTGTCTCTCACTCCGACCCGTCAATGTTCTATGTCGAGGCATAATGGAAGTAGGTGCGAATATCTGAATGTAAAAAAAAAAAGTAATGAAATTACTGAAACTAAGATTAGACAGGGTTTAATTTAAAAATAATAAAATGTACTCACTTTTTTGAAACCACCAATAATAATTAGGCGAGAATAAGTCAATTCAAATTGCTGCTACAAAATTTTCCTTTTGCAACAGGTGTATATTAAGCAAGCTGTATTTCACTTTCAACTGAACATTAATATATAAAACACTGATATCTAATATACAAAATATAAAATAAACGCTTTTTTGCCTTGACATACACTCCACAGACTACTGAAAAAGGAACATTTGAAATCACACAAAATTCACAGCTCATTGAGTCAATCTGTCAGTATTAAGCAAGCTGTATTTCACTTTCAACTACACATTAATATATAAAACACAGATATCTAATATACAAAATATAAAATAAACGCTTTTTTGTCTTGACATACACTCCACAGACTATTGTTGCCTGGCAACAAAATTATTTTATTTTTAACAATTGCCATTGTTTGAAAAAGTTTAAATGAATTTTCAAGTGCAAATGAATGTTTTATTTTATTTAATTTAATGTATTTGTAACACATATTATATATAAATTTTAGCTTTCTGCACTCCTTCTCCATATAAACTTTAACTATGCCAAATCTCACACTCCTCCGTGCGCGCAATATGCTTAAAAAGGGGTACAAAGTTTTCTCTTCACGTATTAATATATAGATCAGGTAAGAAGGAAGAAGACGGTGTTGAGGTGGGTACTGGTAAGTTCACAAGAGCGAAGGTTAGTGGGAAAATATATGAAATTTTGGACATTAGAAAATAACGCAGGCGGAGTCGAATTAATAGAGTACGACTCGAGAAGCCGTTATAATATGTATCATTATTGGTTGCATTTTAAAACTACAAAACTGATTAATTCATCACTGGCAACACAGAATCAATTGGAGGAGCTGCATTTGGTCTATATACTGTATTTTGCTGATCCCTGTATTATAATATGAGAAATGAGCATTAGTTTGGTTAAAGACTAATATGAATCCTGATGTTTTGGAAAAAATACACTTGACCAAAGACATCAGAGACTTTTGAATGTGGAGCAGAAGACAAAAACCAACACACAATCAAATTTGTAAGAAAATACAAATTTTAGGTGTTGTTAGTTTTCCAGATATGATTGTGTCCTTCCTCTTCAATCTTTTTTTCTACACTTTGACATCCGTTCTGATATCTTCCTCAGGAGTGTGTGTCTGTCCTTATATGCCTGTTATATGTTGTGTAGTGGTAGTTTATAATTGGCTAACTCTGAGTACTGTGCTGGCAGCCAGCTTTCAACATATACTATTGCATAATGTTAATGTTCACTCCAAAAGCATATTCCTTATTACTTTAAGACCCTTGTGGTATTTTCTGGTGTTGAGGCAGTTCAGTCATTTCTGTACTTCCTCTAGTGGCTACACTTTTAATATTGAATTAAAGTGGCTTGAATATTGAGTTTCTATTGGCTTGAATTTGATTGTGCAGAGTTTCCTATATTTGATATTCTTGAATTTCCTATAGCATTGCAGACTTGTGAGAAAACTGATGTGTTGTCTTCTGTCTCCACAAGTCTAGAATGTTCTTCTGTGTGCTTCTGGATCCTCCTGTTGGACTTCCCAATGAAGTTGAAGATAAGGAGGAGATTTCACATGCCCATGGTTTCATTAGAAATTTTTAGTTTTCATATCCTGATTTAAATAATAAAAATAAAAATACACATGTTGATGGTTTTTCTGTTAGAGGTTATAAAAATAACAGACAGTGTATGAGCATGTTAAAAAAAAATGCAACATACCAATGACAGCTGGTACTATTGTATTGTTAGCAAAGAAGAAACCATTTAATAAACTATCTCTATTGTATAATATAGTGTTTCAGTACAGTTAAAAGTACACAGGGGCAATTGCCACTTAAAGCATTCTTTAACAAAATAATTGTTCATCCTGACACACTTTCTCAACATAAACTAGCATCCAGCAGGAGACATCCCTTTTTTAAAGAAGTTCTTTGAAAAAAATAACCAATAGCAGTTTCCTGTAAAGAAGACATTGTGTCAAATATTTACGAAGAAGTTCTGTATTCCACCTAGAAAAAATTTGCTAGTGGACAAAACAGTTTTTGTTATAAAAAGCAATTTTGTATAAAAAGCAAATACTAGTATTTGGCATCTTATAAATTAAGGCAAAGAAACGCATAAATTTCTTAAGTAATTTTTTACTGGCAGGTGGTAAAGTACTCAACAGTTGTAACAATAAGTGTGACAATTTAGCAAGTATGAAGGGCTGTTCAAGGAAATGCAGAACGTTTCAAGAC
The DNA here is from genome assembly GCA_034769895.1 of Magicicada septendecula. Lineage (NCBI taxonomy): Eukaryota > Metazoa > Arthropoda > Insecta > Hemiptera > Cicadidae > Magicicada > Magicicada septendecula. Next base: position 422,440,803 of record CM068367.1, on the reverse strand, counting down.
CTGGACGTGGATACTGAAAATTCTGCACGCGAGGAAGTTTACAGTTATGAAATCAAACTTTATTCAAGAGTTTTAATTAAAGTGCTACAGTTTTATTCCAAAGAGTGTTACGAGCTTAATGGTTTAAGTGTTAATACCATGAGTGTAACCAAAAGTGTAGTGAGTGAATTGTCTCTTCAGAAATCACTGCCAAAGTGCACCAATCCAAGAATCAGGACCAACAAGGAGAAGGAACACTCTCATCAAATAATTAAGGTCATTATAACCTATTTATTGTTATTCACTTAATTGCTTGAAGGTCACTGCCCTTGACTGAGAATCTCATCTCTAATTATGAGGTGTCAATCACTAACAGTTACATTACGAAGAGTGAATAAATTAAACCGTTATAATTATACAACAAAGTTATTGTAAACATATATGTAGAAATTTGTTATTAAGATATAAATTATTACAATATTCAAACCTACATTTTGTTAGAATTATTACCCCATAAACATTGACTGTCACACAGTACTTATTTTATTGTGATTATTACTATATATTTGTTAAGATATAAATCAAGAATAAAATCTTGATTGGTGCCCACAATCAATGTTACCATTTATTGAAGTTTTTGAAAACAACCACACACAACAACTAAAGCGTTGTAAGGTGAATATGGTGTATATGATGTGCTTGTTGATTCTGTTTGCAGATCCCTTGATTTAGTGATCCTGTTAGGTGTCATGTCTTCACTTTTTCTGGGCGTGTCTGTGGCTTAATGCCAGTGTTGATTTGTATGGTGGTATATCATTCTTCTGTAAGCGCTGCTTGAGTGTGGTGATGTACCCCTGCATGATTTCCTACATGGTGTAGTAGAAACTGCCTCAGATGTTTTCTGAAATGAGTCTGTCTAAAAATGGGAAAGAAGGACCTGTCATATTGAGAAAACCAACAATACGAAAAATACAACCAGCTGTAGATACCTACAATAGAACATCAACATACGATACACATACTCATCATACACAAATGTGAGTGTGTGTGTTTGTGCGCACGCATAAATACTGCACTGCATTTGCAAAATATACACAAACGTTGTGATGGTACATTTCATCACATATGTATAAGATATATTATAACAATAAGATATCAATAACAAGTACTAGCACAAGCCATGAAGGGGAAAAACTTATTAAGAAGTATGTAATAAACATTAAAATATCAATTCCAACATCCAACAAAAGTAATCAAAGAAGATTAAATAAATATATTGTAAGAAACCGTAGTTACAAATTAAATTCAGAAGAAAACAAACAAAGAAAAACTTCTAATAACATGACAAAACCCAATAGTTGGTAGGTGAGGGGCATGAACAAATCCAACATAAACCAATCTAACATGAACTACAGATGTACTGATAATAAAAAATGAAACATGCGACAATGTATACCAAAAGAAGAATCAACATTTAATAGAAGAAATGAGAAGAGGCAAAGAACTAGGATTAGAACTTGGAAACAGAAGTTTGGACCAAGAGACATAACAAATAGACCCAATTTAATAAGTAAACTAGTCCCATTCTTTTGAGTAACGATAACCTTGGTAGGAATACCATATAGTAAACGATAACCAAATAACTGATAGAAATAATAGTCATGGATATAAGAACATTTACAAATCGATTGACGATTACAAACAAGTTTTAAAAGGTAACTTTATTTGTTATCCGGGCATACAAGACACATCGCTAAAGCATCTGCGTTTTATTAAACACCCGTACACTAATCAGTTTTATTACAACGTTTGAGTCTGTATCTACAGTAGAGCATCAATTATCCGAACTAATTGGGACCGAGGGTAGTTCAGATATATGAAAATTCGGATATTTGAACACACACAAAAAGTTGTAATACAATACGTGACAATATGGGGTAGGCTACATGTAGTGTTTACAGAACTGTATTAAAATGGTGTAAATTTTGTACTTACCGTTTTTGTAATCGTGTATTTCAATTATGTAGTTTTTTACACTGCATAATAAATAAAAATTATAGTAAAACGTTCAGTACAATAATGAAATGTTTTAGAAATGTATTTATAGGTTTTATGTATAGACATAACTTGCTTATTTTTTGTTGCATAATTTTCATACATCTTTTCTTTGTGGCTAGATCTTTCAAGCATTTTAATAAAATAAATTCCGCATGACTGCATTCGGGCTGTTTTTCAAACCATGACATGAAGGTTTCCATGGCATGAAATGCATCGGCAGTTGTAGGTCCAGTGTTAACGTCACAATCTGCGTCTTCGTCGCTGTCAGTGTTCACGTCATATTCAGCAGCTCCAGTACTTTTGGTGATGTCAACAATCTCTTCATCATTTAATTCTCTAGCATCTTTGTTACTTGCCACCTATTCTCTTGCGTCACCTTCTTCGCACTCTTCAAGCCCAGGGATCAACTTACACAAACTTGTAATTTCATTTATTATTTGTTCGTCCTCACATTCATTCGCTTACCTCAGTTCTTTAGGATCCTGTTTACGGCGATGATTCATCTTCAATACTGCACTACCAATATGTCTCATCTTATCGCCGGTTCATATTATCGTTTATTCATTTCCTGTCTACATGCTCATGAATTATTGCTGTATTCCAAAAAATTACTGTACTCTTTTTTCCCTTTTCAGTAATGTGAATTGATAATACTGTATATTAAATAATTAACATAAAATTAAACCGATGAATAGGGAAAGAAGTTCAGTATGCATCGCGCATATGACAGCACAACAACAATAATTATATCGCATTTTCTATCGTATTTTCGTATTTGCGAGTTTTTTCTTGTTCAACGAGTTCGGATATTTGACATTCAGATGACTGACGCTCTACTGTACTTCTATCTTCTTCTTTACTGATAAAATTAATTTGGAACAAGATGATACTCTATAAAAAAAAAATTTGATCTAAAGTGGTTCTGAACATGTAAGAACAAATTGAAGTCAACTACAGTTTAGAAAGGAGTTTCAAACATATCACACATAATATAACTCAACACTGATGACAGAAACATCTAAACCATATGAAATTGTTCAAAACATGTGTAAAGATCATTCAGAGGACAGTTATCTACCAGTTCTACAAAATAACCAGAGCTTTTGAAATTTTCCAACAATATCCATGACAATCTGTATAGTAACCAGTCCACTACACAGGAATACCAAATTCAAGTGTCCATTACTCCTTGAAGTGTGCTCAGTAGATAAGTGTCATTTCCTCATCATTAGTCCATGCCTTCAAAGATCACCCTGACGGTCGAACTGAAACTCTGTGAACTGGCAAAATATGAAGAGGATGCACAGATTACAAACAAGACTAACTGAAGCAATAGGGGCACATTTTGCCAGAGGCTCTGTTAACTGCTATAATTGCATCCTCTGGGCACCTTACAACTTGTATCAATTTTAACTTGTCAACAACGTTATGGTTCAACACTATGTAAACTTACCAGTAGTTCATTAACATACATTTATCAGCACTGCCATAACTGAATCTTCATAAATTTTTGATTCATGCCTTTTATACTTAATTTACTGCAAAAATCCATTATGCTACGCATTCAAGAGGAATTTGGGTACCAGAAAAGTGAAGAACCCCAACATTAACTTCATGTCATAAAGACTGTGATGCATCTACTCAAAAAATTTACTGAATAGACTGGGCAAAGAGACTGGATTAAATCCCGCCTCAGATCTCATTGTACTTCAAATCATCGAACTTATTATTAAAGAGACACATCACAGACAAGGTTTACAAGAACAATATCTAAAAAAATAAATCAACGACTGAAAAAGAATACATCTTAGTACCAAAGTAAGTGAACTGTGGTGTTTTCAATTGCAATTCCATTGAGTCACATTGTCAACAGAGCCTGGACCAGAATGATCAAGTGATGCCTTCTTTACTATGGATTATAAAACTTATAAACAATATGGATTACTATATGGATTATTGAAATAAACAATAAATCTGTAATCATTCAAACGCACATTTACTCTTGGGATAACCACTATGTAAGAAACAATGTGTATATAGTTTTTCAGGAAAACGCACATAAAATAATATACAATCTATTTAGATTACATAAAATAAAAATAGTGAAAATATATAGTATCTCTATGGGCATTCGATGATACTATGTGTAACAATAAGTATTTGATCAGACTAAATAAGATAACTACATTACTGTTCCTAAGAAGGGCGATTAACTTTAAGAATAACAAAGAGTCTGTTTATACTGTAGTTGCTTTATACCGAAAGCATACCTTTAATGCTCCAAGAGAATACAGCTGTCTTTTGGTTGAGAACCAAATATAAGCAATATATGAGAATCTGAGTTTCCTCAGCCTAACTTTCATAACAAAACATTATAAACATTTTGTTAGGATCCAAAATGTGCTAGATAAAAATGTTGTAAGGAAAATGACTTTCTACAAAGACACAGTCACAAACATTAATTAATATGACATTCAATTTCAGACACTAAGAACTAGCAGCCTACCTATAATAAACTCAAGATCACGAGGTTCCTTAATCATTTTGTTTAGATCTTCATATCCAATACCTTCTGCCTGTAATGCTGTTCCACAACAATGCATTCTATGAGCATTTGGTTTCCCAGCATCTCGAAGAGTTTTTGATACAAATGGATATGACACAACCAGCTAAAACAGAAATTATATAGCATTTTGCAAATAGAATATTATGATATACGCAACTGCTAAATACAAGTCAGCACACAAAATATATTATAACATATTATGTATTCATAAATTATGTAAAGCTAACAATTTAAATATACATGTTTTGAATGAAATATTTATTTAATACTTTCTGGTATTAATACTCCCTCCTTTGTCAGGGCTTAAGTACACAAGTAGCAAGTCAGAAACCCACATACGCATGATCTCTCTAGCATATGTTTGCCCCATCATTACATCTTATCAGTTTAAATGATGTAGCCGATGTGGTCAAGTGTTAAGGCTCCTTTCAAAGAGGTAGTGCTAGTAATTAATTTACTACCAAAACACATCTTGATGATATGTGTGTCATATTACATTATACTTGGAAAAATGTATACATTATTATTATGTATTATCATTGTTTTATTTACAAAAATTGGATGTAATGCAGAAAGTTATATAATTTAAATGAATCACTAGAACAGGAAGTGTATAAAACTTGCAAGGTACATATAACAATGTTGAAAAAGAAATCAGTCGAGAATATAGTTTTATACTATAAAATATTTTATTAGTTTGTACTAAATGTACATCAAAAACTGAGACCTCCAGTGTATCCATACGATGGAACCAAATCAATAAGAGTGACTCAACTGTGCCGGGATTTTAATTTTCCCGGCATGATTCAAACGTAAAAGGCTGGCAATGTGTGGCAGTGAGGCAGCCCAGCTAGCTTGATCACAGATGCCGTGCTGCGCTACGGCGATGTAATTCAGCAACAGCTGAATCGATGCATCAGCTGTTTCGGTAAAGCTTCACAATCCGTAACAAGTTTCTTTTTTCTGTGGCATGGTCGGTTAGAAACTTACAAGCTGCCTCATTTCGTCTTCAGCCTTCCGACTGGCCGTTTCGTAGTCTGACGGCGTGGCAAACTACTTGTTAAACTTACTATGAGTTCGTAAATTTATAAAGTGCCTCAGGTGAGAATCATTACATTATTCGTTGTTAATTTAATAAGGGGTTATGTGTGTTAATTTAATAATGAGACTGCATGTTAATTTGTGTATGTGTGTGACTCACACGTTACTTCCGGTATCTGGGAGCATGTGGCGACTTTGCACTTAACTGCTTGAGAAATTTAAAAGTAAATGTACAGGTAGAAGTAAAAGTAAATGTAAAAGTAATTTAATGTAAATGTTTTGAATTTTGTAAATGTTAATGAAAATGTAAATGTGAATTTTCAAGCTTGCTTATTACAGAACAGTATTGCTAATAACAGAGTAGTAGTGTGGATAAAATTATGACAGTGTGTGTGTAGTGTCTGTGTTCCGATGTGAGAGAGAGTTGGGGTAGTTGTATTTCCTGACGGCCCACTACACATAAAAAATGTTACAGGGTCCCTGCACAGCCAGGAGAAGGGAAAATGCGGAGATGGTGACACCAACATCCGTCACCATCGGCAGAACTGTGCACTAGAACGCTCCCCAATGCCGTCAGACTTAGAAATACTTCAGAACACCAAAAAAGACAGCTGCCCAGAAGGAGACAAGCAGGAGCTTCGGAACTCACCAGTACCAGTACCAACACTCATCATCACAGGCTCTACTTGGTATCATTAATTCTCCAAAAGTACAGGTGGGAGGATTCCATTTATTAAACCTCGACAACACTCCACCGGTTTTCAAAGCATAAAAGAAATCATACATATAAACAGTATTTTCATATTTATAATGATTAAAATTTTGTTAGAACAAGTCCTGTGGATATATATTTGTGATGTATATTATAACGTTGCAGAAATCAGACCCTATAGGGGATCCACAAATATTAGATAAATGATAAAAAGGTAAAATAATTTAATGAATAATAATGAAAAAGAAAAAAAATATAAAATGGAATTAAGAAAGAAAAAAGGAGATTTGTAAACAAGAATAATAAGTAAGTGAATAGACTAGACTGACAAACAAATGACTATGACCACACCCCAGAGATTGGCCAGATAAAGACAATAAAACGAGAAAAGACAAATTAATGATAAAAAAGGCACAAACAAATAATAAATGTCTAGTGACAAGTATTAAATTAAATAAAATAATCTCAAATAAAGTACACTAACCAGAGTAATAAATATTATATGTTATTAATAACTCTATGATGATAAGTAAATCAAAATATAAAATTGTTAACAGACTAACTATCAATTGTGTATAAAACAATAAAAAACCCAAAAGTGAGAGATAGGTAGGAAGTGAAAGTGCAGTAAAAAAGTGCAAAGTGCAAGGGTAACCCAAAATAGAGGTAAACAACCAGAATTATAAATCAGAACTCATATAGAAGTGAGAATGAACAAGTAAATATAAAACACAACATATAGGTAAAGACACCAAAACCAGTGATTAACACTATAGTTTAAGGGTGAAAGTTACCAAAAACTAAGAGTAACCAGAATATTGTTATTATAGTTAGAATTGATAGTAGATTGATAGTACAGTTGTATTCAGGATAAAGATCCCATAATGATATTACGGATGTTATTGTTACAATGTTTAAATAGTAAAAATATCTAGTAAATGTTAAAACATGGATAGACCACCAATCTGATAGTGTTAAATAAGAATAAAATAAATAATATGAGTGCAAAATAAATAAAACATCCTATATTAATAATAAAAGTCAAGGGATGATTATCAAGATATAAATGGTGTGATAATGTTATTCACCAAAATTGTTATTTGTTCAATTAAAAGAGTTAAGTTTATAAGAAGGAATATGGCTGAAAAAAGTAAACAGACCATAAACCTAATTTTTGTGTTATGTTTTATAAGTAATATTAAATGATAAACAAGTTATAAGAAATGGCAATAGAAATGAGTAAAGAGATAAAATTGTACAAACATAATAATAATCATTAGAGTAAAGACAGAAAAAGAAATAAGAGAATAACACATATGTAAATGAAAAATAATCTTTAATTAGTATAAAATAAGAAGATATAGCCAATTACTACTTAGGCCTATAAAATGCCTAAATGTAGAAATCCAAAATAGACAAATTGTAAGGAATTAATAGTATACAATAGTATTAGAAAATTCAGGGCAAGTAACTCATTAAGTACAATTAGTGAACCATATTGACATGTCAGAGTTAGATTAAAAACATAAAATAAGAATGAAATGCAATAACATAATATTAACATTTTTGTCAAAACTTTAATACATGAACAAACCCAGCTTTGTGGGATGTCAAAATGATCTTTGAAAGAAAATAGAAACAGTTGCGATAATATCTAATACATAGATAAGAAGACAGAAGAATAATAGCCATCAGAAAATATTGATTCATTTTGAATTAGAATTAAAATATTATAACAATAGACATAAATGTAATCAACCAATGAGAGTATAGACAGTTGCCATAACAACGGAACGTTATTTAATATACTTCCATTATAAAACATTAGTCCATTATTGACGATCAAGAGATACAGAAGCCAAACCATATTCGACTCAATTTTCAATTAAAATAATAGTAAATACTTCAAAATTGAATGAAATGAGGAGGATGCAAGAAGTCTAATGAAGAATTAGTTAACCCAACAGAGATAATAGACCAGATTTTAATCTTCAAAATTAATTATTTTATCCAAATTATTTGAAAAAGAAGCCAGATGCAATCCAAAATATAAATGATGGAAGATTGATGATCGTATAGACCCAACCTAACTAAGAACAAAGTGACTCTTCACCAGAATTCAACAAGATTTGTTAAGTATATCTGAACTACCCAAATTTACGAACTAAATTCTAATTAACTTTTCTCACAACACAAATAACTCTCACTCCGAATTTGGTAACTAAATTCCTTTCAAGGATTGATTGATAATAAAAACTAAACTTGTATGTGAACAGAAAATAACCTATGTACAAATTAAGAATGATTAACACACTTTTTAACACTTAAGAAAAAACGAATTGTATTTAACTCTAATAGTATATAAGTACCATTGATCTAAGGTAGTGTACTTTATTATCATCTTGTTAATATTTTTTCGTAATCCAAAGAACTCGATGATTAAACGAACAGTAGAAAATAAACATTGATGACAGCCATGTCGATTTAGAAGCGTTTTAATCAACTTAGCCAACCTGAGAATAGTGTCTATTTATTGCCGCAGCAACATTATTTAATAACAGTATGTTTTTGTATTTCATTGAATAACTATTAACTATTTCTTGTTAATAAACTAGTACTGAGTAGTAATAACCATCCTTTATTTCATTATAAATTGTATTATAAAGTTTGTGTACTTTAGCGACGAGCAAAATTGTCTGCCAGTGTTAGACGTCGGCAGCACGACGAACTACAAGCGAGATTCAAATGCCCGCCAGTTGCGAGGGTAATTTGAGTTAGTCATCACAGCATAGAACGACCGCTCAGTTTAACATCTTTTAATTGTTTTCTAAAAAACAATTTGGCGCCGATCAGGAATTAAATACATCAAATAAGGACAGGTAAGGATATCGGTACTGGTTATTCGTGCGTTCGCGACGGACCTCGTCAGCGTGAGATACAATATAAATTGACGACAACTTGGTAAGACGTTGAGAGTACCCAGGAGGGTAGTACGACCAAGTTTAGTTACAATATTATTAACTGTGCTAAAAAGGATCCACTTGTTATACTGTTTGATTAATTTTTATTGTTACTAGTATTGGTAATTGTGATTAATACAGATTGAATATATATATATATTTGTTGATAAAATGAAAACTAAGAACTGCTATGAATTACACAAGAATTCAATCGTTTGAACCCTGTAGCAAAATATGTTATGATAATGAAATGAGGAAACACTAATAAAAGGTGGTTACTGATTAAATGAGTGTTTTATTGCAAGTCCTGTCACTCTGGGCTCCAGCACATTTTCACTCCATCTAGGCCAAGCGTCTAGTTTTTAAATTTTACGTAACGGCCGTAATTGGGCCGTTACAGCACCATTCATCTCAGAATTAGCCTGAAGAACAAGCTGACGCTAAATGAACTCATTACAAACCTAACCTAACATTAAGAAGAAAAAAGGAGTGTAACATATCTAAAAAAAAATACATGGGGAAGCAACTGGGAAGTACTAAATTAAAATTATACAACATACATCAAACAAATACTTAAATATAGGGAGAAGTAATATCAATTACTGGCAAGAAAAATCTGCCTTAGAATCTTGTCAGAACAAAATTTTTCATATTGTAAAAACAACACATACTATAACACTGCAAGATGCCACAATCAACTTTTCTACTAGAGATGATCACAAGCAAACTGAAACACAAGTGGCTGCATACAATTATGGACACAAATAGACTAGAAATGTGATAATACTTCAAAGCCAAACCCAAAGAACTGTTGATGAACCATCCAGAAAAAAATGACACATATCCTAAACTACTACCAATAAACTCAACTGGCTATACAGAAGTTACAACATCAACTTCATTGACAGAACGTTTCAAAAACAGCTGATCCACAAGAATATACTTAACAGAATTAGTTCTCAATACATAAAAATATTTTTCTAGAATGACAGATGATTGACACCACACAATAATAAGGTGACAAGATCCCAATTATTCATTATAAGTTACCAATATGTATGATCTGGGGTCTCGTGTTCCGATTTATTATGCCCCAAGTTGCGGTGCCACTTTATAAGTTAACTGAGTCGTACCCGTTAAGCCTTGCGTTGGGATCGCCACTTGAATACATAACAAGTACCCTCTCTCTTAATTACTGATTAATTATTTTTATTAATTAAATTTGGCTATTATTTTTTGTTATTCAAAATTTAAAATGTTCGATTGTATTGGTAATTCAGAATTCATTTATGGTGCGACATTTCTTCGGTTGACTAGGCGAATCTACAAAGTCGATCTCTCACTGAAAGTACATTTTTATTTCATTAACGAATTGCTTACTTGAAGTGAAGTTGGCTCCCCGCGTAGTGTTGATATGACAACCTAAGTTTAGAATTATTCAAACAAACTCATTTGCCACTGTCAGTGCTGCCATCCATTGCGGGATATCCACCTGATCTGTAATAGTCTAGTCTACTAAAATAAATCGTCTGACTCTATTTTTGTCGTATAAAATTGTGGTTTATTTGTTGATAATATTCATTGAATTTGGTAGTTTCGTAACATCCGGTTTTCTGGGAATGGGTTGTTAGCCCATAGCCCAACCTCCAACCTGGAGGGCCAGGATTGTGATCGAGGTTTTCTCGGTTGGGCCGGACATGTTATGAGAATGGAGGATGGCAGGAACCCTAAGAGGGCTTTGCTGGGTACATGGGAGGGAACGAGACCTAGAGGTAGACCGAGGAAGAGGTGGGAAGATGGCGTTGCAGAGGACGCGAGAGACATGGGGATAAGAAACTGGAGGAGGGTTGCAGTGGATAAAGTGGATTGGAGGCGGAGATTGGTGGAGGCCAGGGCCCGACTTGGGCTGTAGCGCCATAGGAGAGAGAGATATTCATTGAATTACTTTAAAACATAATAAATTGTTAATCGTTCATTTTGGTTTACAATCAAATTTAAGTTTAAGAAAATCTCTTGTCTCAGGGATGGTTGTTCTGATTTGCAATTATCAGAATTATTAAACTTATTTTTTGTTAAAACGTTTATCTGAAATGTCGGTCCTTTTAGACTGCAGAAATACAAATAAAACAAACAGAAGAATTATACTACCATAATTGGGTAGTCGGAGAGTGATTACAAAATTAAATACCTCTTAATGAATAACAGAAAGGTTCATAGACACGTCTGGTGCCGACATTATAGATTAATTTGGTGTATTGTAACTGCCACCAATGAACTTTAAATGAAATAATAATTCTTTTACCACTCATAAAATATAAACACAATAAAGTTATAAATTAATTCAGTGTTCCCGGAAGAATCATCTGATCAGTTATATTGGATTACTTTAAACAGGTAATCGGTTAATTCTTGCAATCGTAATTAGCTTGGTATTAAATTCTTTTAATAATTAAACAATAAAATATTGTAATACGGTTAGAATCTTTCTTAAATCTAGGCATAAATTATTTTCTCAATTATCTTGTGATAATTAATCACGTCAACTGACAATTCTCAAAATTCTTGTGGTTAGCTGTTGTTAACTTGTTTTAACTATGAATAAATTAATCGATATAACATTAATTAAAGCACTCTAAGTGTTTATATTGAAAAAAACTCCATCATCATTTTTATAACTTTCATCGATTAATTAAATAACTTTTTTTTATAAATAAAATTAAATTGAGAACTCTTTTTGTAATTAACAAATTAATTAAATTAGTAAGGTGCAATGCTCCTTATTTGTTAGTGTGGACACATAGTATTAAGTTATTTCGATAAAGTATGTAGTCAAATTTCATAAATTCCTTAAATATAATTAATGATCACTTTACTCCATTTAATTCGCATAATTGCTAGGGATTGTACACTTAGCAATTGTTATGGCACTGTTATGTCTTCACTGACCTTTGAACAAAAAAACTTTATAATTATTTTACAAAAATAGGGTTATGTTACCCCTTTGTTTACACTTGAGTACAAGCACTAAGTTAGGTTAAACTGGCGATTTCTGGCAATGCGGAGCTGTCGTCTGTCCTGCATCAGTGGTAATGAAGAAGTGTTTTAAAATGGTGTCCGTTCTTGCTGTTCTCGTTTGCGTTCCTCGTCAAAATTATTGAATTCTCTCTTTTGATTGGCTAATGAATCGATGATCTTTACTTGAGTACATATACCCCCCCTTTACTGACTTATTTAATTTTTACAACAAGCTTGGGACTTTGGGTTTAAGAGTACGAAACTGACGCTAAACATTTTGTCAAAAATAAAACAAATATCTTTAAATTGACATAACTTTCTTATAACCCTTCTGATTGCGAATCTAAGCTTATTATGACATGGCGAACATTTGGCTCTTGATTTAGAGTCCATACGATATATTTTCGTCCATGATCAAGGAAGATATTAATTTTAAATTAACACTTTATACAATTTCTTAATAAATTTAGGTATTCTTGCACTAAAACTAACAAATGACAATCACATCTCTTTGAGATTATGCTTTGCAAGTCCTTTTATACTCTTTACTTATTATCTACTTACAATTATTGACAAAATACATCTCCTATGCTTAGGTTGTAGTAGGCCTATGATCCTACTATCTTTACTAATTACATTTTAACATTTGTCTCTGGACAATTTCTGTTGTGTCACAATTACACATACATGGTCAGTGCAACTACTGTTCACCCTAGTTACTGTTAATACATTGTCATTTTTTAGTTTTGAGTCTATATAATCACCTACAGATTGTACTATAAGGCGTCACATTACTTTGCTTCATTCTCAATTAAGTAGTGGTCTTTTAAGTCACTATCTTGTTCATCATTATTCATTACAGTTATTAAATTGTTTTACAATCTTGTGTTTCACATTGGTGCATTCTCTTGTGTTGAGAACTTAGTAAAAATACTTGCAGCTAGTGTCACATGACAAGTCTGTCTTATTATTACTATTATCATGTAATTCCATGTTAATAATTATTGTCATATGTCTTATTAGTGGTATTGAATATCCTTATTGCTACTGATAACAATCTCTTTCTCTTTTATGTAGTTATTATAAGGTTTTCTGTGTTTTTTTATTAGGCAACTACCATTCTGTCCAATTTATCATGTTGATTTACATTATTCGCAATAGGCCTACATACAAGGTTTTGGTAATAAAACTTGGAGCTTATTATGGTCTTTACAATCTCTAGTTTCATTATAGTATTATAGTAAAGTGCTTTGATAACATTTTTATCATTGTTTCTAGTCATTATAAGTGAAAACTTGGTTGGAATTAGGTTACATGTCTGCCCCCTCTGATATACAACAATGGGTTGACTTTGTGCTTGGTTTCCTTACATTTCACACAATTATTTTAATGTACAAATATTATGAAGTATCAGTTTTAGTTTTAATAATTATTTTCCATGTTCTTTTCATTCTGTTTACCCTGTTCATGGGTTATTACCAGCTTTTCTGATATCTCTAGATTTACATTGATTACATACACAAATAGTAGACAAGATACAATCTGGTTGTTCTCTTATACATTATTATATTACAAATACAAGTTATAAATTCACTCTCCTATGCTTATTGATGACATTTTTGTTTTATATTAGTTATGGTCAGTCAAGTCATTTAAATTAGTTAGTCAATGTTTCAATGTCAGCAATTGTTCATCACTCTGGAGTTTCTTTGTTATATTTTATTCATCTCACATTTAGTCTCAACTTTGGCCTAGACAATTAATATTTAAGGCACTGTCACTTGTGAAAAACTTACTTTTTGTTATTTCCTCAAACGTTGTTTCGGAGTGGTTTTCTCCTTCCTCAGTTAGGTTTAAATGCGGAATGCGTCTAGGCGTTGGTAATCTGTAATGGTTTTTTAGGTGACTGGTTGTGTGTGGGGGTGCGGAGATGGAAGGGGTTTGGCACGGGATTCTGAATTGTATGCGTTGTGTATTATTGTGTCGAATAGTGTTTGGATTTAAATTGTAATTGTTCATTGAGTATGTTGTTTGGTTGTGTTTGTATATTTCATATTGTTCTGCGGTGTTGAGTTTGCGACTTTTGGGTATGTAGTGTAAAATTTCACGATTTTTTTATATTGGTGTAACTGTGGTTTTCTGTCTGGATGTGTGTGGCAAATGTGGTTCAAAATAATATTTGGCCTAGAGTTGGAAATATCTTCTCTCTTCATAATTTTAATGTATTATTATGGTTTCTTCATTATGGTTCATTTCTTATTTTCATTTTAACAATTGTTTTTTTTTAATCCTTCTCACCTACCTAATCTATTGGGTAAATTGGGTTAATCACATTTAACATATCTTCATCATTACTTAGTTTTTTCATTACTATTATTATCTATACTTTGTTTATGCACTATTTAGTCATGTTTTCACCACATAATTTTACTAATTGGTACACAATTCCTTGTATGTGGTGGTTCTTGTGTTATTTCATTGTTATGTTTTTTTTTTTCTTTTAAAGTTGGGTTCAAACTTATGGTGATGGTATGTCTCGTTACATACTGCTCCTCCACTAAAACTGATTATTTCTGAAAATGCCCTTCTAGTATTGATGAAATTATCAGTTATTGGTTCCATGTTTAGAAGTATTTTTTCAGAGACAATTGATTATAAGTCCCTTTCTTTCTCTGGGTAACTGGGTCCATAATCTCATGTGTTATTATTGTTTTTTGTAATCAGGTAGGGTCCTGTGTATAGTAGTAACAGCTTCTTTGCTATTCCTTCCATCGGACTGGGTAGCTCCCTGTTTTATAATAGTACCTTATCCCCGACTTGGTATTGTATTGTCTTGGGTTGAAGTTCTTGGTATTTCTTTCTTCTTTTCTCCATTCGTTCCATGATTTTATTATAAAACTTGATGTTATCAAATTTGTATTCTTCGCCACTAGGAAAACTAATTAACTCTGCAATCTCTCTAGGTGGAGGTCTCTCAAACATTGCTGTGTATGGAGTGGTTTCAATGGATTGATGATAAGACAAGTTGATAAATGCAGATACCTAGGAATGACTGCAATTGTTTCTTGTTTTTTGGTGTCGGAAATTGTTGGATTGCTTCGATTTTGTCTTGAGATGGTGTTATTCTGCGTTCGGATAAATTAAATCCTAGGAACTGCACTTCGTCAGCGATGAATTTTGACTTTTCTAACTTTAGTGTGATGTGGTTCTCAGATAGTTTTCTTAATACATGCTCGATTCTGTGGCACTGTTCTTCCCAGCTGGTTGATGTAATCAGTAAATCGTCCATGTAGACGGTAGTGAATTGGAGTGCTTCTTGTCCTAGAATGTGATCCATGCACTTAACGAACACGGCT
The DNA here is from genome assembly GCA_034769895.1 of Magicicada septendecula. Classification (NCBI taxonomy): domain Eukaryota; kingdom Metazoa; phylum Arthropoda; class Insecta; order Hemiptera; family Cicadidae; genus Magicicada; species Magicicada septendecula. The sequence continues at coordinate 422,425,116 of CM068367.1, read as the reverse complement.
ACGGAGTTGACAAGTCTAAAGGGCAGTCGTTTAAATTGGTAGTTACGCCCTTCAAAGATGAATGCCATATACTTTCAGCTATTTGGGTGTAACTCCACTTGCCAATATCCACAGACTGTATCCCAGGTGCTAATATCTGGTACCATGGAATTTTTTAAGTATCTCCTCTATCTCTCCCGGAGAGGTTCGGTCGTTCACTATCATCTTGTTGATCTCTCGGGCATCTAAACAGATCTTTACTTTCCCGTTTTTCTTTGGAACGGATATAATAGGGCTGGTATAAGGGGAATGGCTATGTTCAATAATATCTTCATTTAATAATCTGTTAATTTCCACTCTCACTGCTTCCTTTAGCGAGTACGCAATAATGGGGTATGACTTCTGGTTAAAATTCACAGATTCTTTAAACTTTATTTCACATTGGTAATTTTTCACTTTACCCGGCGTATCTGAAAATACGTGTCGGTATTTATTATAGATTTCGATCAGCGTCTCTACCTGTTCTTCGGTTAGTTGAGCATTTTTCTTTTCCTTTCTGAATGTACGTACTTCTTCCAATTTCTCATTCCAGAAGTGGTCGTTGTTGTCTTCATAATAGATTTCTTCATTTGGCGTGTCATTCCTATAATCTTTGTATTCCCTAACATTGTAAATGGTCCGGTCCGAAGGGGCACTTTCGCTTCCTATTAACTCCGCCATCCAATTTACACAATTTGAGCTCAGAGACACTTTGGCCCTGCTCATATCAATTATGGCTGAGTATTTCCTCAACATATCACAGCCGATTAGCATTCTAAACGGTAAGCCATTGGCTACCAAAAACGTCATTGGAATAGATTCGCCTTTATTTAATAATTCTAACCTCACTTGTTTCCTGACGGTCTTGTTCTGATGACCCGTCGCTCCCACTAGTATTATATTATTCATAGGTAGAGTAAGTATTAATTCCTTGCCTTCTTCTTGAATTCTATTTAATTCGATACCGTCGATTAATGGCACATTGGTGCCGGTGTCTATCATGATCTTCGTGTGTACTCCATTTATCTCTGCGGTTATGTATGCTATTTCGTTGTTGTTGTTGTTAGTGTTGTCGCCATCTTCTTCTAATAAGTCTTCCCTTAAATTTTTTAAATAATTGCTTTTAATTATAGTAATGATTCGTTCTTCTCTTTGGTTAGCTCTTTAGTGATTATACCCAATAGATTGGTTCAGTGAGGGTGTTGGTTGTTTTTTCACTGCCGCGATTAGTTTAAAGAGGGTTCAGCCTCTTCATCTCGTCTGTCCTGTGTGTTCTGTTGTTGACTTATATTCCTGTCGGGTCGGTTCCCAGGCTGATGGTTGTCCACTTCATAATTCACTCGTCAATCGTCTATGTTACTTCGACTCCTCCTTGTCTTGTTCCTGGGATATCTCCCCTCGTCGCGGTCATTGTTCCTGTATGAGTTGCCATTGAAGCTCTGGCGTCGTTGGTAATATCGTCTTCCACTTCCACCGTCTTCAGCTCGTGTATAGTTAACTCTCCGGTACGTTCAGTTTTGATTGTTGTAGTTCTGGTGATTTTGTCAATTAAAATTGTTGTTTGGACCATTTGGCCGATTATTGTTATTATTCCCGTTGTTTGAATTGTTATTATTATTCGGTTGATTATATTGTTCATTACCGTTGTTATTTCGGTTTGTATAATTAGACCGGTAATTGCCATTATTAAAATTATTATTATTGTTATTATTAGTGCGGTCGGTGTATCTATCGTTTCGCAGACTACTTCTTCGGTAGTACCCCTCGTGCTCGTAATTCTCGAGTAATGCCACCATGGATTGCACGGTCTTCACTTGTCCGCATAATCGTGCTCTAGCGATGCCCTCTTTGTAGTGATATGATAGTTTTGTAACAAGACTTTCCTCCGGAATCTTCGGCTCGAGGTTTCTCGCGAGGCATACCTTCCCGAGGAAATAGGCTGTCGGTGTCGTCCCTCGACTGGCATCGTACTTACCATTGCAGATGTTGTCACGCACAATGTTTTGGGTTGACTCCGACCAGTACTTTGCCTTAACAGTGCTTTGAATTCAGCGTAGTCTCGTATGTCATGTCGAGTCGCCGTCCACCAGTTGTCATTAATTTCCTTGAAGTACTCGTCGATGTTCCCCCGAATTGCTGGCCACCTGGTCTCCCGGTTTCTGGTCAACTGCTCCTCCACTCGTTGAAACTCCATTGGGTTACGCATGTACAATTTAAAATTAATTCCTTCTCGATTGTCCATGGTTTGGAGGTGTGATATCAGTGTTAGTCGGTTGTTAATTATTTCGAGTTCCTCTCTTAGTTTCGGGATCTCTCGTCGCTGGATTTCTTAATTTTTTTCTTTATTGTTGTTGATTTGTCCCCGCACCTCGTTCACGGTCGTATCGATTCCCATACATCTTTCCCCGAAGGTCGTTCGCAGCCGTACTAGGTCATCTTGTGTTTCCTGTCGTACCGACTCCATCTTGATCTGGCTATCTTCCTCAAGGTTGGCGACTCGAATGTCGATGTCTTCCTTGGCCTGCTGTAGTTCTTGGCTGGTTTGTTTCCATTTTTCATTGACTTCTGAAATTTCCTTCCGGATTCCCGTCATCTGCTCTTCTATTTTGATTTATTTGTTCGTTATATTCGTCTATCTTCTCGTTTAAAGCTTCCATGTTTTTGTTATTCTCCTCTCTAGCCTTCTGGTTATCTTCCTTTAATGTTTCTATAAATTTATTAGTCTCTTCCATTTTCTTACTGCTGTCGTCTATTTTCTCTTCCATTTTCTTACTGTTGTCATCTATTTTCTTATTTGCTTCTTCCATTTTCTGGCTTAATTGTGTCAACGTGATCATGATCATCTCCTGGTAATTCACTTCTCCAGGTTGAGTGGGTTTGTCGGGTTGTTTTCCTGGATTATACCCTACTGTAACCTCCATTTCGGGTGTCGGTTGGGCCTCTTTATCTCCCATCTCTATTTCTTTTCCCGCTTCTGTCGCGCGTTTTTTCGACGTAGCTCTCCGTTACATCTTCTAGTTTTTTGTACTGCAGCTGCTGCTAGAAATTAGGTGATTTGATTTTTATTTATTTATTTAGAATTAGTTTTGACCTAATTCGAGCCTCTTACGTTGGTGCGCCACTTTATAAGTTAACAATACGTATGATCTGGGGTCTCGTGTTCCGATCTATTATGCCCCAAGTTGTGGTGCCACTTTATAAGTTAACTGAGTCGTACCCGTTAAGCCTCGCGTTGGGATCGCTACTTGAATACATAACGAGTACCCTCTCTCTTAATTATTAATTATTTAAGTTTGTTTAATTATTTTTATTAATTAAATTCGGCTATTATTTTTTGTTGTTCAAAATTTAAAATGTATAAATACAAGTTATAAATTCATTCTCCTATGCTTATTGATGACATTTTTGTTTTATATTAAAGTTATGGTCAGTCAAGTCATTTAAATTAGTTAGTCAATGTATCAATGTCAGCAATTGTTCATCACTCTGGAGTTTCTTTGTTACATTTTATTCATCTCACATTTAGTCTCAACTTTGGCCTAGAGTTGGAAAAATCTTCTCTCTTCATAATTTTAATGTATTATTATGGTTTCTTCATTATGGTTCATTTCTTATTTTCATTTTCAACAATTGTTTTTTAATCCTTCTCACCTACCTAATCTATTGGGTAAATTGGGTTAATCACATTTAACATATCTTCATCATTACTTAGTTTTTTCATTACTATTATTATCTATATTTCGTTTATGCATTATTTAGTCATGCTTTCACCAAATAATTTTACTAATTGGTACACAATTCCTTGTATGTGGTGGTTCTTGTGTTATTTCGTTATGTTTTTGTTTTTCTTTTAAAGTTGGGTTCAAACTTATGGTGATGGTATGTCTCGTTACAACATGTATATATGTGTGTATGTATGGCTGGTTTCTCAGTTAGTAGTCCTCATCTGAGATATGAGTTGTTTGTTGGTCCTGAAAAGGGTAATTTCTGTTGTAACAATTAGCTATTATCCCATGTACCATCTTCTGGTTAAAACCTGTTCAGGAGTCTCTGATAGCCTGAAATCAGGGTGAAATTGTTATATTTATCAGCATTTATACAGAGCTGATATGTTTCTACTGGTCACAGGACCTTGAGAAATACATCAGCCCTGTCCATAATGCTTAGAAATAGACACCTGTTTTACATTAACTTCAGATCTTTGGAGACTCCTTAGCAGGAAATCATACTGCACCAGAGGAAAACACACACACACACACACACACACACACACACACACACACACACACACACACACACGTATACACACATGTATTTTTGTATGTTTCTGTGGGTGAAATATGTCTCTTGCTGATTTCGAATTCTTTTCCTTGCTCCCTTGTGGTGCTTACAAGTAGAGATGCTTTGACCCTGAGAAGGGCTAACATTCCCCCTTGTTTTGGCCCATAGAAGGGCCACTATGAATGATTTTGCCTCAGAAGGTCTAACGTAATGGTTCAGTAGCATCACCACTGTCCTCATCAGTTCTCCCAATGCTGATTGGTCATGGTGATGTATATGTAGAGATATTGATGCAAGACACAATGTATTGGCCTGAAGGCTTGAGTCGCTCCAACAGGTTGAGACTCATCTACTGCTGTGAGAGAAGCCTGATGTACGAGGGTAAGTCAAAAAGTAAAGGCAAATTTTTAAAAAGGAACTTTTTATTGTGAAAACAAGATGACAAGTAACATCATTTCTCTACATAATCTCCCTCAACTTCTATGCACTTGGTCCATCTCTTGACAAGCTTCGTAATTCCGTCCTGGAAGAAGATTTGTGGCATTGTGCACAGCCACTCGCGCACCGCCTCCACAACCTCGTCATCCGACGAAAACTTGGATTCACGCAGGTGCTCCTTCATCGGACCAAAAAGGTGAAAATCACTTGGAGCTAGGTCAGGACTGTACGGCGGATGCTCCAGCAGCTCAAAACCAAGATCTTGAATGCACTGGATCGTTTCCCCCGCAGTATGAGGAGAGGTGGTATTGTCCTGAAGCAAAAGCATACCTTTTGAAAGTTTTCCTCGCCTCTTTGTTTTGATTTTGGGTTTCAGGTCTCACAGTAGCTGTCACTATTCACTGTTTGATCTTTAGGAGTGTAATGAATTAGAAGTGGACCTTTCATATCACAAAACACTGTCATCATCAACTTTCCTGCAGAAACTTGTCTTTTGAACTTTTTTGCTGTAGGCGAGGATGGATGTTTCCATACCATACTCTGCCGCTTACTCTGTGGTTCGAAGTGATGGACCCACGTCTCATCAACGGTTACTACGCGACTGAGAAACTCTTCTCCTTCCTCTTCTAAACGCCTTAAATGTGATTTCAAAATTTCCAAACGTTTCTGTTTGTGCTGGTCTGTCAGTCGATGTGGTACCCAACGAGCACACACTTTGCGATAATTTAGTGATTCATGGATGATTGCAACTGCTGAACCGTGGCTAATGTTCAACGCATGCACAATATCATCAATTTTGACACGACAATCTTCATGAATCATTCGCTCAACTGTCTCGATGTTCTTGTCCGTCTTCGAAGTGGATGGCCTACCTGAACGCTCTTCATCGCAGATAGATACACGACCATTTTTAAAGCGATTTATCCACTCATAAATTTTGCATTCACTAAGACAGCTCTCACCATACTGCTGCTGCATTCTGCGAATAATCTCCGCAGGTTTAGTCCCTTCAGAGTGCAGAAAACGTACCACTCCCCTCATTTCTTCCTTGGTGCACACGGACAATGGGGCACTCATAATAAAATGCTCTGAAATCACTACGAATGGAGCTGAGCACTGAAACAACACAGCTAAAGAACAAAAAAACTTTGAGGTTATGATATGTCATTGTTCAGTCAGTGCTGCCATCCATTGGAGCAGGGAAAATAAAATTTGCCTTTACTTTTTGACTTACCCTGTAATATGTTGACAGCTTTAGTAAAGTGGGAGTTCTATGACACATAGTAGTACCACGGTGCAATACACAGTACAGCACACTGGTACAAAGTAGTGGGCAGATGTTGGGTGATGGGTGAAGCTGTCTGCTGTTTACCAGCTTAATGTGTTCATTTATTCCTCAATCTCCAGCACCTTCTGTGTAATCTCCATGTGTGGTGACTATGAGGGAGGTGGTCTGCTATTGGAGTTCATTGTGTGTTGTTAGACCAATGTGAAAATTTGTTGGTCTACTAGCAGTTTTTTCACCTCTTACAGCCACAATTGTGTCACAAGGTAACCATGTAACTGCCATGTGAAACAAACAGTTACAGTTCATATTCCTAATTGTAATTTGAAGTGCTCATCTCTCCATGTGTGCAAACTATCTAAGCCTCTGTGCATTTGTATGTCATACAAATAACTGCCTACCCACATTCAAAGTAATATTATGAATATTGATTGATTTTATTAAAACTATCTGTCATTGGGATAATATTAGGTTAAGTGTGTGGGTTATGTTACTCACATATATTTGTATTATCCACTACTGATGTACAACTTATGTTTATAGAATACACTAATTGTTCAGTATCAATGTACAAATACATTTACAGTTAACATAGTTTGTTCTATGATGTTGTAGTTTATGGACCTCAAACACCCTGGACTATTCTAGTCTGTAACGCATGTTGGTAAATGACGTCTTTACCAACTATATATATAGAACAGTGAAAGATAGAGAGAGTTAGTTCAGATTCAGAATTCAAGTGAGTTACAGAGTTGTGCATGTGTTTGATACCACATTTGTGGATCACTATTATATTTGTGTGTTAACTTTTTTCCTTGTATAAATTATGATTGATATCTTATTTGTGGATAAAAATTGTATTTTCTGTGTTATATTTTTATTTGTGCAAAATTATTCGTGATACAAGTAAATAAATAAGGTGTTGACAGTGATATGAGTGTTTTATTTCAATCGCTGCCTAATAGAAGACGACAATATTATATTCCCATCTACATTCACCATCCAAATGGATCAAACCAAGCACACTCATGAAATCTTGGAGGCTAAGAGCTCATCACAAATTTTATCTATCTTGGTTCTCTCATGAATCCTAGAAGATGTGAAAGTACTTCGAATGAAAAATTGGTGAACATTGGCTAATGATAGGGAAGTCTGGAAGAAAATCCTGAGGGAAGCTGAGGCCCATGGTGGGCTGTGGAGCTACTGATGATGACGGTTCTCTCATGACTAACAACAGTGGCTGTGAAGATGAAATAAAATGTTGTTTGGCATTAGCCAGAAGCTCTGTAGCAAACTCCCCAAAATATGGAATTATTTGGTGCTCACTCATATCAAACTAAAGTTAATTCAGAGTCTGATTTTCCTGATAGCAATATATTCCACTGAGACATGGACTCTTAAATCACATGACTTAAAGAAAATGGATTACTTCAAAACGTAAGCATACAGAAGGATGTAACAATTTCCTGGACAGAATATTTTTAACTCAGCATATACAACCCAGTACTTGGGGTTTTTAAATTTTGAAACATCAAATAGTACAAATATAAAACTAATTGTAAAATAAAAAAACTATTCAACTTAATATAAAAACTATATTTACACTATTAAAACAAATATCCAAAGGTCCCAAAATGAACCTTTGGGAAAACCTTGGTATATATAATCACAAAACAAATACGTTAATAGATGAACAAACACAAACCAATACTAAAAACTATAATATTATTAAAATGATTAATTTAATAAAATAATAAATATGTCTATTATAAATACTAATTTATATATACACACAATTTATATACATATAACAAATAAATCAAATATATATATAAACAGCAGTTTCAAACAACAGATTTCAAATACGTATGACTATTTATTTGTACATTCTATTTCTGAAGATAACTGAAATGTATAATAAAAATGCCGAAACAATGTAATAAATAATAAAAAATATATGCTTGTTCAAAACATAAAAAATTATTTACTATTAAATATAGAACTATAAATATGGTCTTTATATTTGACATAACAATACTTTCAACATTTCACATCGAGCCTGCATATAAATCTGATAGCAATTTATTTATTAAATTAAACTTAATACTTAGAGGAAAAATTTTATTTTTGCTGAGGTCTTGGAATTATGATCTGAAGAATGAGCCATCTCTCAGGCATATGACGTACAGAACTCTCACAATTTTGTGTTCCTTACAGAATTATGTATGCAATTCATTCATAGGAAACATAATGTTATATCAAAGTCTCCCATTTTTGGCAAGAAAATCTTGGTTACCCTACTGTAAGAACAGTTTATAACTTCTGAAAAGACATTTACAAGCTGTCATTCATTAATGAGATGATTCTTTGGGGCCTGTTCATAATGTATGAATGACTTGGCTCTAAGATCAAATAGAAACTACCACTCAGTGAATTAAACTTTGTCGCACATAGTCCTAATTATTCACTTGGATCTTGATTACTAGCAAATTATAAGATATTGGGGTTACAAATACAACAGACATGTCACCAAAGATTTTAGCATTCTACTCAAAAACATAAAATTTAAGATTTATTTGACCTGGACTCAAAGTTACAAAATTAAATACACATTTATTTTAATAACCAAGCATTCTGCATTTATTACTTATTGACAAAATAAAAGAACTGTATAGTACAATGAGTACAAAACTATCAAATTTATAATCTATCATTGTTCTCTTACTGCCCGCAAAATGTGGCATTGTAGCGGGTCAAATTTTGGGTGTTTTTATTTTCAACAGTATGGGATAATTATATTTTTATTCATTTCATTTTCGGTCGGGAGCCTTATAAAATATGACGAAATAACTGCATTATTGTGCAACGTATAATAGTCAGTGTAACAGAACAGTGAAACAAAGCAATAAGGCGCAGTTGTTGTTGAGGAATGCGGCAGAGCATTTGCACCTCCACCAAAATTCTAAGAACTCTGTACATGTGTGTCAACGCTCAAGCGCAACTACACCCGCACGCACTCAAAGGACGCTCTAACAAAAAACTCAAGATGGCCAGAGCGTAAAAATATTCGTCGTCTTCTCTAAGACCTCCCGGAAGTCGCATTAAACTCCGCCTACTGTTGGTGACATCAGCAGAGCAGATGCCAATATTGTACTCTGGTACCACACATATACCAGCTTAAATCCATATATAAAGTGGTTACTTCCCAACAAATGAGGCCGGAGCGACGAAAGCATAGGGGCAGTGAAACACTGATTCCCGGCAGAAAGTAAAAAGTACCTGTTACATTACAGCCCAGTCTAACAGTTGTATCCACCGGCGCCGGTACAATTAAAGTAGGCTCGCCAACCAAGTTTTACTTTATCAATAGAAGAGGTGTTAATTATGGCCAAAATTTTTATGTGACCGCGGTCGACCCAACCGGGAGTAGAGAAAACAGTTTTTTTTTTATAAGGAACAATCAACTTTCGTTTAAACTATGAGTGTGTGTAGGAACCGCGTGGCGACGTCTACGTAAGCGTTGGGGGGGGGGGGCTTAATATGAAATGTTAAAGGGTTTGTAAATTCAGTATATATGTGTGAATGGCAAAGCTGGGCTATCTTTTGTGTGTGTGCTTTATAATTGTGCTGGTTTCTGTTTGTGTCAGTGTTGAAAATTGTTTTTCGTGTGATGTAAAAAAAAAAATGAGGTAAGCCATATTAATAAGTAAGTAAGATGCAAAAAGCAGGATAAAATCTTCGTTTGTTTTTATTTTATGATTAAAAATTTTGTTTTATTTTGATGGTTTGAGCAAAATTAAAATCGATTCTCTTCATACGAATGTGTTGTGCAAATTATTCACACAACCTTGAGAAATTGCGCCTGTATCCTCAAGTACGTATGACGCAACCTTGAAGCCCAGTGATGGTAAGTAAGTTTCTCAATGCTTGTTTTGTATTGTTATTATGTGGATCATTAATGAACATGACAATGGCGCTACGAACGGGACGAATTTATTAATATAAATCCATACCTACAAATGAGATACAGGCGTGATTGAGAGGTTGCGTGAAAATACGCAAAAGGGTACTTATGTAAAGTTATACAAAATAAGTAAAGCATATTTGCTCACGTAAGAAACGGTAAATATCTAAAAATAATAATAATGGAAAAGACAACAGAGTACGGAGTCGATTTGTCCGACTCGACTGTGATAAGTGAAACAGCTGAAGTTGACGAATCAGCTGTGATGAGTAGTCTTGACATACATTCAACACCGAATGTAGGTCAAGGCGACAAAACTCTGAACACAAATAGTATAAATGAATCAAATAATACAGATGATTCGGGGATCCAAACGACCCCAAAATCAAATAGAGAAAATAAAAATAATGACAATGAATTCGGCATCACCGACGACAAAATAGAAAATCTAGTGACACCTATCCAAAATAAAAAGTCTGACGATAATTACGAAATGTTTACAATTATACAAACAATGTTAGATATGAAATTCAGTGAACAGAAGAGTGATTCTGACGCTAAATTCAATATATTAAAAAATCAGAATAATGAGTTGAAAAATGAGATTCAAGAAATTAATAAGCGTTGTGAAAATACCAAAGTAGAATTTACCAATAGAGTTAACCAAGTAGAAACTAAATTAGATGATTCAATGCAAAAAGTAGATGTTAAATTTAATGAAATAGATAGTCAGATACATAGAGTTGAGAAGCAAATAAATGAGAATAACGAGTATTTAATAAGTTCAATGAATGAGCATAACAATGACATAGAAATTAAAATTAATAAATGTAATACTGAAACTGAATGTAAGTTGAGTAGCGTAATAATGACCGTTGAAAAAATTAGTCAAAATATCGATGAACACCAAAATAAGGTAGACTCTAAAATAAATGAAATTGAAAATAATTATAAGACAGAAATACAAGCAGTAAATGAATCTATTGAAGTCATGTCAAAAAGTAATGTACAGTCTGAATATAGTAATGACAAAAAATTATATTCTCTTGAACAAAATATTAGTAGTATGCGAGATGAATTAAGTTTAGTGAAAAATCAAAATGTAAACAATGTTACTGAGCGCATATTTATGACACGAGATACAAATAATGAAATAGAATTAGAAACTTTCAATTGTGACAATCGTAGAGTACACCCAATGCAATTTTTAAATAGGGTTAGGGAGTTTAATCGGTTTAATAGTAGTAGCTGGGAGGTTAAGTTGCTGAAGATTATCAAATGTTTTAAAGGTAGTGCCGAGATATGGTCGGAAGTACACCATACCGAATGGGATAGTTTTGAGGATTTTGAGATAGCTTTTCGAAACAAATATTGGTCAGAAGAAGACCAAGAAATATTAAGAAGTAAAATAATGGGTAACGGGAATTTCGGTAGGATTAATAACCACCTAACCATATATGTGATGACCATATACAACGAAGCTAAATATCTAGAACCGCCGTTGCCTTTCCGATCATTTGTAAGACATATTAGCAAACACCTGCCCAGAGAAGTGCAAATTACGCTAATGACTAGAGAGATTACAAATATAAGCGAGTTAGAAAACATGTTAGATGTATTACAGAATATAGGGGAACGCGACATAGGGCGACGTTCAACCACACCAATAGTACCACACTATAATAATAATAATAATAATAATAATAATTTCCATCATAACAGGGGCACACAGAATTTTCATAGAGGAGCGCGGGGAGGAAGTTTCGATAATAGGGGCGAGAGTTGGAGGTGTAGAACATGTGAAACCGACAATTATGCTAATAGAACAAATTGTTTCAGATGTCATCGGAACAGGGAGTGCGCCAGGAACGAGCGAACAAACCTACCACCCAATCAACAGTCGGGAGGAGGAGAATTTCACAGAGGAGCGCCGAGAGGAGGAGGACAATATAACAGAGGGAGAGGGGGAAATCATCCAGCTGTGGCGGGTCCCTCCACGGAAAACTAGGGAGGACAATGGAGAAGCGGGCCGAACCATTGTCTACGGAAAACAGGAGGGTCCAAATAATCAACAGATACCATAATAACGTTATCAAGATGGACATGGCGAAGGAACTGTTAGAAGAAGAGGAGAACAAGGTGATGGAACGCAGAGCAGGATTAACTGAGGTGACGATTAACCTTGAAGGTAAGAATTATAAAACTTTAATTGATACCGGTAGCGAGATCTCAGTAATTTCTGAAAATGTCATGGGTGAATTAAAAGAGTTAAACAAGAATATACCGTCATTACCAGTTGCAGGAGTTACTGTAGTGGGGGTAACTGGGGTGAGAAGTAAGAGAATAACCAGACAAGTACAATTAAATATTCTAATAAATGAAGTCGAATTTGAAAACACTTTCCTAGTAGTTAAAGGGTTGAGTTTAGATGTAATATTGGGAAATGATTTTTTGGAAAGAAACGGAGCAGTAATAGATTTCAATAAACAAATAGTAAAATTTGAGAAGGGGAATAAACCAGTCAGAATAGAGTTTAAGAAAGTAGTAAATGAAAATAAAGTCACGGGAATAAAAATGTTACATAAACAGATAAGTGATAGAGAGATAGAAACTAAAATAAATATATGTCTTGAAAGTGATAGCATAGAGAATGAGGAGGGAGAGATGCATGAGCGTAATGAGAGTGTGTGGGCAAATAGAGCCGATAAATTTTTCAATGAAAATACAGTTGTAGGAAATACTCAACAACAGGAGTTGTGGGCAGTTGTCGAGCAGTACAGAGAGGTGTTTGATGAATCACCAGGGAAAGCGAAGGACTACAGCTGCGAGTTGAAAGTTCGGGACCACGCACCATACATGCAGAGAAGCTACCCAGTGCCGTTTTCGAAGAGGAGGGCTGTACAGGAGGAATTAGACCGGATGATGCAAGGAGGCATAATTGAACGCTCAGTATCACCTTATTCAAACCCTTTGGTGGTAGTGATAAAGAAGGATGGCAAGGTAAGGTTATGTTTAGATGCTAGGAAAATTAATCAAATTATTATACCTGACAGGGAATCTCCAGAACCCATAAATGAGATTTTACAAAAGTTTAGCGGAGTCAAATACATGACGTCCTTAGACCTGACCGCTGGATACTGGCAGGTGCCATTAGCAACAGAGAGCAGGAAATACACAGCTTTTCTTTTTAACGGTAAGAATTACCAGTTTAAACGCTTACCTTTTGGATTAAACACCAGTGTTGCCAGTTTTATCAAATGTTTAGATAATATTGTACAACCTAAGGATTTAGATTTTTTAACTGTATATGTCGATGATATCTTGATAGCCTCTAGAACGTTCACTGAACATTTAGAACACATAGAATATGTATTAGATAAGCTACAAAGAGGGGGTTTAACAGTGAATTGGGACAAGTCTAAGTTTCTGCAGACAGAAATACACTTTTTAGGATTTATTATTACACAGGAGGGGATATTAGCCAACCCTGACAAAGTCGAACCCATAATGCGATTCCCTGAACCTAAAAACATTAAGCAATTACAGAGTTTTTTAGGCCTATGCAATTTTTACAGGAAATTTCAGGAGAACTATGCACACACAACATCCAAACTGAGTGCTGTACTGCAGAAGAATAAACAGTGGAGATGGGGCGATACGGAACGAGCTGCGTTTAATGAAATTAAGAGAAAGTTCAGTCACATGATCATGATGAATCATCCCGATTTTAATAAGACTTTTTATTTACAGACCGACGCCAGCAATGTAGCGCTAGGGGCCGAGTTATACCAGGAGAGCTGCGAAAAGGAACACCTAACGATCGCCTTCGCCAGTAGATCGCTGTTATCGGCGGAAAAGAATTACACGACAACTGAGAAGGAACTACTAAGTATTGTGTTCGCCGTGGGTAAATTCCGCACGTACATCCTAGGGAATACCACGATCATCCGGACGGACCACAAGGCACTGTCATTTCTGAATTCATGTAAGCTAACACACAGCCGATTAACCAGGTGGGTATTAGCCTTGCAAGAATATAACTTTTCATGGGAGTACATAAAGGGGTCAGATAATAAGGTACCAGATACACTTTCTAGAATAGATGTTATAAACAATAAAACTGGTAGGGACCTTAAAGAAATAGAAATTTTTAGACTAACTAGGGAAGATAGAATTTTTGGTGAGGAATTAAGTGACATTAAAAACTTGCAAAGATCTGATAGCAAACTGGGTAAAATAATGGTTAGTTTAGAAACAGATGTAGAGGGATCTGAATATAATGAGCGATTTCAAATATATCAGGGTATTTTGTTTAAAAAAGTAGATGGTGGGGAGCGTGATTGGAGGTTAATTATACCTGATGGGTTAATAGATAAAATTGTTTGGGATTGTCATATAAGGTATGGTCATTTTGGTGCGAGAAAGTGTGCAAATGTTTTGAAAGAGTCATGTATATTTAAGAATATGGAGAGGAGAGTGAGAAAAGTGTTGAGAGTGTGTGATTTATGTCAAAAATCGAAAGTAGTGAATTATAGAGTAGAAGGAGAGATGAATTACATAAAAGTAGATAAACCTTTCGATCTAGTTGCGGTTGATTTGTATGGACCATTACCCAGAGGTAGAGGAGGTGTGTTATATGTATTTGTAGTTTTAGACACTTTTTCAAAATTTGTAAAGTTATATAGCATTAAGAGAGCGACGAGTAAAGTACTTAGCGAGAAGATAGTCAAAGATTATATGCTAAATGTGGGAAAACCGAAAATTATATTATCTGATCATGGTCCACAGTTTATAAGCGGCAAGTGGCGGCAGACGCTTGGATGGGAAGGCATCATACCCAAGCATACGGCAGTGTACCATCCTCAGTCGAATCAAGCAGAACGGGTGATGAGAGAGATTGGCAGGATATTCCGGGCGTACTGTCACGCCAAACACACAGAATGGCCATCCTACGTGAGAAAAGTAGAGGAGTGGCTGAATTGTACCACCCATGAGTCCACGGGATTTACGCCGCATGAGTTGATCAGGGGAACAAGGCCGCCCAGGATATTAGAACAACTTTTCACATACCCACCTGAAGGTCAAATTTTGGACAGAAACATGAAAATTAGATTGGCGAACGAGAATTTACTTACTAGAGGAGAGCGACGAAAACAGAAACATGATGCTAAGGGTAAATGGACCAAATATGAGGTAGGTCAGTTAGTGTTAGTAAAAAGACATGATTTGTCCAGTGCTCAAGATAGGGAAATAAAGAAGTTTTTCTTGTTATATGAAGGACCTTATGAAATTGTTGAAATAAAAATGCAGAATGCGTATGTGCTGAGGAACCCAGCGACACGGGAAATAGTAGGTACTCAAAATGCGACGAATTTAAAGTTATATAGGTCACTTTAATTGTTATGTTTATAAATAAGTTTTCCAAACATTATTGTATGTTTTCAGAAGGGATCCTCCCCCATTTTCGGGCGGCCACGATCTTACCAGTCCTGGCCGTGGAATTCGGAAATCGGAGGCGGGCCATGGTTGGCAGGATCTTCCTTCGGGCAGTGAAAACAACTATGGTCCGACTTCACAAAATTGGTATCAATTAGAAATTTAACTACATTATTGAACGGGGAGGGGGACCCCTAAGGTATGTGGAAACAAATTTTACACACTCAAGATGCATAAATAAGCACAACACCACGTACCAACATTGCCTAAGGGAGAATATGAAAAAAAATAAAATAAAATAAAATAAATAAATAAAGTGAGGCAATGTTTCAAGTATTATTTCATCACTGTCATTTGCAAAATAAAAATTTAGCAAATGATAGAAGTTCCAGTATATTAAGAAAAATGGATTTTGTGGAGATGGGTTTGGGGGCGGATAGACAGCAGGCCTGGATGAATGAGAGGGAGAGTAGATTTGTATAAATTGTAATTAAGGTAGTTGAAAAAAAAAAAAAAAAAAAAAAAAAAGCAAGGTAATGGGATTTAATGGTAGATTAGGGGAACGTGAATTCACGTATGTTGTCTGACCGTCCCCTACTCCATCTCGGCAAAACCCCCGTTTCAGGCGGGGATACTGACCACTTAGTTATGAATTATAAGTTATAAATTTAAAATGTAAATAAATTTTAGAATTAAGTGACCAAATATAATTGTCAAGTTTTAGTATCAGTGAATATGGGAACGTTTTGAAACGATATGTAACAAAATATAAACTTGTTGTCAATACAAGAAGTGGGGATGACTTTGGGGGGTAGTTTGGTGCTCAATGAAGTGATAATAACAATGGAGTGTTGAACGGCATTTGTAGAAAGATTAATTTCATGTATTAAGTAATTAGTTAGTTATTAAGTGGCTATTGTGGGGGTGGCCTGTGCTCTCACAAGTAGCGAAATGGGTTGGGGGTAGCAGTGAGTGTTACCTCCATCGGAGGCCGAGCTGGCGATAAATGTGCGGCACACCTTATCCGTTTAAAATAAAAATTTTACACACAATACTAAATGACAGTGTCGCACATAAAAATATTGATATGAAACAGGCAGTGAAATAAAGTTCAGATTTCCTCGACTTTTCGGGCGGTTACTGCCTTACCAGCACTAACCGTGGTTTTGGCTAGCGGCCAGCTATGGTCATATCAAGTCCCTTGACCATAGCTGACTTGAAATTGGTATATATTTGAAATGTAATGGGGGGACATTAGAGGAAATCTCCGGAACTAGGGAACAGCGGCTGCCACTCTGTTCGAGGAGGAACAGCAGAGCCAGGTGGCAGATCCGTTTTAAGGGTGCATGATTATAGTACAAGAACATGATGATGTTCATCAACTTTAAAACTTAACAGCGGAAGCAGAGACACGGAGAGGCATAACCTGCTCCAAAATACACAGTCTCTGTGGAAGCGAAAGGGCGAGACAGTCCTCCATAATCTGAAATAGTGTGTGTGGCTGGGAGGTGACGCAAAGGAGTCACGAATTTGAAATCTTATGACATAAAAGTTTTTTTTTATTCAAAGTTTGATAAAATAAAACTGCTTGTGCTCTGTTCAGGTAACTAGCTGCTTAGATATTTAAAAATAAGGTGTTCATGCTACAGTTTTAAGTGTATTATTTTATTGTTGTCTATTAGATAAGCATTGATAAGAATATGTAATTTTATTATGTGTGTATTTGTTTAAGCCAATTAGTAAATCGTCTGGCAGGCTAACATAAATAACCAGAATCAGAGAAATGGGAAACAATGAGGTGAGAAGGGAGAATAAATAAAAATAAATATGTATATTTCATATAATTTGTTCAATCATGAAATGTGTTTTTATTATGTTAGGATATCAGCTGATCAACAATACCATGTCACTGGTATATTGGTTAGTAAATGTTACAAGTAATTAATGTTTAATGTACTACAGATATTTTGAAGTAAAGATAAAAGGAATATGAGAAATAAAATAGCAATAATTTATGCAAATTAATAAAAGATAATTCATGGGTGATAAATGTTTTATGGGACACGTAGACCTGTCCAAATTGAATTAAAAGTTGAATTTGAAATGATAGAGATGAATATGATGTAATGTTGTTTTTGAGTTAAGGTAATGTAACAGAGTTGGTGAAGTATTAATGTTGACACAGTGGTAATGGAGAATTTATGTAGAGTTCTGAATGATATATATTTATGTTTATAGTTAATGAGGTTATTTTGTGTATTGGTAGTAATGTAATGAGATTGAGAATTTTGGGGATGGCAATTTTGTATTAGAGGGTAGTGTAATGTAGGAGTCCGCAACAAGGGTTGGGACGGGATAGGGATAGATTTTAGTGGGGAAGGGGCCGCCTTAGGTAGAATCCGGGCCGCCAAATAAGGGAATTGAGTTTTTTGGGGGCGGGGAAACACGTATCCTATATACAAAGGGTTAGAGAGTATTTTATATGTAGAGAAGGTGGCGTTTGTGTTAAATGATAAGTTGGGTTTTAGAGTGTTTTGATTAGTAGATATTCTGGTAGAGATGGGTGTCATGATAATTGAAGTTGATTAATATTAGAGTCAGAGGGAGAAAGGTTATATATGTATAGAGATCTAATACAGTAAATGAGAATGAATAATTTACATCACCCACAGTATATTAAAGTAAGATTGTTGAAAAGAAAGAGAGATCCATGATAAAGAATATATAATGTTCATTTTTTCCAAACCAGTGACAGAATTTTGATTAAAATTTGAAAATAATGTAAAGTCAAGATTTGTTTATTTTAAATAATTTAAATGTCAACTTGATTATTATATTGATATTTTGTTTGTTTTAAATATTTTGTTAGTATGTTTGTATGTCAAAGTTAGGATATTACAGATGTTCAATGTGTTTTCAGAACTTATATATAACATATGTAGGTCAAGGATTTTGGACTTGACCTAGTTACGATCAGCTGATGAGGTCATACACCTACTAAGCTTGTATAGTAGGAATCCAATTTTAATTTGTTTGTTTAATTAATTCAAACCAATATTTGAATAATTTTAATAAATGTTGTTTAATAAACAAATTTAATAAAGTTTTTTAATGAATAAATTTTTTTTGAATTTTAAAATTTTGGAAAATTTTAAATTTTTTTTGGAAAAAAAAAAAAAAACTTGATTTTTCGCCTGCCAGCGAGTGAATATTTTGAGTAATGATTCTTTTATTGTGTATGTATTAACGATGTTTCTTTTATTGTATTGCATTATATTGGTAGACTATAAGTGATTCTCCTATTAGAATAAGGATGTGTTTATATTCGTAGAAATGTCTAGGTTAAGTCATGTTAGAGGAAAAAAAAGAGAAAAAGAGGAAGAGAATTTTTTGATAAACGATTATTTTTTGAATTTTGATTTTTCTAAATTTTTGATAAATTTTAAAAGCAATTTTTCTACTTTTAATGTGTTATGGTAATATGTAATGTTAGTGTGTGAGCCCAGTATTTGCTAAAGGCAGCCCAGCTTGCAAAAAGGGGAAACATATCGGCGGAGGATCTGGATAATTTTGGGATTGAGGATTTTGGGGGGTAGCATGTTAAAAGGCGAGGTGCGCTGTGGTGCGAGTCTGTTCGATTTCTCGGTGTTGGGATCTCTTACGGAGAAGTCCAGTGATCTCGTTCAGATGAGTCCATGGTCGCTGAGCTAGGGGGGTCATGTACCCATGAGATTAAGAACAAGGGGGGTGTTGGCACCAGTTCCTCACCGGTCCTCTTCGGGGTTATCGATGAGATTTCTTCTGTCGTGAACAGCAGAATTCTCATCGAGGGGGTATTGTAGCGGGTCAAATTTTGGGTGTTTTTATTTTCAACAGTATGGGATAATTATATTTTTATTCATTTCATTTTCGGTCGGGAGCCTTATAAAATATGACGAAATAACTGCATTATTGTGCAACGTATAATAGTCAGTGTAACAGAACAGTGAAACAAAGCAATAAGGCGCAGTTGTTGTTGAGGAATCCGGCAGAGCATTTGCACCTCCACCAAAATTCTAAGAACTCTGTACATGTGTGTCAACGCTCAAGCGCAACTACACCCGCACGCGCTCAAAGGACGCTCTAACAAAAAACTCAAGATGGCCAGAGCGTAAAAATATTCGTCGTCTTCTCTAAGACCTCCCGGAAGTCGCATTAAACTCCGCCTACTGTTGGTGACATCAGCAGAGCAGATGCCAATATTGTACTCTGGTACCACACATATACCAGCTTAAATCCATATATAAAGTGGTTACTTCCCAACAAATGAGGCCGGAGCGACGAAAGCATAGGGGCAGTGAAACACTGATTCCCGGCAGAAAGTAAAAAGTACCTGTTACATTACAGCCCAGTCTAACAGTTGTATCCACCGGCGCCGGTACAATTAAAGTAGGCTCGCCAACCAAGTTTTACTTTATCAATAGAAGAGGTGTTAATTATGGCCAAAATTTTTATGTGACCGCGGTCGACCCAACCGGGAGTAGAGAAAAGTTTTTTTTTTTATAAGGAACAATCAACTTTCGTTTAAACTATGAGTGTGTGTAGGAACCGCGTGGCGACGTCTACGTAAGGGTTGGGGGGGGCTTAATATGAAATGTTAAAGGGTTTGTAAATTCAGTATATATGTGTGAATGGCAAAGCTGGGCTATCTTTTGTGTGTGTGCTTTATAATTGTGCTGGTTTCTGTTTGTGTCAGTGTTGAAAATTGTATTTCGTGTGATGTAAAAAAAAAAATGATACCTAAGGTAAGCCATATTAATAAGTAAGTAAGATGCAAAAAGCAGGATAAAATCTTCGTTTGTTTTTATTTTATGATTAAAAATTTTGTTTTATTTTGATGGTTTGAGCAAAATTAAAATCGATTCTCTTCATACGAATGTGTTGTGCAAATTATTCACACAACCTTGAGAAATTGCGCCTGTATCCTCAAGTACGTATGACGCAACCTTGAAGCCCAGTGATGGTAAGTAAGTTTCTCAATGCTTGTTTTGTATTGTTATTATGTGGATCATTAATGAACATGACAGCATTTCAACAAAATGACCGAACAATTATAAGACCAGTTGGTTCCTTCTTTTGCTCTAAATCTAAATTCATTGAAGTGGCTCACATAGGTAAATTATGTCTTACATCACTGTTTGCTATGATGTTTGAAATACGCTTGAAAATGGTGGAAATTTAACAATTTTTTTATGTTACAGCAATTAAAAATAAACATTGCACTTTTTCGTTGTTATACCAAAATTGGGAATAACATTCTTGATAGGAATATTCAAATCTCAATGTAGTTTGAGATAGATTTACTGAAACAAAAGTACCAGGTGCACACACACACACACACACACACACACACACACACACACACACACACACACACACACAACTACATGGTGATATGTAACAGTATTATCATAAAGGTTTGGTGTTTATAAATAATATTAGCAGAAAATAAATAATAATTATAATATACATTTATTATATTCTAAAAATATAAGGAATACAGTCATATGACAATGAAAGAGTAGAAACTTCAACAGACATTAGTGACAACTTTTGGCTTTTCTATACCTGTTGTCTGCTGACATGATATTAATATTGTATAGATTCCCTCTACATCTCTTATTGTTACTGACCAACCTCCCAGAAAGATCTTCTGGTATCAGGTATGAGGAAAACGAAAACCATACATCCAAGTTAGAATCTCGTGGAATATCTGAAGTGGAATAGTACTGTCTGAAAACTTCCCCAGGATCCATCAGGGAAATGAAATGAATAAAATATGAAGCAAAAGCACACAACTGTAAAGAAACCTTCAAATACGCTTTGACCATTCTAGGCAGACTCTCATCATAATTAATAGAAATGAATTCCTAGCTAAACTAGAATGGATGGACGGGATGAGTCAGGACATCAGTACTCTTGGAATTAGAAACTGGAGGAGTGTGGCTATGAATAGAGAAGAGGGGCAAATTCTTCTGAAGAAGGCCATGGCCCACAAAGGGCTGTCGATCTGATGATGATGATGATGATGGTTTCTGGACATGCCTGAGTTCTTTCCTTTCATTTTTTCCTGTTTCAGTATCTGCTCTGATGTCTTCTACAGGACTGTGTGTGTGTGTGCGCGCGCGCGCGCGCACGCGTGCTTAGTGGATGTTCTTAAAGGATTAACCTAAATAAGTCCATGAATAACCTTATGACTAAGAAGCATATTGTAATAAACCGATGTCCGTCTAATTGTAAACGTGTAAGAGTGTAATTGGGGTAATGTGTATACTCTCAAGTCTTACCAATCATTCGTCGCTCTGGAACGTAACTCACGCAGATTGTGTCCGTCGCGAACGTACAATAACCAGTATTGGAGTCCTTACCTGTTGTTCACTAGAGGTGTATAAATCCCGGGTGGTGCCAAATTGTTTAATTAAAACAATAAAAAAAATTTAGGATGATTGGGCGATCTCAGCTCCGGCGGTGTGAAGAATTCCAATTTATTCCCGCCTTAGTTCGACCTTCTTAATCAAGCAGGTAGTTCGCTGAGTTTGCGACATGAGCGCTTGGCGTCAACCTAGTTGTTCGCTAAAATGCACAAATGTATAATACACTTTCCTAATGAAATAAAAAAACAGTGGTTACACTCTGTGCTAGTTTATTCATTGGTGATTGTTAATTACTCAGTTTGACATGAATTATATTTTGTTTTTTAATAAATTTGCACCGACAATCATTTATGAGACAATTTCTCTAGGGTTTAGCAAATCGATTTTGAACGAATATACAGTCAAAGATGGCGACTGTTTTGTTTGTTTACAATTTGTTCCGTTCAAAATCCAGGTTCTTGAGATTACGATAAAAGGATTATTAATGATTACAATAAAAAGTACACTACCTTACATTATTTGTACTTAAATAATATAATGTGTAACTATAATTTGTTCCTGAAGTGTAGTAAAGTGTGTTTCAAAAGTTCGGAATTTAACAACAGGTTATTTTATTAGTTGACAAATTTTCAGTGTCTTAATTTTTACTTAATCTTTGAAAGAAATTATATTCAGTTTATAGTGAGAGTTCATATTACTGTGAAAAATATTTAAAGTGAATTTATTTCTGAAAATCGGGTAATTTAATAATACTTATCAAATCAGTATACTTGATGTAAACAGTCGTTCAGTTGAAATGAAATGGGGCGGCATAAGTCAACAATTTTCAATGATCTTGGGGCTTAAGTATGTCTTGCGTCCTTTTCATGTTAGTGGTAGTAATTTATTCATTTAAATTTCAGGTAAAATGGTCCTTGGCATCAGTTAAAGGTTCTCGTACATCGTCTGCTTCTTACTTGTTCATCTTTTGGAATTTTGTTTACTTTTTTGACATTTTAAATTAAAATTTTGGTCATTCACAGCCTGGCGTCTATTCTGGAAGAGCGTCACTTTACGAGTAATAAGATTTAATGGAAAATTCGTTATCATGGTTACAAATTAATTCCGATTGGTTAATCTTGACATATAACCATTGTTATCAATTTTGAATTTTTATTCAAAATTACTGTATATCTTCTGATTGCTTTTATTCTTCCGTCTTCCTTCCTATGTATTAAATATTATCACTACTGTTTGTATTTCCTTTCAAAGATTATTTTGACATCCCATAAGGTTGGGGTCTATAATGTATTATTGTTTATACAATTATGTTAATATTTGTTAATTACTTTTCTTTTTTATTTTAAGTTCTTATTCTAACATTTTTCTTTTAATATGATTCACAAATTATCCTTGGCTAGTTCTTTGCCTTGGATTTGTTAATTTCCTTGTTAATTTTTTACAATTTGTAGTTATTTGTTTTTTGACAGTTAGGCATTTCATAGGCCTAAGTAGTAACTGATTCTATTTACTTATTTTACACAAATTACATCTTATTTTACCCTAATGTGTTTTGTCTTGTTATTATAATTGATTTGTTTATTTGTTGTTGTGTTTTGGATCTGTTTTTATACTAATTGTATGTTCCCATTAGTTTTTACATTATGGTCTGTTAACTATTTCCTAACTTACTTACTTACTTACTTACTAGCCAACGCCCACCCTTGGCTGTTGAGCCATTAGGCGACGCGCTGACCAGTAGCGTCGAGCTTCGGCGATCTCTGTGTCCTCGTTGGATGGGGTGTGGTCTAAGGCCGGGCAGTCTCTCAGATGGTCGGCGTTCATCGTCGCGTGGCTGCACAGCTGGCACTCAGGGGTTGGCAGCGCGTGGAGGCGGTGCAGATGTGAAGCGAGATAGTCGTGTCCGGTTTTTAGTCGGAAGTTGGCGACACACACTGCACGAGGGAGGTTGGGGTTGATTGGACCCTCGGTGACGAGGCTTTCCCATTTTTTACTGGCGGCCGCCTCAGACAGTCTTCGCTTATTCCATATGCTGACGGCGGAGTTTATTTGAGCTTTGGAAGATTGTAGGGACTGCGGGCGGGTAGGCTGGGGTAGGGTTGTGCCTTGCTTGGCTAGTTTATTGGCCTCCTCGTTGCCCCAGATGTTGACATGACTGGGTATCCATTGGAGTTTTAGGATCCACCCTCGACTCGCCAGGGTCTCCAGTTTCCTTCTACAGTCGATAGTTCTTTGGCAGTCGGTTTGAGAGTTCCGTGATAGACTGCGTATTGCGGCCTGCGAGTCAACTAGGAGCATGGCTTTTGAAGAGGGAGTGATTTTTTCCAGTTCATCAACGGCAGCGTGAACTGCTTCGATTTCCCCATCGTAGTTACTAAGGGGGCTGCCCACGGCTAAGTGTCCTTGGAAAAGGCGGCTATAGTACCCAGCTCCTGTTTTTCCATTGCCCGGAATTGATGAGCCGTCAGTGTAGATATGGATCCACTCTTGCTCGGGATAATCTTCGTGGATGGTTTGCAAAGCTGATTGCTTTAGTTCTAAATCTGTGGATGCATGTTTAGGTGCTGAGTGGTTCTTAAGATGGTAGCTGGCTTGGGGTAAGAGACTGAAGAAGTCCTGATGGGTATTCAGCGGCGCTGTTTCTGTGAGGGCAATATCGTATTTTTCGGCGATGTTTTTGTACATGGTTAATGGGGTTATTTGTGTCTTTAGCCTGGGAGTAGGTTGTCGGTAGTCATTCCATAGACGCTTGTAGACACGCCTGGAGCGCTCCCAGAATCGCAGTGCTGACCTTTCTCTATATGACTGTAATGGTTCTATCTGGGTTTGTGACTCCATGGCCTCGATGGGGGTGGATTTTGCAGCACCTGTTATTACTCTTAGGGCTGTATTTTGTGCAAGATCGAGTTTGTTTTGTACGCTGGCGCTTGCTGTGACGGTGACTTCGCTTCCATATTCTAGCATGGGTCTAATATATGCTTTATAGGTAGGCTTTAGGACACCTTGGTTAGCTCCCCACTTAGTGGCTGTCAATCTCTTTAGTAGTCGTGTTCTTTTTAAAGCCCTTTCCGCGCTTTGGTCCACATGAGGTTTCCACGTTAAGCGCCTATCCAATTGTACTCCCAGGTATTTAGAAATGGCGCTTTCTTCCAGCGCTGTCCCACTGTAAAATAGGCTAATTGGCGGTACTTTTGTAGAGAGTGAACAGTTGAAAGGTGGTTTTGCCAGAATTTACTGTCATTGCGTTTCGCTTTGCCCACATCTCGAGTTTTATTAAGGCCTCGTTCAGGCACGCCTCAAGTGACAGTGTTTCCACTGGTTGCCCGGATGAGAAGGTCGTCCGCATAGAGGAGCGCTTTGACGCCTGGCACACTTCTTACTGCTTCAAGAATGTCATCGATCATGATATTAAACAGCGAGCAGCTCAGCACTGCTCCTTGGGCTAGTCCTTGCTGTTGGATGTGAAATTTCGATGTGCAATTTGAATAACGGACTCGGATTTGTCTTTGGGACAAAAACGACTTAATCCATTTGAATAGTTTGCCAGATATTCCGTGTATGGCCAGCTTATGGATGAGCATGGGTTTCCATACCGTGTCATATGCAGCTTTTATATCGACTAGCACTGCTAACGTTGACATTTTCCTGTGGAACCCGTCTTTGACGTGTTGTGTGAAATTGGTTACGTGATCCATCGTGCTGCGGTGTCTGCGGAATCTGGCTTGGGCGTGGTCAACAATTTGTTTAGCCTCAACTAGTTGATTCAAACGGTTTGTGATCATCCTTTCTGCTAGTTTACACAGGACGCTCGTCAGGGAGATAGGCCTGTAGCTTTCTGCTGAGTCTGCTTGTTTTCCCTTTTTTAGGATAGGGATGATTTCGGCCTTCTTCCATATGTGGGGCACGTGTTTTTCCCATGTCAAATTGATGGCGGCTAGCACGGTTTTCTTGGCTGTATTGCCCATGTGTGTGAGGAATTCAGGGAAAATTTCGTCCACGCCAGCAGACTTCTTTTCTTTGGTTT
The DNA here is from genome assembly GCA_034769895.1 of Magicicada septendecula. Classification (NCBI taxonomy): domain Eukaryota; kingdom Metazoa; phylum Arthropoda; class Insecta; order Hemiptera; family Cicadidae; genus Magicicada; species Magicicada septendecula. Next base: position 422,399,257 of record CM068367.1, on the reverse strand, counting down.
GCACAAGGGCATTTTCTAGCTCAACAATAGTAAAAGGATCATAGGAGAGGTCTTGGGTTTTCTTATCTAAACATGTGGCCGAGGGTCGTTTTAGCAGAGTTCTGGCTATGGCTTTATCTCCGTGTACTCGGCTTATATTCGCATAGTGCTTGCATAAGGCATTGGCGATGTCCGAGGGATCGGTGAGTGGGTGGTTGGCACAGAGCAATGGTTGTTGTGCCTTTGGCGGGTTGTCGTTATTAAGCCGTGAGATATATTTGTAGGCTTGGGTGCCGTTATTCCTAAAGTCAAGTTTGGCTATAAAAGTCTTGAAGGCAAAGCGCTTAGCACTCTTTATTTCTGCGTGCAGCCTGGCTTGGTGTCTCCTGAGGGAGATGAGGTCTTCAGTTGCTCTCGTCTATTCGGCTGTGCGGCGGCAGTGGTCTCGTTTTCCCTTCAAGTAGGACAGAGTAGAGTTCCAAAAGGGTTGGAATTTTTTTTCCTGTCCACGGGGTATACATTGGAGAGCACAGTCGAGCAATGTTTTATTTACTGCCTCAATAGTCTTCTCAGGAGAGTCTGATACTAATGTGAAGGAAAGAGCTTCATCTGTAAGTGTGCGGAATTTCGCCCAATTTGCCTTCTTAAAATTCCAGCGCGGGGCCCTGCAGTTACTGTAGGGTGTCCTTGTAGTAAGTGACGTGACTAGGAGGGCTCTCTATGGCCATGCCCGCCGGCGTCGTCAAGTAATCTGACTTTTGTTTTGTCGGAGATGTGTGGGTGGGTGATGACTAAATCTGGCCTTGACGTTTGACCCGTAAAGGAAAGGAAAGTTGAAAGTGTATCCAAAACATCCAATTGGTTATTGTCAATTAACTCCTCCAGGCATTTTCCAGATGCAGTACGTCTTGAGTATCCCCATCTTGGTGACTGACTATTAAAGTCTCCGACAATTATGCTATTTGCCTGTATTGTCCTCTCAATCACTTCTAAAGAGGGTACGTTGCCGGGTGGGTTGTACAGATTTATTACACTAAAGTGTTGCTTGTTTTTCCATGCCTCGACCAGGACGGCCTCCAACCTGTCATCCGCTTCCATTTCATGTAGAACTTGTAGTTTTGTTGTTAGGTTATTTTTAACACCAATTAGGATGCCAGAGGCGATCTGTCGTGATCTCTTCATCATAGTAACGGTGTAGCCGTTCGTCTGATAATAATCAGGGGTTTCAGTAGCGGCTCCTGCTTCAACAATAAAAAATAGATCCACGTCTAAGTGGTTGACGTTTCGTTTGAATTGTAAAAATTTTACATCATTGAGGCCTCCTGCATTCCAATAAATAATACGGAGGCTAGTGTCAGAGATCTTAAAAGAGCTGTTTTGTGTTTCAGTGAGGTTTTTTGAAGCCATCTTCATTTTAGTCAGCACGTTGAAAGGCGAACCTCGTGTTGATCGTTTAGATTACGCAGGGGGCACCTCGTGCAGGCGATCAACTTCACCCCCCTATTTCCTAACTGATTTTCCAGTGTTATTTGATCTGTATTGATTCACCTTCTTATTTATTTAAATTGCCATTGTTAATAATTTGGCTATTACTCACTATTCTTTATTACATAAAACATAACATCTAGGCCTATGGACTGTATCATTCCTTCAGCCATATCCTATTCATAAATTTAATTGAACAATTTTTTAACAGCTATTGAGCAACGTTTGTTAACCATTGGTTTCATTCTTATTTATTTTTTATTTTTAGGTGATAACACATCATCACACCATTTAAACTTATTTAATTGATTATCCCTTATAACATGGGGTGTTTATTGATTTTGTTTTAATTTCTTTACTATATCTTTTTTTCTTATATTATCTCTACTTTCTATCCATGTTAACACTCACTGTTGACATTCTATGGGCTTTCTCCCCTGAATAACATCGTATCCTTCATTTATATTTAATCTTAATACTATCTTTAACTACTATCATTAACAAAATTCTTACTTACTATTCATGTTCACCATTAAATCGTTTAGTGTTTATCACTGATTTATTAAGTGTTCTTTAACTATCACTCTATTTCCTAATTCTATCAATAACAATATTCTTATTTATTAATAACATTCACTTTTAAACCATTTAGCGTTTATCACTGATTTACTAAGTGTTTTTTATCTATCACTAGATTTTCTCATTATTTTGGGGTTTTTACACTTTCACTTTTGGCACTTCTTAAATTTTTATTTTAAGTGTTTATTAGTGGGTAATCCCTACCATTACTTTTTCTTTGTCACTTAGTTATTTTTATTTTCTCACTATCTCACTCTTTACAAATACTATTTATACTATTAATAAGTTTATGCCCTTATAGAGTTCTTTCTTACATATAACTCTAATTCTTGGGTTAGTGTACTTTTATTTATCGGGTTTTGTCAATTATTATTTACATTTATCATTTAGTCAATACTAATACTTGTTTTTTACATTGGTTAGTTACTGGGTTCGTTTCCTTCATGATATTTAAGTGTATCATTTCTCCCTTCCATATTCTATATTATTTGTCTGTGTTTTATCATTTGGTTTCACTTTATTTTCTTTATATTTGGTGTGTTTCATTTCTATTTTCCTTCTTCTTCTCCTTCATTTCCATTTTGTTTCATTTTATTTTGGGTTTTATCTGGCCAATCTCTGGGGTTGGGTCAAAGTCGTTTGTTTGTCAGTCTAGTCTATTCTTTCAATAATTACTTTTGTTTACCATTCTTCCTTCTTCTTTCTTAACTACATTTTATATTTTTCTTCATTATTTATTTATCAAATTATATTACCTTTTAGCATTTCTTTCATACTTATAGATATCAAATATGATCTGAATTTGGCGATGTTATAATATCCTCCAAAGCTCTTTGCAATACCCAGTGCTCACATCCAGATTTATAGAATGGACAACACTAACTGATACCATAATGGTCTAAAATCAAAAACAAAGTTTTGCATCTCTTAAATTTTGTGATTAGTATAGTCTCCTTTGTTAAGTTCAGGTCACTAAGAAATATCCCAACACTCATCAAACAATGTTTTGGTATAACATTACGGAGTTAACCCACAGACAGTAATAACTCACGCAAAATTTTAGCTGAGATTTCTTCTAGCCACGGATGTTATTTTATCCATATACCACAAAAAATTTCATGTACCAGTATTTATAGCAATATTACCAGAGGCATTTTACTAACAGGTTTCCAGGAAAATTTAATGATCATTGTCTTAAATAAGCTTACTGGCATACAGTTTACAATTAGCTGTGCACAAGTGCCATCTACATATTTTTTACAGTTCAACAAATTCATGATGGTTGGTCTTGTTCCTGTAATGTTTCACAAGACTCGCACATATCAAGAGCTGGAAAAGACTGGCTCTTCTGATATCAATGATGAGCAAAATGAAAACGATACATCCAAGTTAGAATCTTGTAGAATACCTGAGGTGGGATAGTACCGTCTGAAAACTTCTCCAGGATCTATCAGAATGGTATAGTTGGATCCATCTTAATTACCTATGTGAATGCTATAATGAGAAAAATTTCTCAGCAGGACACACTTAAGAAAGCATGTCGAATGCCTCCTAGGAATCAAAATAGATAACACTATAAAATGGAACTTCGACCTGTAAAGCAGTACCAGTGTGGATCAACGTCTCTGTACAATGCCTTTTCAAAAAACTTAGAAATCATATTTAAATTGAGCACAAGTATGATAACTGAAGTCATATAAGTCATCCTTCTTAGCAGCTGGTGTCACCAAGACATGCTTTCAACATTCAGGGAGAAACAGATTTCAAGTTGTTACAACTATAAAACTACAGGACTGAACTGGAGAAATAAGTATGGCAATCCCTTTATATAAAAATGGAGAGATATCATTAGTCTATTAATGGAATGCACCCTAAGTTCTACAATACTTCTTAGGACACTTCCCTTACAAATGTTTAAAATTGTCATAAAATGACAATTTTCCATACAGCCTTTGATGGAAAAGGCCACTGTGGTCTATGCAGTATAATCAAATGACAATATGAAACACAATATGGAAAACATGGTGATGTTTCGCTTTATTCTTCCATTTTAATTTCTGATTAAACTGACATCTCATTATAACAAAATTAATGTCCCTATTCTGGAAGTAAAGTAAGGAAGACTTTGTTACTTCTTATTTTTTAAGACATAGTCCAAAACAATATTATTAATGATATGATAATGACAATGACGATGACAATGATGATGATGAAGATAACGATAACAATAATAGCAATAAAATAGATAATGAACATACACTTTTATCTACAGTAAATTGTGCGACTTCATTTATAGCCATAGCTTGAACTATAGTTTCCCAAACTTCTAACTTGAATTTCTTGCCAAGAACAAGCTCCATTGGTTTCCCCATCTTTCGGCTATCATCAATAACTGTCCTATCATCATCATATAAACGTGTTTGAAAATGAAAAATCACCTGAAACATATTAATCATATTTTTTAAGGTTACCTGAACACTAACACATTATCATCAACAATAACACAATATTTTATTACACTCAAAATTTACTAATCATTTCTTAATTACTGTTCTATAATAATGCATTCCTCTCAAGTATTCAAGACAAAGACTAGAATTCTAAAGTAGAACATTCAAGGTGTAAACTAGTATCTTATTCAGATTTATGAAGTGTTAAGAAATAGCACTCAGAATTTTGAAAAAATGGGAGATAAACAAATCTCTAAAATGTGAATATCAAAATGGTAAATATAATATAAAAACATAAATGAAAAAACAGACTATTGGTCATAAGAAAAGGAAGATGAATCAGACAACAAGAAGACTGAACAGCAAAAAACTATAGCAAATTTTTGCCAGAAATAACAATTTGACTAGACATACCAACTGTAATGAGAACTTCCTTTATAACAATATAATAAACTAACAGCATCTAAAACTAAATGCTTAGTCTTTAAATACTTTGATGTATTTAGAGCTCATAATACAACTGATGATGATGATGATGCAGAGATTTAAATAAGAAAAAATCATTACCCCACAAAATTTCATTAATATTAGTGAGCACCATGGGATAAAGAATAAAGATAAATACTGTAGGAACTTATAAGCTATTTTTATATGGATTAAAACCCAACTCAATATCATTAAGTGAAACAATCATCAGTTTAATGTAAAAAAAATTACAAACTTTGTATTTCCAGATAAAAACAAACCATCATCATCAGTGCTCTACAACCCTTGGAGGGTCTTTGCCTTCTCCACGAGTCAACCCCATTCTTGCCTGTTGCGTGCCCTGGCTTTCCAGTTTCTTATGTTCAGCTTTCTGAGGTCCTCCTCTATCTGATCTTTGAATCTACTTCGGGGTCTTTCCCTTGCTCTACTACCCAACGGTTTCTGGTAGAAGATATTTTTCGTAGGCTGTCCTTCCGCCATTCTCTCTATGTGTCCAACCCACCTTGCCATGTATATTCTGATTATCCTGACAATGTCCAGCCCTTTGTAAAGATGCTATAGTTCATAATTATAGCACCTGCGCCACATTTCATTTTCTTGTACTCCTCTAAATACTGTTCTTAGAATCCGTCTTTCAAAGTAACCTAGAAGTCTCGCTATTTTTTATTATCATCCTGGTTTCTGAAGCATATAGATAAAAACAAACACTTAATATAATATAATTTCAAGTGGATCACAGTTCACTCTATTGAAAAACAACTAACTGCACCTTGATCCCATCTATGTTTATATAATGTAGATAGTTGAAAACAAAGATACTGATGATACATGAAACAATCCTAGTACCACCAGGATTCATTTAATATTTGGGAGTCTTCTACAATATTCTGACATATTGTTATTTGTACACTAACTGTACAAATTAACTGTTTGATGCACCACCATTCTTTTGTTATTTAACCAATAGAGTAATCTTGTTGTTACTTGTGTCGACACAACACTGCCCTCTCCTTAAATCTGTTTGTCATGAACTGAAAACTCCTTTTTCTAATATAGAAACCATGCTTTGGTTCTGGTTTTGGTTCCCCTTTCTCTTCATTGGGACTGTGTAATAAAGAATTACCTGTTCTGTGCATTGTCCTTAAGGTTTCTGCATCATCATCTCTTTGATTATCTAACAGTACCATCTCTTCCCTCCTCTGTATATACTCTCCTTATTACCAGAATTATCTTATGGATGTCAACTCTCCTCAATATCTTCTCATTAATCAACCTGTCCACCAAATGATTTTTAGCAACCTGCTCCTTACCCTCATTCAAAACTCCTTAAATATTTGTACTCTGGAAACTCCTTTCTCGACTATAAAAATAGTTGTCTTGATTGTTCATCTCTTCTTTCACAGCACTAACACTTATCTAAAAATGAACTTTTTCTTGTGAAAACTTACTTTTTTCGTCGGACGCGTTTCGGCGTACGTATCCGCCTTCTTCAGCTTTTAGTCAGACTGCCATCATTTCGTAACGGTTTTTGTGTGGAAGGTGTAGTGGGGGTGGTGTGTGTTTATCCCCTTCCTCCACACACCACCCCCACTACACCTTCCACACAAAAACCGTTACGAAATGATGGCAGTCTGACTAAAAGCTGAAGAAGGCGGATACGTACGCTGAAACGCGTCCGACGAAAAAAGTAAGTTTTCACAAGAAAAAGTTCATTTTTAGATAAGTATAAAAATAGTCTTGAACAGTCAAATACACACATCTCCTTCATCTATAACGGTCTTTGCAAATCACCTTGAACACCTGTTTATTGCCCTCTTCACTGCTCTTTGATTTTGCTACAACTACTTTCTCCACAAACTCTACTACGTCATTTATTATCAGACTGCTCTTTACACCTTTGTATAGGTGTTCATATTTCATAGATGACGGTTCTTTTAAACCTCTGCCTGTACTTAACATATCTTCTGTTTAAATGAAGCCAATTCTTCCTCATCAGAAACTTCTTCCATCATTGCCTCCTCCAACTCAAGAACAGTACTTCCATGTCCTTAAGCCTCCACATAACAATCACCGCTACATTTGCAATCATTTTTTTAGTTATCACAACAGTAACTACTGTAACTTTCTATTCTTCTTCTGTCTACATCATCATAGGTTCATGCCACTAGCTTAATTAAATCTTCATCTTCTTCTTCTTCACGGCTTAGACTGTTTAGTCTGTTCTGGCTCCAAACTGGTCAGATCATCTCTTCTTGGATCTTCCCAGACTTCTCTTCCCTTTCGGCTGATACAATAAGGCTACAATGGGGAATCTGTCACTGCCCATTCTGCTAATGTGTTGTTTCCAGCATTCTCTATACTTATTGATGATTCCGTTTACTTCTTCAACTTTCTGGTCCTCTCTTATCTGATTGTTTCTTTTCATATCTAATTTTGTGTACCCAGCTATGGAATGCAAAACTTTCATTTCCGTAGCCTGAATTCTTGGTATTTGTTAGCAGACATTGTCCATGTTTCTAAGCCATAAGTAAGGGTATGAACTGCCGTGCATTTGTATAATTTTATTATGGATTCTTTCGTTGCTTTGTGTTTTAGAGCACGTTGAGGAGCTCCTGTTATCTGGCTAAATTTATTAATTAATTTATTAATTTATCTTCTTCATTTTTATATGAGAGTTTTCAGCCTAAATAGTTAAATTCTGAGACTTGTTCTATAATTTTACTTTCCAAAACAATTTTAGATCTAACGAACCATGTTCCTTTAAAAGCTATACATTTTGTTTTTTTATCAGATCTTTCCATATTAAATTTTTTGCAATGTTATTTAAGGAGTGGAGTATTCTTTGGAGGTCATCTCCATTTGGGGCCAATAAAATCTGATCATCTGCAAACATCAGAGTCTTAAGCATTTTGCCCGCAACTCTGATTCCTCCACTTACAATGTTAAACCAAATCCTAACGATTCCACCCAAAAACAGGTTAAAAAGAGTGGTTGATAAAGGGCAACCTTGTCTAACGCCTCCATTTATTTTGATGGGGTTCCATTGCTCTATCTGTGTCCTGCGCCCTAGATACATGCTCTTGATCACTTGTATTAAATAGAATGGAGTGCCTCTATTTTCCAAAACTCTTCACAGTAGCTTAATTAAACATGTTAATATTTCTCTCACACTCAATATGTAGAAAACTGTTCTCTTGGCCAAACTGTAAGGCATAATTTTTAAAATTCACTACAAACTTGGAGGTGCTCATATCAATAACAACTTTACTGACAGTGTCCTCAATGAGCACTTGGTGTCCAAACCAGAGCTGACTTAAGAACAAGTATACCATAATTTATTAAAACACTTTCATAAATCTTAGTCACAGACTGTCAGGTACAAAAAAAAACAACAACAACAAATCAGGCTAAACTACATCAGAGCATTCAGTAGATTAAATGCTTATCTTCACTACAGACAGTAACTGAGGTTGTTTTAACTTCAATGGACCTGTTAACAATCAAATTCTTCCTGTTCTTTTGCAGTGTACAGGAATTTTATTTCTCCAGTTAGTGTGTTTACTCATTTCTCTTTTGATAGTGTCCCAACAGTTTACTTGAAGGTGTTCCCATCTTCAACGCTTAAGCCTCCTGTATTTTCCCCATCATTTGAATCATTTTAGCTCTGAATATATCTTTTGTCTACAACGTCCTTCAATTATTTCCTTATTACGTCTCAATTAAATTTATTATTTAAAATATACCTTATTTGATCCGTCTAACGATCTTGTAGTTTATTATTCCACTACATGTTTCGGGAATTAAATTTCTATCTTCATGTAAAACTTCTTCTTCCTAGTACATAGGAGTCATCGGTGAAATTGTTAAAAACACATACACACACGAACGAATAAAACAAACACAACTGTTATAAATAACATAATTAAACACCGTACACACACAGCTAACGAAGACAGTGCGCACTGCCCGACAGTCACATATCATCTGGACTGATTGCAAAGTTCACCGTTTATTACGTCTGTTCTGCAACTACAGACCTGTTATTTGAGTCTTTTTAATAAACCAAAATTCAAACCATTGTTGATTAGATAATCACCGACTTGCTAGGTTTGAACCTGTGGATGAGAGCAAGAGCACTTTCACTTTGACAATATTTGTAATATGCTATTTTTAAGGTTTGACGAATCACACAGTCTCTGACACCATCTATAAACATCGGGACTGTAAACTGTGATCAAAACTCCTCAGGCACTTCATGACATGCCAATCTAATCAATCTGTTTACACTGGTCTAAAACTCCTCAAGATCCCTCCAAGAAAATGTATTATTTTTAACTGTCAACGGTGCATATAATGCAGCAGCTATGCCATAATTCCAGCTACATCAATCCCTATACATCAATGCATACACAAAAGAAGCACAAAATTTACAAAACAAAAATTGATTTTAGTTCATCTGAGTCTGAGACTTGATGTCTGAGACCTTTGTGATGATGATGATCTAGATGACGTAGATAGTGAGTTAAACAAAGATCTGTGTATTGTATGCGGGAAATCTGGCAAAGATGGTGAGGAACAGTTTAGGAGTGTGGTTTGTTCTTTTTAGCGTCATACCGAATGCAGTGGATGGGGCAGTCCTAAAAACTACATCTGTGACATATGCCTAAAGAAGCATTAATTGTTCTAGAAATAACTAAGAGAACAATTATTCCATACCTCTTCTTCAGCCTCTGAAGAAGCCTTTTAAAGGTGAAAACTGGTTCAGGTTGTAAGGTAAAACTTTATGTTTTTACTTATAAAAAACTTTGTGTTCCGAGTCGTTAATATAATAGTTGTATTTATTCTATACCTTTAATATTTAAGTTCTTTTTATTTTGTCTGATAAATGTTTACAGTTATCTTGTATTCTTATCACACTTAATTTACGTTATATTTTCACTATCTTTTATTATGTATCCTGTACTGATTAATGTTTCATTTTAGTGGAAGGTTAGTGAGGATTGGTCAAAAATAACACAAATTTTAACTATTTTGCGTCGACGTTTCGACACTATTTATTGTCATCTTCAGGACCTGTGTATGAAATACAAAAGAAATGTCAAACACAACGGAACAATTAAATATTTGGGTGAATGTGTTCGTGTATGTGAGTGTGTGCGTGCGTATGTATGTATCACTGTATATGTGAAGACTTATGATAGTTTGTTTACATCTTCAAATTATCTTTAAGAAACCGAGCAAATTATAGTATGAGAAAACTTAATTTATACAGTATTACAATTTAAATTACTAAATTTAATGATATTTTAATTAATTAAACAAACAGTAATCAACAATTGGATATCAGATTGGTACATAAATTGTTTATACCTACAGCAGTCAACATATAGCAAAGTAAAATATATTACCTATAACTAAAACAGATTAGGGGATGTTCACTACGTAATTATTAAAAGTTATTTTTAACATGTTTCACTCCCTACTGGTATTAACAAACAATCATAATTTAGATTGTTACACTCTAAATTAATCATAATTACACTCACATACATGAACACGATCACCCAAATATTTAATTGTTCCGTTGTGGTTGTGTTTGAAATTTATTTTGTATTTCATACACAGGTCCTGAAGATGACAATAAATATTGTCGAAACGTCGATGTAAAATAGTTAAAATTTGTGTTATTTTTTACCGATCCTCACTAACCTTCCACTAAAAAATTCATTGATTGACGGTCATTAAAAAAAAAATTAAGGGTTTCGTTTTAGAAAAATAGTGTTCAATAAATGTGCTATGTATTACAGGACATGTGGAATAAAGTTCTTTAGAATTTTCCTTACACCAATTTACCCCACTAACTGGGTAATTTTACCTGCTGTCGGGTGAAATGACGCACTGTAAGAACATTACTGTTATCAATGTTGTCTTGAAGTACGTAAGTCATGGTTTTAACATGTTATAGCAGATACATAAATCTAATGGTACACAAAAACTGGAGTGTCTAGGTGTTATAAGTTATGGTGAAAAAGCCGAAGGTGCACAAAATTCCCTGCTTTCCCAAACGATGGTGCACTCTTGTAACATATAACTTATAGAGGTGTGAAAATTATTAGAATAACTTTATTTTTATATTTCCTTCCTACACACATGCAACATTTCTTTAAATATTAGATTAATTTGTTCATGTAATTTATTTGGAAGATATTTTAAAAAAAATTGAGAGTTTACTGCATTTAGGAAAGTCTGTTCAGAAAAATTTCATGTTGCACTTGCTGCATAAAGAAATCATCTGATTAGAAGATACCTTTAAAAATGAGATTTTTAGACCTTTTTAATTAAAATTTTCCTTTGTTATTTTTATTTTGTTTAGTATAAACAAGTGATCTTACGCCTAAAAAAAACCTGGTTCTGACCAACTGTCTTCTACAATAAAAAAATGTTATACACAAAAGTAAATATCATAATAATACCTGAAGACAAAAATATCCTTCTGCACACTACACCATACTGAAAATAAAATTAAAATTTTCAGTTTTTTACGTTCTTATTCAGTACAACACACTATGTGCATTACTTCAGAACAAAAATGAAACTTCATATCTACTGTGTAATCGAGGGACACTTATTATTTTTATCTCATTCTAGTCATTTCTGAATTATTCTTTAACTTTTTGTCCTCAGGCTAACACCTTTTTTGGCCTAACAAGTGAAATTCTACCTTTCTTTTGAGGATGACATTCAAAGAGTTCACAACTATCAGTTTTTGGCATCCAGAAAATAACACTTATCTCATAGTTGTTTTTAAGTATTCTTCAATATTCTTTAGGATCCGAATAAATCTCCTTTTCATTCTTGGACTGAATTAATGCTTCTGTCCACATTCGTACCCTAGAGAGAGCATACTAACAACAAAAATCAAAAATAGTCTTCAATCTATGCACAGAAGTTTACAAAAATGTGCGGTATATGCTACTTATATTTGTGTATAATATTAGTATTGCAGAAGACATTTACCCAGAACTATTTTTTCAGCTCTTGTTGTGATCATATTCAAAAAAACAAACAAAAGTACTAACAAAATATCAATTCAAATAAAAGAATCTAACAAAATTATCTTACAACGTTTGTAGAATCAACACGGTGTTCAGGTGAGCTGGAATGGCATAAAATAATTTGACACTGCCAAAATGTAACATACAGTAATTTCACCTTTAAAATCAATAACTGATTACCTGATGTCTCTATGACACATTTCTGCACAGATTTCCCCGAATACAGAAATCTCACTCAAAATTTTAAAAATATCATACAGTATTTTAATGTAAATAAATTATTGACAGGAGAAGTGGAAATGGCAGGAGGCCAACTTCTGGCTAGTCAATTAGATTGGCCATGTACTAATAAGCAAAAGACGTACAATTTCAATACTTGATGTTAGATATATGATAGGTACATATTTTGATACCAGTAATTTCACAGTTAAAACTTTAGAGAAAGGATAAAAAGAACACAAATGGCATAGCTGCAGGAAGGAAGATATGGGGCACTGCCAGGTTACACATTGATGAATTAAGTGACAGAACATGTTGAAAGCATAAAAATAGGATGAAAGCTTTTATATCAACCATATCTGTTGAAAACCACTTGAAAACAGCTTAAGAGGTTCTAGGCTAAAATATATAAAAGAAACTGTAACTGGAAAAATCAAGGACCCCATGGCTGTGATTAACACCTAAAATACTGACCATTACAAAGATAGAAAAACAACAAAGAGAAAAGACAGACAAAACAAAGAGTAAAGAAAACTGAACTATTCAACCAATATAAAGAAACTAAGGCTCTGTAGGCCTAATAACACGGAAAAAATCTATTAAGGGATATCACCTCAATGTGAACACATTGAAACGATGGAACCGTCTCGAACAGCCGAGATCATCCTCCGCCCGTCCCCCTACTAGTTGAGCAGGTGTGCCTCAGTCAAAGCCGCACTCAAAAGGATATTCCAAAGTGCCCTGGAGAAAACTTGAATTATGCATTAAGTGCCATGAAGCAAGGATGGAAAGTTTATTCTAGAAGACATGCGCTGCCTATAAAAAGCCATAGCAGCAGGCTAATAGTCAGTCGTGTTGAGAGATTTTCCTTAGTACGGATCGAGTGGTGATTTACATAAATGCGGTGAAGTGTTATTGTGTTATAGTTAGTGTAGAATTCTAATAGTTGACATTATTATTGTGTGTGTACAAATTGAACTTGAATTATTGTACAAGACTAATCTTGCTGAATAACTTATTGATTACAAATTATTAATTGTGATAATTAAAGCTGGTAATTAGTAATTTCATTGGTGTCTGTATTTTGTTTTCCACTGTACGACATGACGATCAGTGAAGCCATCGTGAGTCAGAAGTGCAACAGAACCGTTAACAGTGGAACTAGTGATACTTCGTACAAGACTAGTGTAATTTGTAATTAACTGTAAACAATGGATGGCAGTCAGATGATGGAAGCTTTCCAAGCACTTCTACTACAAACAGAAAACTGACAAGATGAGAAAGTGGAAGCAAGACAGAAAACCCTCCTGCTGGAAATGGAAGAATGGCAAAAACCACTCCTGCTCAAGTCGGACGATCGACAAGACAAAACGTACGCGGAAAGCAGGTGACATCAAAGTGTTAATATAGGATCAAAAACAGATGCAAGAACAAACTGCTGCAGAGTTGGGTCTATTACGAAGTGACCTTAACTAAATTACTAGAATAACTGACATAGAAGAATCAGCTATATCAAATAAAATAACTGAAGTACAAAACTCTGTTTCAAGTGTGGAAAAAGCTATGTTCACAAAAACAGACAACTCGATTGCAAATATGAAAGAGCAATTAAGAGTGAAGTAGAGCAGTTAATGAAACTACAGACATGTTTCGGAACAAATTGCACCAATAGTAAAGACAGAAAAAGACATGAAAAATAAGACAACAGAGAAAGTCACTCTGCCTGCAGCTGGGGCAGTTCATGTCAAGGCCCCTTTGATGGGAACACTCATTGGGTGACGTATCTTCGGCAATTTGAAGCCGCTGCTAGCGCAAATAATTGGACACAGAAAGACAAGTCAATTTCACTCGTTCTCGCTTTAAAAGAACCTGCAGCAGAACTACTACAGAAAGTGCACCTGACAGCCAGAACACCTATGCTTAATTGATAAAATCTTTAGCATCACAATATGGTGATAAACATTTGCGAGATGTGTACTGCACTCAGCTGAGAGCAAGGTGACAGCATTCCAGGGAGAGTCTTCAAGAGTTTGAAGCAAGCATCAACAGACTAATTAGCCTGGCCTATCCTGAAGCACCAGAAGATTTTCAAACAAGGTTTGCAATGCAGACACTTACTACTGGTGTCCAAGATAAGGAACTACAGCAAGTATTACGAATGGCAAGACACCAGAATAGTGCAGACACCCTGGTACATACTTTGCAATTTGAGGCCACCAAGACACCTCTGGTCTGGTTGGGAAAGTCATAAAGTGCATGGTAAAAGATTGCGATGGCACAGACGATGAAGTGGAAGAACAAGGAACAGAGACCCAATAGTTGGCACCACAGAATAAAGTAAGAAAGGATGGAAGACTGAAGTGTTATAGATGTGGGAAACCTAGACATCTACAATGAGATTGTCGGATTAGATTTCAGCAGCAGAGAAACGAGCAGTAGTTGGTACATCGGGGCGTGTGGTGATTAACTGGACGAACGAAGCCCCTAGACAATACACAATTTCTACACTTCAGAAAAATAGTGGAAGCTTGGTGGTTACCGGATTCATTTAACAAAGGGCAACCTCGATTACAGTTGACACAGGCACAATAGTTTCCATTGTGCGCCCTGATGTGGCGAAAAATCTCAAGTCAATCTGGTGCTCTTGCAGCTTGTGAATATCTACTGGATGGGCTGTAAAAGTGTTTGGAAAAGTGGAGATACACCTACGCCTCAGTCAACTTGAGTTTGATCATCAAGTACTTGTTGCAGACATTGTGGATGAAGCAATTCTTGGTATGGACATTATGAACACGTATGGTTTTATAGTCAATTTCAAAAACAACATCTTGAGAATCGGAAAAGACGAGGTAATGCTCTCCACAATGAATACATCAGAGAAATCGACGAATGTGATAAATGAAGTGGCTGTAACTGTCCCAAAAAGATCATCATGGTTAGAACAGAGGTAGATACTAGGGCCAACTAGTACTTTATATTTGAACCCCAGGTAGTCAGCACACTGGGCATACTAATTGCCAGAAGTTTAGTAAAACCTGACGGAACCAGAAATGCACCTATTAGAGTGGTGAATATTTTGGATCAAGCTGTCACTTTACAAAGCAATATGCTCCTAGGTAAAATGTCTCCTGTGGTTTGGGTAGCAGGAATGATGCAACAAAGATCCAGTACTACGGACACTTCCAAATTACCAGAGGAACTTCAGGAACTGTTGAACAGATCTTCTAACTAGAGGTGGGCCGATATACCTGTAACAGGTATTTTGGAACGATATTTTTGTGGAACGGATGTAACAGTGACTGAAAAATTGAAATACCTGTTATTCGCGGTGACGCTGTTCCGAGTCGAGACACGCCGCCCTCGCTGTTCCGAGTTGAGGCACACCCCCTACGCACCTACACAGACACACACACAAAAAGTACACAAGATCACGTAAACGAATACGCCAAGGCCAAATACTAGGCGTACAAAAATATCGCTGGAACGCAAGGAACAGCCAGTAATGCGTATTTAAAATACTAGGGGTATCACCGTTACACAAAATACTAAGCGTATCAGAGGAACAGTAGTATTTTAGGAACAGGTAGTATCAAGCATATTTCGAGTAGGAACTATAGTACGAGCCACTTTTTCGTCCTGTATACTTCATTCTGCGCAAAGAGACGAAGCTGTTTTTAATAAAGGAAATAATTCATCCTGCTGTTACATTTATTCTCGTGTGATATGCAGATATATAATACAGATATATAATACAGATTATATGCTAATAAATTATATATTATACTAGTCACCAACTTGTAACTAAAATCGGTTGGTAAAACGTTATGTTTTTACTCGAAAAAACTTTGTGCTCCGAGTCGTTACTGAAATAGTTGTATTTAATTATATTGAGTTATAACCTATAGAGTGGCTGATGTTGATAAGCTATATTATACTTTTTATTAATGTGATTTTAACTTCACTACACACCTCACGTAAATAATGAGATTGTTGTAATGGACATTTATGCACTTTATCTAGTCCTGTTCCTTAAATATCTGTAATGCATTTAATTTACTTTTGTTGTTGCTTATTATTTATAAGTTTTTATTTATGTATTTATATTTATTTTATTACAGTTTGTTTTTTTATTTTTATTTGTAAAATTTTGTTTATTCTCATTCACTCTTATGGCTTACTGTTATGTTTTTATTATCCGTTTCTGATGTTTTTTCACATTATTTTTTGTGGTATTACATGTAGGCCTACTCTAAATTATTTAATTGCCTCGAGTTTTGCAACTGATTTGTCTAACCAATGTTAGTTTGTTTACTACTAGTGAAAACTTAAAATGGTATTCCCAAAGGGAGATAGGCCTATAAATTCTCTTGTTTCTTATTTTCATTTAAACAGTAATAGTTTAATAAAGTCACAGTGTAAAGTAACACTGTTCATACTTTTAGTTTCAATTTATTTCTTATAACAAATTATATAGTATAGGTTATATAATATCTTCAAATAAATACACAGCAAGTAGGTTTATTAATATATTAATAGGTTTACCTAGGTGAAAATAAACCTACTTGCAGTATATTTATTTGAAGATATTTCATAAGAGACCTGCAGGAACCTCAAAACGAGTTACTTACAAAGGATAATATAGGTTATGTATATATAGTATATAATAACAGGTATTTGTACCTGTTATTTTTTTGAAATGGTATTTTCATACCTAGTACTGTATTTTAAAATAACAGTTTAGCCCACCTCTACTTCTAACGATCTCTCAAGGGGTGAGGTAAAAGAACTCAGACAGTTTTTTAATGAATTTAAAGATTCTTTTGCTGTTCAGGGCCATTCATTGGGAAGAACCTCTCTTGTACAACATCACATCAATATCGGGGATACAACAACAATACGCCAACCTCCTCGAAGACCTCCATTAGCTAAGCAAGAGGAATGTCTCGGTTAGTACAGGACATGTGGACAGAAGGAATAATCGGGCCATTGTCATCCGCTTGGTCTTCTCTGGTAGTGCTGGTAGTGAACAAGGACAGTGAATTACATTTCTGCGTAGACTACTGGAGGTTGAACGTGACAAAAAAGATTGCTATCCACTAACTCGCGTTGACAATACTCTCGACACACTGACTGGAGCACAGTGGTTTTCCACATTGGACCTGAAGAGTGGATATTGGCAAGTGGATCTTCATCAAGATGACAAGGAAAAGACAGCTTTCTTGACCCCAAATGGCCTATTCCAATTTAATGTCATGCCATTTGGGCTCAGTAATGCACCAGCAACATTTGAAAGATCGATGGAGCTGATCCTCCAAGGTCTGACATGGAAAACTTGCCTTGTATATTTAGATGATGTCACTAGTCATCGGGAAGACTTTCAAAGACCATTTGGAAAATCGTCTGGCCAGTTCTTAAGAGTAAACACAAAGTTCGGAGTTTACTGGGGTTATGCTCATGTTACAGATGTTTTGTAAAAGGGTCCGCTACTATTGCTAAACCACTGCATGAGCTAATGGAAAGTAAACAAAACTTCCAGTGGTCGACAGAGTGTGATCAAGCATTCAGGACTTTGAAAATTGCATTATGTTCACAGCCAATTCTTGTATTCCCAGCTTCCGAAGGAAAGAACACCGTAGACATAAATGCAAGCAATAGTGGTCTAAGAGCAGTTTTGTCTCAAGTTCAAAACAGTGAAGATCGAGTAATAGTATATTACAGCAAGATGCTTTCTAAACAGCGTTTAGAAAGAACTTTTTGCGCTAAAAGGAGAGTTTTCACTACGCACTGACATGCTGCGCTTCCATGGGTCCCGAGATTTAAAAATCCAGAAGGGCAGTTGGTAAAGTGGCTTGAACGTCTGTAAGAGTACAACTTCAAAGTACAACATAGACAGGGGCGCCTGCATGGAAATGCAGATGGCTTATCTCGAAGACCATGCCCGGAAGACTGCCGACATTGCCACAGAAAGGAAGAACAGAACACAAGCGAACATGTTCAAGCCATCACTGTAGATTTCCTGGCAGACGGCTGGATGACACAAGATTTTCAACATGATAAAGATGACGGATTTTCAAGATGATGGATGAAGACATCAGACCAATCTTGGCAGAAAAAGAGGAATTTTTGCCGCCTGGATTGGCAAGATGTCTGCCATGGTTCCGAAGTGCTGAAGGGCTACTGGGGACAATGGGAATCTCTTACCTTAGAGAATGGATTGCTGAGAAGCGCTTGGAAAGTGCAGATTAACGTGACGTGGTCATGCAGCTGATAACTCCCCAAAGTAAAGTGCAGTCTTTTTTGAAGGAGATGCATGATGGAATGTCTGGAGGTCATCTTGGTGTTAACAAAACACTTGACAAAATACAGAAGCGATTCTGTTGGCTTTATCTTCGCCACGATGCAGAGGAATGGTGTCGGATATGCGAAATATGTGCTGCAAGGGCCCACAAACCAGAAGCAGGGGGGAAATGAGACAGTATAATGTTGGACTGACATTTGAGAGAACTGTCATACACACTGCTGGACCTTTCCCAGTTACTGACGGTGGAAACCAGTACATCATGGTTATAGGTGACTATCTTACTAAGTGTGTGGAAGCTTACAGAATTCCAAATCAAGAGGTTACCACTGTGGCAAAGGTGTTAGTTCAAAACTTCTGTTGCCATTATGGAGTCCCTATGGGAATCCATATACGGATCAAGGGAGGAATTTTGAGTCAGGAGTGTTTAAAGAATTATGCCATCTACTCGGAATTCGAAAGACCAGGACAACGCATCTCTATCTTCAGTCGAACAGAATGGCCGAGAGGTTCATTAGGACACTTGAGCAGCGCACCTTTCAAAGGTTGTTGACGAGAACCAAACAGATTGGGTACAACGTATACCATTATTCTTCATGGTGTATAGGTCATCAGTACATGACACAGCCGGCATGACTCCACCAAAATTGGTGTTTGGGTGAGAGAGTCGTCTTCCTGGCGACTTGATATTTGGATCGCCTAAGACTCAGCCCCAAGAGCCACAGAAATATTCCTCGCAATTAGAAAACCAACTACGAGAGATGAATCGCTTGATAAGAGGATGGCTAAAGATAGCCAGTGATAAAATGAAAACCCGGTATGACATTCACAACAATAGTGTGGGTTTCAAACAAGGAAAGTACATGCACAAAAACAACTTCCAAAGCATTGAGAACACTGGAAAATACATGAAATAAATAGAGATCACAAGGTTAAAAATTGTACCTCTTTTGCAGTAAAAATTAGAGAATTGATTAAATTACATTAAAAACACACAATTAGAGAAAGTTGAGAAGTCTGAATGTCTAGGAAAGAACGGATATCACAAATTACTTAGTGTGAACATGAGTTGAATGATTACAATTCGACTTATCTTTAATAAGAAAAACACAATATATTACATAACACACCAACAAACTTAAACAACAGAAAATAATGGCATGCTTCTGTTCTTCTGTTGAGTATAATATGATAGATTCTGGCAAAGTAGGTATAAAAATAAAAGTACCATCTAGTGGTATTTACAAAATGCTTGATATAATATGATGGGATGACCAACAGATAAATAAGGAAATTTTAAGTGTGTGTATGAAAAAATACTGCCTTAGAAAGAAAACATCAAAAGGTAGTATGTTGATGGGACATGTTCTCTAATATCGGAACAAACAAAAATTACAGAAAGGTACAACAAACATAATATATTAAAAGGTATACGTGATATTATTCCTTGAATTATAGAACAAGGAAAGATCTGATATACAGGTATTAAATGTGAGCACAGGATTACAATGGTCCGGGATGGAGGACGGGGCAAGAGATAACAGGAAATATAGCTTTCAGTAAAAATAGATCGAAAAATATAAATGCTAAGAAAGAAAAGTCTTATATCAGCCTGAAAGTTCAAGCATAATAAAATACGAGGCTTACAAATCTAAAAGTGATTAAAAAGAAAGAACAGCTTTTGCACGTACCAGCAAATCAACAAATTTAACAGGAAAGTAGGACACATCACGAAGGCTTTCATAAAGTCTACTTTAGGAAAAATAGTAATGGTTTGTAAGTCATAAGAAACACCTAACCAAATATGTTACATATTTTAACCCCCCCCCCCACACACACACACACACACACACACACACACACTTCATCTATATAATACTATATATTATTATATAAAATAGGAATTTAATTTGACTACTGCAACCAACAACAGTCATGAAATAATAATAAAATTAAAATGCAAACTGAATTATACTGAAGTAAATTCATGTGGATTATGGATTAATGACTGTCGAATGCCTAACCCTGAGCACCATTATAAACTGATTAAATCATTGTATGGCAGATCCAATGCATGTTAATTAGCAATGATTATTGTAATTACAATAACTAACCACTTGTTTTTAATATATGGTAACAATAAGCCAATTACAGTTCCACACTGTGGCTAGTAATGACATTATGAATCCCCTTTTAGTAGAGAAAACATGGTGGTTTATTCCTGAAAATACCTTTGACATATTTTTGTTATACACTAAGAATCATTATTACAATTGCAAAAGGATAGTTACAATTGCACTTTTGTAGTTATAACATCTTTTTTTCTTAACACTGCAGTATTTTAATTTCTCAAAACGTATGTTTACATTTCCAAACGTGTTTCCCAATTAACTGTGGACTCTGGACTTGTTAATATATTAAGAACATAACCCTCATAACTCGTAATTAATCCCGTTCTCAGGCGAGTGTAGAGCATGAGAAAACGCTCTACATACTTACTCTAAAACATACTGACTATTCACATCATTTCAAATATCACATTTAAATGAAAACTATTACCTTCGACCCTGGTCCACAAGGTTTAAACTCTGTCCCTGCATTTAAAACTACTTTTTTAATTTTGTAATCATCTACCGTTTCCATTTTTAATTTATTTTTTAGTAAATTCTGTACTGCACACAATTTTTCCAAAGTATTCAAACCATAATGATCTTACGATTATATGACTTTTGTATATGTAGACTTTCTGACAACCCTACGTTACAAAAGTAACTTATCTGTCAAAATAAATAGGTAACCAATATGTCACGTGTTGTTTCCTATTATAAATTCATGAATACTGTAGTGGTCACATTTTTCACATGCCTATACACACAGCCATGCCACTTACGAAGTGCATAATGTGGGCATTAATATGTCGGTAAAAACAACGCATTCTAACCCACCGAATAAATAAGACTGATAACACCATAACAACAACCAAATCACAGAGCACGAATATAGAACCAAATACTCTCCCCCAATATCCTTATCGACACCCCGCACTACATTTTCGATGTTTTGGACATTGTATCGATATACCACGATCTGAAGAATATGAAGGAAGTGTACTAATTACTAATTTGTAAATAAGTCTATTTATTTACAATAATTCTATTTCTTAAGGTAAAGCGAAAATTCGTGTTTTCATTTGTGAGGTTAGGTAATAATGGTTTTTTTGTTTTTATCTTACTCTTTACAGAAATAAAAAACATGGTTAGCAAAAATATGACGTTTAATGTGTAAACTCTGTGCTTGGAAGACACATTAAAAACAAAGAACATAACATTTTAAATAAAAATATCAGAAAATGAAAAACTAACAATACAATTTTATTCATGGATTTCGTTGTCCATGACGTGTCCGTTACTTAACTAAATATAATTAATTCACTACCGACTACCAACTAGGGATGAGCATCGATGGCCGATGTTCCAAAAACATCGATGGTTAACGTTCGATGTTTTCATACTATCGATGGTTTCGTTTCGATGTTTTCCTTTGAACACTTTTTTAATTTGTAACGAAGACTTTTTTTAAGTTGATTGTTAAATTTAGTTTATTTTAAATCAACAAATTTTTATTTTAGATATTCATGGCTCTGTAGTTTGCTCCCTAACCTAGGTAAACGATAAATACCATGTACAGTAATATTAAATAGACATGAATCAGCGCGCAGGTTGTAGTGGGGAGAGACGGCAGCTATTATAGAGCTCTACTACTACCGACTCGGAACAGAAGGTTTTTACCTTATAGCCTGAACCGGTTTATATATATATATATATATATATATAATATATATATAAAGCGAAAACCGGTTCAGGCCAGAAGGTAAAACTTTTAGTTTTTATCCGTAAAAAACTGTGTTCCGAGTCGGAGGTGAATTAATTACAATTATTTCTGAATAGTAGCCTAGGCTGCGGTTACATTGCATCAAAATTTGTGGTCGTGGGAATTCGTGAGCGTTAGTGCGAATTCGTCAGAAGTGAACAAACCCATTGTTCGTAGGAAATCGTAAGAATAACGTGGAAATACTTTTTTTCCGAAATCGTACGAGTGTTGTAAATCGCTGGCGACCGACAATGGTTTCTTGCTATGAGATGATCTACAACTTCCAGAGACGGAAACATTTCGTACGAAAAATTATGAAAAACAAATTAGTTTGGTCGCATAGGACTAGACGTACGAATTCGTGAGTAGCCCTATTCGTACGCAGAGGTCGGAAGCAAACTAACCGCGTCTATGAACAACTGGGTTTGTTCATTTCTCATGAACTCTCCCGATATCGTACGACCACATTTTCTTACGAATTCTGATGAAATGTTACCGCCGCCTAAGATTAAAAAAAGCAACGTATTAACAAATGAAATGTTATTCGTTAGGTGAGCAATATTCTTGTATGTTATGTTATTCAGTAAAATCTCGAAAACTTCACTGGAAGCGAATTTTATGCAAAACACGAAAAATGGCAGACGTGAATAGCACCCTCTGCCTTACTTCGAATTGGTTGCATTTTCTGTGATCTGTTCAAAGGGCGAGTATTAGTGAAAAAGGAATACTAGAAAAACAAGTGAAAAAAGAGTTCTGTCACAAAAAGGGGCCACTCTGCCTTACTCAGAGTTGTTTTTATTTTTTTTGACGGAAAACCTCCTGCCCCGCTGTCCAGTGTGGTGGGGACCTATGCGAAAGTCGATGTTACGATTTTGGGTAGGCCTATACCAGACAAACTTTAATATCTTTAAAACTATAACGCATATTAAATAAGCAATACACGATTCAAAAGAGCAAGGATGAAAGAATGTCATGCAATATTAACCTTGAGCGTGAAAAGTAAAACACCTCTTGGCAGCAATGGTAGCATGGGGCTAAAAACTAATAACATAAAAAGTTAAACGCTCATCTATGGCATTAAAATTGATTGAAAATGTTAATTTATTAGTTGTTAATCGTTTCTTCCATGCTAACTTTCAACCCTAAAATAGTACTTAATTTAGTTAAAAATAATTATAATATACAATATTATTATATATATAAACTTTCACAATATGAACTTACTTTCATTTATCTTTCCCAAACGTTTCGAGGTGATGTTCCTCTTCCTCAGTGGGAGTAAATACGGAATGTAATTTTAACAGTATAACGGTTAAGTGTCCATAACCGTTATACTGTTAAAATGACATTCAGTATTTACTCCCACTGAGGAAGAGGAACATCACCTCGAAACGTTTGGAAAAGATAAATGAAAGTAAGTTCATATTGTGAAAGTTTATATATATAATAATACTAGCAAAATACCCGTGCTTCGCTACGGAGTTTCATGTTGTACGTAATTGTACAATTATTGCTCGCTTAATAGTATAGGATTAGATATATTGTACAAATTCTCAACTCTTAGTTTGTTTATTTACATTCATAGCAACAGCTATTTATTATTTATTTCGAGAAAATCGTTAGAGCCGTTTCCAAGAAAAAAAGGACATACATTTATTAATTAATTGAATTTTGAAATTTTCTCGACTATAAGAACCTGCAAACAACGAAGTTTTTTTCAATTTAAAACAATGATTAAAAACTCAGGACTAAATGTATTCGGGGTTTCCAGTAAACTGAGATATCAACCACTTCATTTACAAAGTATGCAAGTCCCGCGATAAATTTCAGTATTTGGTTTTTTGCCCCTTAGGAGTGAAAGTTTTTAAAACCGTTTCTTAGTGAGCACCTAAGACCTATGATGAAGTTATGTTCAAAGTTTCATTGATATCCATTCAGTGGTTTCAGAGATATCGTGATCAGTGAGTCAGTCGGTGGTATTTGGCTTATATAGATATCTATATATCTAGCCGATTTACCCAGCGTTGCTCGGGTTCATAATTTATTCATAGGCTCATAGGCACCTATTCTTGTTCTAACGTTATATTACTTGTATATTGTATAATCTTCCTTATATTGTTATGTTCGCATTCTCACTGGAGGAATACTCTGTAGCGCACCTGTTTAAGAACATGTCATAAACTGTATTCTTATATCTGGAGAAGAATTCTGTTGCGCGTGATGCTCCTGCTCGATTTCTAACTCTGGGAGAGGGCGAACAGCTAAATTAGTTTTCAATAAAATGTCTACAGTACTTGCACGCGCTGCGTATTTAACAGTCGTTTTATAATTCATTGTGTTAATGTTGAAATAAGGCATTTGTTAAATTAGTGTCTCCTAAACTTATTCTAACAATACAATACCTCTATAGATTTCAGCTTATCAATTTTTAAATTCAAACTGAAGCAAGTGCATTTATATTGTCTGAACACTATGATCTGAATACATTTGCTATCAAAACTTTGTTTTTTATACTCGCTTATAACTTACTTCGATCTTAACTTATCCACTTTTAAATTCAAACTGAAACAACTCTGAATTCACACACTATTAAGAAGTTTCTTAAGATGCATACACCACCTTTGATATCATAACCTATATCTTTATTTATAAGAACCGTGGACTCTGACCCCGCCGTCTTTCGCGGGATCAGACCTAAGACCTAAGACTGGATGAACTCCGGGGAAGGCCCGTCGGACGACTCCCGCGCTATTTCCTATGCGGGAGACTTCCACCGATGCTATGGTAACCAGAATCTATTCTATTGGGTTGCCATAGTAACCAGATCTAATAGTTTTTAAGACCACAAAGGACCCCCCAGAGGATCGTATCGAAAAAAAACACCTGTCCTATGTTGGTTCTCCCGTTGCGTAAAATATTTGTGCCAAGTTTGGTTGAAATCGGTCCAGTGGTTTAGAAGGAGATGTGGAAGACCCCAAAGGATCGTATCGAAAAAAACACTTGTCCTATGTTGGTTCTCCCGTTGCGTAAAATATTTGTGCCAAGTTTGGTTGAAATAGGTCCAGTGGTTTAGGAGGAGATGTGGAAGACCCCAAAGGACCCCCCGAAGGACCGTATCGAAAAAAACACCTATTTTATGTTGGTTCTCCCGTTGCGTAAAATATTTGTGCCAAGTTTGGTTGAAGTCGGTCCAGTGGTTTAGGAGGAGATGTGGAAGACCCCAAAGAACCCCCAAAGGACCCCATCGAAGAAAACACATATCCTATGTTGGTTCTCCCGCTGCGTAAAATATTTGTCCCAAGTTTGGTTGAAATCGGTCCAGTGGTTTAGAAGGAGATGTGGAACATACATACATAGATACATACATACAATGGGGGGGGGGGTTGCCCCTTAGGAGTGAAAGTTTTTAAAACCGTTTCTTAGTGAGCACCTAAGACCTATGATGAAGCTATGTTCAATGTTTCATTGATATCCATTCACTAGTTTTTGCTCTACGTTGATTCTATGTCAGTCAGTCAGGCAAACTCCCCCCCCCTTTTCCCCCCTTTAAAGGTCGAATTTCTAAAAATCCCTTCTTAGCGGATACCTACATCACATAAGGAACCTACATGCCAAATTTCAAGTTTCTAGGTGTTATAGTTTCGGAGATTTCGTGATGAATCAGTCAGTGAGTCAGTGGTATTTCTCTTTTATATATATAGATTTGTAAAGTGAACGAAGAGGATGAATCAACAAGTTAATTAATATACAATAAAATAGAATAAACTTCATCTAATATCGCACTATGTTACATTTAAAATTATCAAAGTTTTAAATTTCAACCTAAATTTTATAATTATTTATTTTCTGGGTTTACCTGTCATTAATATAATGACGCCATCTACTTAACTCTAAACAACATATTTTCCTTATCAAAGCTAAAGAGCGTGTGTGTTGAGATTGTTTTTGAATTTTTATTCAAAATAATTTTAAAATAATTTCTCCAGAAGAAGAAGAAGAAGAAGAAGAAGAAGAATTACTTGAAGAAGCAAAAGTAAGTGCACAATTACTGCCTAAGAAGTCTAGAAAGATCTAGTGAAAGATATGAAAATCAATAGTCTATTTTGTGAATGGCGTGAGCAAAAAAAAGTTAACACCATAAGTGATGATACTCTTCAAATTTATTTGTCCAAAAATGCCAAATCCATGAAAGCTTCGACTTATGGAGTCAATTTTCAATGTTAAAAAGTTGTCCAGCAGTAAAAGAAAATGTGAATGCTAGTAATTTACAGAATACTATTGCATTTCTCAAATGACAAAGTCTTGGTTATGCACCAAAAAAGTCCAAAGTATTAACTGCAGACCAAGTAGCCAAATTCATACTTGAAGCACTAAATGAGAAGTGGTTATTAACCAAGGTAATTTTAATATTTGGCATTTTCGGTGCATGCCAAAGAGATGACATGATTCGTTTAACTTTGGATGGCGTAAAAGATAATGGCTGTTTTTTGTTGGTATTTCTTTGAGATGCCAAAAATCACAAATCGAGAAGTTTCATTATTACAAAGGAATGGTGCACCTTTGATCCATGCAGTTTTTATCGTAAATATATCAACCTAAGACCTACAAATATGCATAGTAGAAGATTATTTATTGTGTATCGTAGTGGTAGATATTATGCTCAACATGTAGGATGTCATACTATAAGTGATGTAACAAAACAGATTGCTGAATATCTGAATCAAAAAAATCCTGAACAATATATTGGACATGACTTAAGACAATCTTCAGCATATATGTTAGTCGAAGGCGGAGAGGATTTGCATACTCTAAAAAGACATGGTGGTTGGTATTCCTTGAGCATGACTGAATCTCTACTTACTCTATGCTCTACCTACTCTATATAGAAGAGTCTGCCAGCAGAAAGATTGAAGCGTCTTGTAAGTTGTTCAGTCATTCAAGTATCACTGAAGTAGCACCTTCAACTTCAAGTAGTGTTGAAAACATTTCAGTTCTACAAAATGAAGTACCTGCTAAAGGATTGCATGTCTATAATAACACAAATTGTAAAATAAATATTACATTTAGTAAAAATTAAAGATATACTTGTTTGTTCATGTTTTGAAATAAAGGTTTCTGATAATGAGTAGATCTTGGCCTTGCTCACTCTTTCCACATCATTTGTGATGATCAAGTCTACATTGCAGTGCTGTTTCAAATCCCCTGAAAGTAATCACAACACATCCTGGTTAATCAGGTTGCAGGTGTTGTTCAACGGACACACAATAATTCAGTTTTGAGTTTTCAAACATATTATTTTTTATTTTATGTATAAACATATTTAAAATAATGTACCTTATTTCCATCCAATGAATGTTACCAAATATATGGTTAACAGTTGAATTTTTTTTGCATATGAATTTGCTGGGAATATTAATAATGTTTCCATCGCAGTGTGTTCCCACCACAGGAAGAGTTCCATTTACCAACTGAAGTCTCCACTCCAAAAATTGTAGTTCATTAGCACTGGTGTGCATACATTAGGTAAAATGGTGTATGATTATAAAGGTCAAAATTTTACTTGTTTGTCCCACCAGTGGGACTACCATTAAGACCTGCCAGAAGTCTCCACCAAAAAGTATCACTTTTCCATCCATCAAAAATATATTTAACAACAAATGTTTACACTTCATTACTTCTTCAAATGTTTATGATCATTACTCGAAGTAAATGATCCATACAGTCTACTGCTACTACAGGGATCATTGACACCTCATCACTGACACACATGTAGAACTATATCATCACTTCTCTGAACTGTAGCTTTTTCTGATGGAGGTAACTGAAGAAGGCAACACAGGAACAAGAAGACCAAATAACCAACAAAGTGTAGTTCCTTCAGCCAAGAGTTGTGCAGCTTTGCCAGTCCATGCTGCTGTTAATGCTAAATGGCCTTGTCCCCTAACAATATTCAGAATGGTTGCAAATATGAAAGTCTTGCTACATCTCCTGCAGCTTCTAAGAACAACTTCTCATTTGTCTCGCCCACTATGGCGCACATAATTTTATTTACAACTAATTTCTGTTCTTCATTTAATCTGCTATACATATTAGCACCATAACCTGCCTCTTCATTCACATTGTGTACAGGCTTAATAAGCATTGGATTATTTGATATTGGCAGGCCGATGCTCCTGCAGTTCAAACCATCACTTCTTAGAATGTCATATATATCCTGCAATGCTGCATTTCCTTCAAGGGCCTGCATAACCTCTACACTGGTATTTTGGTAATCGTCCACAATTAAAGTGGTGACATTGGTTTTCAGAAGCAGCACATTAATGTGAACAACTCTCGAAGTTGACACAGCATGTGTGTGCTCTGCATTTCCTCCCAACATTTGTGCCATCTTCAAGCAACCCACATGCAAGAGCTGCTTCTTTGTATGACTGATAAGTTACACTGTTGTAGTTGCGTAGACCTGTGAATGATGTTCCTCCTTTAATATGAAGTAGTAGCATACCAATGATGTTATGATGTGACTAAGTATATGTAGTAATCTGGTATGATCATTTGGTGTAACAGCATACATCCTCCCTATAAGTTTGCAACCATTTCTTTTTCGTGAAATCCATTTATTGTCAGTGAATCTGTAAAGCCCTGAAATGCTACTACACAGGAATTGACAAGCACAGGGACTGTGTTTATTCAAATAAAACCATGCTGTCAATGTTGTATGTTTTGTTGCAGGTGCTTGGATTGCATTCTCATCCCCTGCCCGAAAGTACACATTATAATATCCATCTTCAAGCATAGCTAAACAAATGATTGTATGTGACTGATCATGCATTTATTTTGAATGACGGTACGAAATGATTTAATGAGAGCTAACATATGGCATATTAGCGTACATTATATTTTCAACATATTCCGGTTAAAGATCATCACTTACTCTTCTTATGAATTGCATAAATGCTGAGTCATATCCTTTATACATGTATTGGAATAGGTTTTGCACATTGATGTGGGCATTGTACTTTAGAATTAGGAAGCGAATGTATCACATTATCAAATTGATGTATTTCTTTAGTGCAACAATTCCATCATCTCGCCTCCAATACTTTGAATAACCATTGTTATTTTCAATAGTTTCCTGTAAAAAGTTGCTTTGGTACTTTTATGCATTTTCTATCAACCATGCAAAGAACATCGGGATTACAAGCTCCACATGATCTATGTATCATAGTCGAGACAACAGTTTTATGAAGCCTGGGAAAACTGAGTGGGTCAGGTATTTCTCCGCACAGACATGTTTAATGTCCAATGCCTCTCAAAACTTAGGAGAAGCATGAGCCAGTGTGGTAATCCACGTTTCTGGGATTCAATAATAAATATGTGAATAACAACTACTCACAATGAGTGATTTTTTAGTAAGTAATTTTTTAACTAGTTGAGTCTACAACAAACACCCCAGAAACCTATCACGACCATCAGCAGATTTTTTTATTTGCACCAAGTTAAGAAGTTATATCTGTACATTTTGGATTCAGGTCATCATTAAAAACATGTCCGGTTTTCCAAATTTACATATGATCACCATCGGATCCTGGTACCCAAGAGTCATGTTACGTGGATTGCTCCTTCATGTTTGATAACCTCAGCTGCTGTCTTCTAAGCTTCTGTGAAAGAATATCTGCCAGGATTGTGAGTAACAAATGTTGAAATTCTTTGTTTTCATTATGAACAATACGTGTATCAGTTTCTGCCAAAGAAAGAATCTACGAAGTAAAGTTGACCGTATGAAGGTCTGTTGCCAGCAAGTGGTAAATAATCGGAAATATACCTTTGAATCTGTCCCTAGATTTTAAAGGAATAGGGACCTATACCAGAATATCCTTTTTGTGACCAAGAAGGAAGCGAATGCCATCACACTATTGTATTTCACATCATAATATACAAATAACCATTGCGACAATACAATCATACGCTGTACTGTGCATTTATTAGATAAAATGAATATTTAAATTAAATTTATAAATATGTAATAAATAAGCAGGTATGAGATTGAAAGCTGAGTTTATGTTAAAAATACAGCATGTAGACAAGCAGGAACTGACCTGAACGATCATGCGATTATCGCTGAGAGTGTGTACAGTAGTAAATAATGTGTGTGAGTGAGGCCGGTTCGAGCATGAAAGTTTGCAATCTCATCCTAAATAATTGTCAAATTATAGTTTTTATTTAATTATAAGAAAACCATAAATGGTAGAAAAAATTCAAAGACTTCTAAATATGCATAAAATTAATACGCATGTGTAGTGAGAAAACGGCGTGAAAAGGACGCGCAGTGCGAATTCAGTGCGATTTTAAGTGCATAGTAATTACACGAATTATGCGATTATGATGGTAATTACACTGAACATGTGTAATTAAATCATCCATCGTTAGAGCACCCTTTAGTTCACATTAGAAGTTGCCATTGGCAGAAATGTGCGAAAATATGAAATTGGACGATAGTGGGGGAACTGACGCCACCAAGCAATTTCAGACAGGCAGAATTCTGTTCCAACAGGTGCAGTACGATGCTCGAATATAAATAAAGGCACGGTAGAAGCCAGTTCTCTTCTCAATCAGTCTTCAGTAGCGGCGGAACGCTATGTCCAGTATCGACGCGAGTTTTAAATGTTGTTAATTGAACAGTAAGGGCGGATGGACGCTATGTTCATCTTAAGTATAAAACAGTAGCTCTTAGTCTGGTTACGAATACGATTATAGAACATACTTGACGATGTCTACACACAAACTTCCGTCACTCAAGACAAGCTACAAGGTGTTACATCATGCAGAGGAACGCTATGCTAAACAGTAGAGGCGTCTGCTAGAACAACATCAGCTGGTGCAGAGGAACATATCACTCTACATTACAGCAACCCGATGGGACCATGAGAGACAAGTAACTGGAGGACGACAAGTGGAACCGGGGGAACGTGCAGGGAACTCCATCAGAAGAGGACCTACGGATCAATGGAGGACATGGGTATGATCTACAGAATCAATTTATAACTTTTAAATGAGAGAGTAAAGACATTGAAAAGATACTTTGAAATTTAAAAATAAGTAAGAGTTATGTAAAATGTAGATATAAAGGTTCAGAGAATCTAATTTAAATTCAATAAATATGTTCATTGATGGTTAACGATGAATTTAGTCAATCTAAATTTTATTTGAAGTTTGTAAAGCAATCAATTGATTAATATTGTAATGGTACATATAACACACCCAACACCAACGTATCACAAATGGATTAAAAGCCAATATAAATGAATTTATCTATAAAATTCATAATATTAGTGGTTGATAATACCACTTTGTTATGGCCTATGCATAATTCACTGGTCATTACCACTTCTGATAGTGTCAGTTTTATTTATTACTGGTTTTTATAACTTTAATTACAGTCTTTTTTATGAGTTTTTTGTACCCTTGAATGTTACATTCTTCGTTAGTTGTAATTCTTTCACATTTATCTCATTATTGTATTTTTATTTCTTATAAGTGTTCTGATAACACTGTTAGTACTGGTCAGTGGTTAATTCTGCCTTTATATTGACAATTACATTGGTTTGAAGTTACTCAGACTTCTTGCATCTAGTTATTACTAGTGTTTTCTTATTATTTGTTTTATTTTTCTTAATTAGGTGGATATAATCCTGGAATTGTCTCATCTAAGCGTTATTCAGTGTTATAGGTTGAGTTCCTATTCTTTTATTATAAGTTTAATTGATATTTTTGCTGTCTCAGGTAACCATTCTATGTGATGCATGTGGTCATATTAAATTACATTTAATCAGCATTTATGTTTTTTTAACATATTATCTTTTGTACATTGAATGTTCCTTATAGTATCTAGTTATGTTATACTACAACACATTTTGGTTTCACATCACTTTAGTCATAGTTTTCTACTGTTTTATTGAAAACTAGTTGGCCAGATTTAGGTTATGTTCTAATTTGGTCTCTCAACAATGGTTGAGTGTCAGGTTCAATTTTATACATAATGCATGATTTATTTATTCTTATCTAACACTGGTATATTATTGTTTATAGCTAGATTTCAATTTGGTTATTCTCACAATCTTTATTGGCTGAAAACTCGGTATGACATTCGCAACAATAGTGTGGGTTTCCAAGAAGGAGATCAGGTCTGGTTGTTCAATCCAAAGCGTCGTCATGGTCGATCACCTAAGCTTCAGTCTAACTGGGAAGGACCCTACACTGTGAAAAAAAGAATTAACGATGTTGTTTATCGGATTCAACAGGAAGGACAGCGAAAGTTCAAGGTCATCCACCTAGATCGCCTGGCTAAGTAC
This sequence comes from Magicicada septendecula, assembly GCA_034769895.1. Taxonomy (NCBI): domain Eukaryota; kingdom Metazoa; phylum Arthropoda; class Insecta; order Hemiptera; family Cicadidae; genus Magicicada; species Magicicada septendecula. Next base: position 422,366,487 of record CM068367.1, on the reverse strand, counting down.
AACTTTAGAGACGGTTTGCCAGTTCGGGACGAACAGGCTTAAGGAGGAGGCAGTGTTATGACATCACAGAACAATCTACATGTTTATCGAACGTTCCAGAGTGATCCAGAAAGTAAGCATGTGGTGTACATGCTACTAGACACATTTTGCGAGAATCTTCTCGACTGTGCCGGGCTTTGCTCGGGTGCTTGGCCTGTGTCAAGGCCGTAGTTAATTACGTAGTTCATACGCACGCTACGACGCAATTAGGAATCGTCTAGATATTCGACTAGCTATAAATACCGGTACTCAAACAACGTTCAGTTTAGTATGAGGCGAATTTCTGACTGTGTGGTTTGAGAGTATTAGTGCGATATATTTACAGAGCGGTTCGAGTTATTACTGTGTACGTTCAAGTAGTTATTAGTGAAGTGTTGCGTTTTATATTCGGACGGTATAATTGTAATACAATTGAGTTCTAATATTAGTGGACATTTTATTGCTTGTGAACAATTTTCATTTGATTTGTTGTAGACACTGTGTTGTTAATTACGAACTGTTTAACTGTAAAAAGTAAAGGTTTTATTAGTGACTTAATTGTTGTCTTGTACTTATTTAGTTTCCACTGTACCTACGACGATCGAGTAGACCGTCGTAACAATAGTGTAGAGGAAGACCACAGTTGGCTTATTGTGGGTTTTGGGTTATGTTCAGGTGAAGAGACTTGTCACAGATAAGAGTAACTACACAATCACATCAGTCGATCAGAACACTGTTGACTGGAAGAGAGAAGAGGTGAACATGGCAAGAAAAGAGAGAGAGAGTGAGGGAACGTCGATCACAAATGCGGCTCCCAAGACTGATAAACATATTAGAATGGAAAAGAAAATAATTACATTTTGGTAGAATTTATTGCCTAAATACGATGCTTCCAGAGTATACATTATTGCTTAAAGCATACTGACAACAAAGTTGGTAATTAGTTGTAATTGCCTAATGACAAATACTGGGTAGACAATCCATATGCTTGCCACATAAATTCAGTCAGTATATAATGAAGTTGCGTCAGCTGAAAAGGTAAAAACTGACATAAAATAAGATATGAAGTAAACGTGTAAAGACTCATAGCCATCAGATCCATGGCCCTAGGATGGATGTCGTTTGGGAATATGAGTTGTATTACGAATAATTCAAAATTTCTCTCTTCTTTAGAAAGAAACTGTTTAATAATTGTATGCTTCTTAAAACAACTTGAAGGTTAAAAATGTTAGAAATATGTACAATGAAGAAAAAAATATGATACAACTCTGGACAATTGCACAAGATGTGACAGTTTCAAAGTTAGAACTGCCATTCCAACTAAGTTACGGAAAACAAATTAATGGATAAACATCCAGAAAAGAAGACAGTACATTGAGCGCAAATTAAATAATTAATAAAGGTGACTATTATACTCAACTAAGCGAGAAAACGGGAAAATGGTAGCATGGGAAGAAGTTTAGTGATCAATTGGTTGCCATGACACATACCAGAACCAGACTGATGAGTTATCAAAAGATATACAAGGCTCATTCAATAAGTAAACAGACAAACAGCTGTAGAAAAGAAATTAATTGTAGCAGCTGATTGAAACTTTCAGGAGTGTTACCTGGCAACGTCGTTGTGAGCTTTGATCAGCTGTTCAATAATATATTGCATAAACATAACCAATACAGTTTTATTTACGATGGCGTGTCCTTTTGAGGACAGTACTTTATAAAAATCGCTTTATGGCTGAAGGTGATGAATTTTTGAAAAGAATTTTAACGTGTGATGAAACTTGTATTCACTATTTTGAACCTGAGTCAAAGCGACAAAGCATGGACTGGAAGCATCCCAGTTCACCCGCCAAAAAGAAATTCAATACCCAGCCATCGGCTGGTAAGGTGATGTTAACCATCTTTTGGAGCTCCCAAGGCCCAATTTTCTGTGATTTCCTACAAGACCAGCGTACCATCAATAGTCAGTACTATTCCGACATGATTGTGAACAAAGTTAAGCCTGCATTGAAGAAGAAATGTCCGCAATGGCAGAGGAAAAGTGTGATTCTTATTCACGATAATGCCCGCCCACACACGGCAAAACTGGCACTCGAAACAATAAAAAAAGTAGGTTGGGGGATCCTGCCTCATCCCCCTTATAGCCCTGACCTTGCCCCATCTGACTTTTTCTTGTTTGGCCCACTCAAGGAGACTTTGCATGGTGTCAAGTTCAACAGCAATGAAGAAGTGAAGGAAAAAGTCCAAAACTGGCTCCGACATCAACGTAAAGAATTCTTTGCTGAGGGAATAAAAAAGCTTGTAAAGAGATGGGACAAGTGCATAGACGTTGCTGGAGATTACGTTGAAAAGTAAAAAAAATTTACAGGCATTGCACAAATGCAATGCACAGAGAAGGGCATTGAAAATGCTTCAATAAATCTAAAAAATATATACCGGTATATTTATGTTCATTCACCAATCAATGAATTCATTCTTCATTCACCAATCAATTAATTAATTCTTCATTTACCAATGTACAGATTATAAGTTAAATGTAGTCGCATTCATAAGCGAAGTTTTATATGTGTACTACGTTATTGACAACAAGAAGTAGTGTCTATGGAAACTCACCGGTTCCCATTTTCAATCATGCACCAGCGGTCGTTTTCAAATGTGCAACACGTCCTTATAAACATTTTTTATATTTGTATTGATTGAATAAACAGTTTTTTCTCCACAGCTGTTTGTCTGTTTACTTATTGAATGACCCTCGTAAATACAAAGTGGTCATAAATTTCTGTGCTGTATGGCAGTCTGGGAAAGACTTGACCTGCAGAAGTATCATTGGAAGTAACTGGGGATGCCACAGCAAAAACTGCTGCTGCTGCTGATGATGTCGAAAGTTATGATGTTATCACACACACACACATGCGCGCGCACATACATTTCTGGAATTAGTTAAAATAAAAATAGTCTCTAGAGGCAAAAGAAGGAAAGCTTGGACAAATTTAATTTTTGATCATCACTCATCAGAATAATCATCATCATTATTGTTGTCAACATCATCATTATCATCTTCACTCCAAGGATCAACCATTTTAGGAAACCCTTCCTTTCTAGGTCTACCAACATTTCCAATAGGGTCATGGTTTCTTATTTGCAATCGGATCCAATCAATTGCAGCATCTCCACCAATTATATCTAAGCTTTGTATACTAATATTCAGTTTTGTTTTGTTTTAATGTCTTCATTTTATTTGAAAGTAGAATGCAATATTCTAGAGTGCGTGTTAGAAATTTTATTTTGGTAACTTGAATTTTCTTTTATTTTTTTACAGAAAGTACATGTTCTACTTGCAAGTATGATGTGCGAGTAGCTTGAGTTTTATAAACTTTTATGAGGATACATTTTCTTGTTTCAGCCTTATGCTTTACTGAATATTTTTAGAGGCCATTCCAACTCTTACTAACACTAGAATTTGCACAGATTTCTCAATATAACATTAATAAATCACTGGTTGAAAAACAAGCATAAGCGAAATATAAGTATGGCATTATGTTTAGTATTTTTAAACTTTTAACTTAATTTTAGTAATAGAAAAATAGCCTTTAAAATAAAAGTAGGCCTATTAGAATTTAATAATTTAAATCTTCTTCTTCCTAAGGTATTTTGTCTTACACTCTTTTGCCGCATTCATTCATCTGACCACATTTTCTTGTGTCTTCTGATGTTGCGGTTGCCCCTGGGAAGATAGAATATAAACTGCTTTAGTATTTAGTAGTCTTCCTAATGCATCCTTTGCACATAGTCTGTCAAATTCTGTCGGTACTGCTTGATTTGTTATTCAAGTTGAAAGTTCTGAGGGCATTCCTTTTTATTGTCATCACTTAATGGTCTCTCTGGGATACTCCAAGTACAGTTCCAAAAACCTTATCTCGCTAGCTGATATTCAGCTGTGTGTCCTTGCATACAGTTTCCTCATCTCACCATCATAAAGACCGCATGATACTGCTATCAGTTTATAAAAGTTTAACAGAGTGTCTTGTCTACTCTTCTTCCATAATGGGTTTTTTCTGATAATTCCACCCGTGATAATAATCGATATCTAAATCTCCCATGTAAGATAAGTCACATCCAAGGAATCTAAACACATGCACATCTTCAATGAGTCAACTGTTCACAACCTGCTTCCATCTGATAGAATGCAACCCCAAAAAACCATAGATGGATATTAATACCACAGATTACCAAACCATATGTTTGAATTATCTGTTACAGTTCAGAGATAGACTCTCCATTCTTTCTTCATTGTCTGCTGCAATGACATAATAATCTGCTAAAAGGAAGGTTTAACACAGTTATTAATATTGAAATCACTGTTAAACTTCAGCATCTCCAGCCTCTATTACCTCTCTCTTACATCATCATCTAAATGTATATTAAAAGTGTAAGTTATAAGGATAGTTTATACTTGCTTAAAGAATCCACCATATTTTCATATCTTTATACATACTTTTTACAACATTTAATAAGTGTCTCTTATTAAATGTTGTAATAACATTTGTTATTAATGTTTACAACATTTATGTCTCTTCTGTCCATGATCTTACATAATTTCTTTTATCTTAAATTATCAAGAGCCTTGGTTTAACAACAAACGACATGCATTTCAAAACTGTATTCTCTTCATTTTCGTTTCAGTAACTTTTTTGTATATACATTATCAGATAAAAATTTTCTTTTCTTGAACTCTGACTGCTTTTCCAGCAAGATGGGATTAGAGTAGGCTTAAATCTACTGTTAACATTTTTTGCATGCATTATATATGTTACATTAAGGAAGCTATTCACCTGAATTTTTATATAATTTTCACAAATGTTGTTTTAAAAATAGGAACTACCAAAACCTTTCTCTAGTTTGATGCCAATACTGATTGCCTCCAACAATGAGTGACAATGTTCAAAACTTGTACTTTGCTTGCTTTGGGATTTATTTGTGAAGATCTGTGTTTAAATTATCTGCACCAGCAGCTTTCTTATTCTTATTACTCCTTTGAGTTTTATATCTTCTATGGAGTCAACTGTTTGGGGTAATCCTGTCATTTCCTGCCAACCAATCTCATCATCATCATCATGACAGAGTTACAATTTTAACTTGAGTTCAAACCACAATATGAAGAAGCCTAGTGACAAAGATGCAATGATGTCTTGGAACTTTAAGTATCTTTAAACCTTGAAAATGATAAAATATTTGATTTTTTATTTAAAATATAAATTTTTGCAATGACAAATTTAATTTTGCAAAAGCAATGTTTCAGGCATGGTATGAATCAGTGGCCATCTTCAAATTGATAATTATAAAACATAAATAAATATAAAAACATAAGCACTAACTTATCAATCTACTGATGGAGGACTGTGTATAGAAGACAGTAGTGGAAAATGTTTACTCCTACAATAGCCAATACATTACTTACTTAAGAAACTTATCAGTGACCAGTGGCTGTCCATGGTTCAGTGAACCTCTTAAATATGTTTAAGGATTTATTGATATAATGGTTTCATATTTAAATAACAAGATTTGCGAGATTAATCTTGTTGACTGAACAGTAATGGATTTGTGTTATAGGCGAATTGCTCACTACTATTGCTTGAGGTTCAAAGTAGCTCTCAGCACCTCCTTGACTGTGTAGACAGCTTTAGAGGGGGAAATCAGTATACGCAAAATTACATTGAACTGTCGCTGAAGTTCGTGTTTAGCGACAGACACGAATAGTTCCGAAGAGGGCCGAACCGCACTGACCGGGAATTTTAACATTTTCATAATACCGCCATTCGCCATTATTACGATTTTTACCACATGATTCCTCTGTTTACCTTCAGTTTTGTGTCAGATTTCTCTACTTCATTTAAAATGCAATGAAAATGTGTGCAGTAAAGACTTAAAATCAAACAAAATAGTGAAGTAATTGTGTTCCGAAAATAAAGTTTGTTTAATGTAGTTATTAAATAATTATATTAACGTTATTTTTGTTGTGTTTTATTATTTAAGTGTTTGCTGGTATTTTTGTGTGTTAAGTGTTCAGGTATTTCTTATTTTTGTGTTCAGTTCATTGGTTTGGTAAAATGAATAGTGTTCAATCTATTTTAAAAACTATTTTTTCTTCTCTCCCTATTCATCTCTCCCATAAGATAAATGCAAAATTAAGGAACTCGATAGCCCCCTTTCCATTTTAAATATTAAACAGAAATATTTAACTATCCTTTTATTTTAATTATATATTTTTAGAATAATTTACAAATAGCATAAACAAAACTTAATATTAGGCCTACTAAAAGTTCTCAATAGTTATGTCTTCATGTTGCGACCCACCCCGTGTGTTATTTGGAATGGGATAATTGCTCTTATCTTAGTAGAAACATTCAGACATTGAACCCCCAACTGTCAGAACCACAAGCCACCACTGGTGATGACAGATAACCAGTGTTTAAATTTAAACACAAAGTTTAATGATTTATTAGTAGACATGCTCTGAAATATAAAGCAATCGCACCTGACTAAATATAATTAATTCACTACCGACTCGGAACACAAAGTTTTTTTATAGGTAAAAACATAAAAGTTTTACCTTATAGACTTAAACGTTCGCTTTTAAAAAGCTTCCTCAGAGGCTCAGCCTCTAAATTAATTCAGAGGCAGTTCACTACTTCTGAATTAATTTTATTTAGTTAAGTAACGGACACATCATGGACAACAAAATCCAACAATTGCACCTGCTTAGAACATTAATTTATGTAAACATATAAAGCTTAGTTGATACATATTTACGTACAGAGAAATGTATTAAAAGCCAGTAAATACCTATGTTTCACTGTAGGCTCCATGTAGCTACTGTAGTTCACTGTGTGTTGTTCAAAATTAAAAATCAATAGTAGTGCAATAATATAATTAGTTAAGTCTCGAATATGTCAAAAAAGTATCTCATCAAACTTAGATTATTTTTATCGAGTTTCAATGTAATTCATTTACATGTAATTGCAAAGGTTTTACAATGCAAATTCTCTGTGATACTGGTTTGCATTTCTTGTGGCTTGTGCACTGGCGTGTTATTCAGAAACTAGAACTGTCGTGTGTTCTATTTATTAACTCACTATTGTAAATAGATAATACCTTGTGAGTACATGTACTGACTTTCAATGTTAAAAATTGAATGGTTCCAAAATAAGATTTACACAGCAGATTTAATAAATAGTACCTACTAACTCTGTTAACATTTTGCATTTCATAAATTAGAATATATACACAAACGAGTGCACAAACACATACACACAATAGTGTGTATTTATGTGTGCAACAATACAAATTATTACTGCATAGATAGGTTAATTTGAAATTACTACAACAGGGTCTATATCTGGAGGTAGGAAAGTTTTATTCATTAACACATTAAAATTTACTATTGTCTTATGGCTTTATAATATAAAATTGTTTATTAAAGAATTGTCCTTCAATAAATGAGTCTATTGGCTTGTTTTACATATAAGTTACTTGTCCATAGAATTGCAAATGTTTGCGTAGACACCAGGCGCTCCGCTCGCTGCTCCGCTGCGCGTTGATCAAAGATCACCCCGTTGAATATCCACGTCTTGGCACACACGCACTGCGATATGGGACTGTTATTGTTTATAACTTAAATAATCTTAATCTCAGGGATCAAAACTGATTAATCTGGGCTGCCTAGATTTAATCTAAAAATTGTATTACTTTCTAGGAGATAACGAAAAGAACTGATTTCATTAAAAAAAAAACACATAAAAATTATAGTTGTGGAGCACTGAGTATATGGAAAATGTAGCTTACAACCATGAGAATACCCTGTCCAAGTTTAAAAACAATATGTTAATTTTCAATGAAGTTATTAAATAAAATGTAAATCACATGCGCATCCGCACAGTTACACACATATATTTCACATGACATAAAAGAGTAAATTATGAATATTTTGACATAACATACTTTTTTAAATATAGCTTGGTTCAAAAGTTATGACTACTTTACAAGGAAAAGAACAAAATCAAATTTTTAACATGTCTATGGTGGTCAGAAAATGTGTTACAGCATTAGTATTCCAATTACATGAACTTATATCCTGTTCTGTTCACACACACACACACACACACACACACACACACACACACACACACACACACACACACACACACACACACACACACACACACACACACACACACACACACACACACACACACACACACACACACACACACACACACACACACACACACACACACACAGAGTTATTACAAAACACCCATTATATTTATTTCTAAATATAAATTTTGTTTTAACTATAAACATCAGAAAAGTTATAGCAATATCCATTGAGTCATATAAATATGTGGTATTATTGCAAAAGGTAACATCATTGAAGAAGCAACTGAGAAACTACAATGTGCTACTGACGAAATCAATTCTTGGACTAAAAGATGGTATAAAACTAAATGAAGGCAGGTCATTGCACATTAATTTCACCAATAGCAAAATTGGTGATCACCTGCCTGTGGTTATCAACCAGTAAGTGATGCCACATGAAAACAATGCAAAGCACTAAGGCCAAGTTAGATGCCAAGTTATGCTGGAAGGAACAATTAAAAAAGGAAAGAACTGAACTTGACTAAAAATTCAGAAAAAAGGGCTTAGCCCCGTCTCAACAAAATAAATAGAAAAAAATTATCATAAAAATATAATAAACGTATTATAATGTCTAATAAAAAATATAAATACGTTTATTAGTCAGTGTGTACTCAAATGAAATTGCACCTTCATTTAAAGTGATAGAGTAACATGTTCTGTATGAACAAGTGAAAGTAATGACAGTAAATTATATTTATTTCATAACTATTAATAAGTAGTAATAGTCATGATTTTGTAATCTATCTTACATAATACTTAATAAACATATAGAAATTAAAATAATAAACTTACAGTTGCCCATTCGGGACAGAATTCCCATTTTCGGTTAGATTAATTACAATTTTAACAAAATTACAACCAAATTATGTTAATAACTTACAGATTCAGTAACATAAACTGTGCATACACTTGCAAGTTTGATAAGTTTATTGCTCTTGAACACACAAGAGCCATCAGTGTCTCGTAAAACATGTGCATGTAAGGGTGGTGAATAATAAATATAATGTTTTAATGTAAAAAATAAAAAAAACTTATGCCACAAGTTAAGGAATAACACAGTACAGAGTTTCAGTTGCTCTACAGTGAAGAAGTGTATATTGAGTCAAGACTACTCAGAGTTTTAACTCCCTGGATGTGAAATCCAACATTAAGATACAATGAAATTTAGTAATCGACTCACACAAAAATTTCTATAGGAAACTTCTGTTTTATTTTTATTAAATAATCCTGCAAATTCACTTCCAAAATTACCATTATGTAATATGTCAATTGTAGCAGGAATAAGTTTATCAGACTTAATATAGCTAATAGTGGTTATACGCCAGCAATCAGTTAATGTGTTTTGTCTGCTATTTATTCTTTGTCTTGTCTGTTCTCTGTCACTTAATAATTTCTTCTTTATCTATTCACTTGTTATTCTTGAGAAAGTTTGTCCACCAGAAGTCATAAATTATATGTTACTTTTATAATGTTACAAAAAAAACTGAAAATTGCTATGGAATTGACAGATAGATAGTTGTCAGAGAAACACACTGTTATTGTTGGTTTCCATTTTAATCCTTTTAATAAAAAGGATAATTTATTTAATAGGATTCATTTTTTGCATTTTGTATGAACAATTATGATCTTTCTTCAATCAACAGTTAAGTGCACCGTGCCTGTTTCAGTGAGTTTGAAATTAGGACTATAAACATGACAACACAGTGACAAAACCTGCGGAAGCAGAGCGACTGTTATGGAAAGGAATATTGTGACGCATTATAATACAATTAAGTAAATGTAAAATAAAATTAAAATAAACATACTTTATTGAATTAAGCAAATTAAATGAAGGTGACCAGACAAGAACTTGGCAGGCATCCTTGTTATGTAAATATTTTCGGGACATATTTTGACTATTTGAGTTTGCAACGTTAGAACCAGCAAGTGCTACCGGCCGTACATTATAAACTTTTTTGCAGTATATTATTATACTACTATATTAGCTTAGGCTTTTAGGTTCCTGTTAGCTTATACAAAGTGTTTGTTTAGCTCAAGGAGCAGGCATTCTTACTTCCCATCTTTGTAACTAAATTTTTGTATTTTTTTATATGAAATGGGATTGATTCACATCAGAGTTGTACATCTGTTACTATAGAAAACCCTCCCAAAAAAACTTTTTGCAATTAAAGATACTGTGATTTACCTTTCTTTACTTTTGTATCGCATTGCAGTATCTCGTCTCCTATTAAAGGACTTCTATAAAGCATAGTGAATATTCTATTATAGCGAATCTTCTCTTCTATCCTCTATGTATAAAGCAAGAAATGGTATTTGCTTTAAGGAAGATTTTTCTACTGTTCATCAACAAACTATATAATTGTGTACATCAGCTCAGCATGGCAGCCAAAGATTGATTTGAAACACCTTGTTACTACAGAGAGGAAGTAACAGAATGTACTTGTACTTATGCAGCTGTAATTTCGACTTATAATCATAGACTCTGTACATTGCAGGTGCACATATACTGCTGTATCACTAAATGAGGCAGGTAGGCTGCTGTACAATGTTGCACTTATGGAACCAGCCTTAGGACGGAAATATGGAAATCATTCTCCTCATGTGCTACTTGGCCATGTCCATCCTACACTGTTATCTTTAGCTGACTATAGTCCGAACACAAATGTGTCAATCTGTAAACACCGCCTGAAAGCTTTCTGTGTATGGAATGTAAATTAACTGTTTTGTTGTGGCTTTTGTGTTTTTTAAACAATATTTAATTGCTTTTTTGTAGTAGTTAGTATATTTCTTATAACAAATAGACACTTTAACAATAATAATTATATCCAATATTCAAAGTATAATTTGTCCTTTGTTTGTTAAACCTCCATTGATCATCCTTCTCCAAGACTAGTACAGAAAACACCTTGATAGCTAAACTGACTAGTCAGACTAGACCTTGATAATCACAAACTAGTAGATTTTGTAAAATTTTGTCAGTCTTGCGGTTCCTTTGTTCTTACAAACTGTAGACTTTAATAAAAGTCAAAATGTTACTGATAATTTGTGCATTGTTACCATGTGGATTTTCAAAATGGTTCTTTGAAGAAGAATATCCCTCAATTTGATAGAGAAATATGTAAACCTAAAACATTGCTAACAGTACTTCATTTCTGTAACAATATTGATTCCCTCTTCGAAAAGCCTATATTAAGCTTCAATTGGTAAAAAAGACTGCTTTATAAGGCTTTAATGCAAAAACATAAAAAAATTTTGACTTTAGTTACAAGAATAAAGACAAGAAAAATAAATTCTTTCTTCAAATAAGACATCGCTTTAGCAGAAGTACAGTTTCTACAAAAGATAGAAACAGAATCCAAGAGACATAATATAGATAGACCAAACATTCAAAAAAACGTGTAAGTCAAAACAACGATTCCAGCATTGTAAGGATGGGCGGTTTATAATTTTCATGCTGATGAAACAAAATATATTGTCCCTGAATATGAATTTCTATTTCAATTAAGGGTCTGCATGCACACGCCATATTGAATTTCAAAGTACATAAGAACGATGCTTTATTCCCAACATTTCTTCCTTAATTGTGAATGGAAGATTACAAACAAGGTGTCATTTTAAATATCAGAAAACTCTGGAATGGATCCGCTTCAACTAGTTCTAAAATCATAATTAGTGTTTAAAAAAATATAAATTATATTTTACAATATTTGACCTTCATTAGTGAAAGTAATAAACAAAATATATGATTCTGAGAAAGCAGACTCAGTTCATAATTTTATTACATTTCAAAAGATATATAACATGATAATGTTTATGTCTCAGATGACAATATTATTTGAGTTTAAATGAAACTGTGCTCACAACAGTCTGTCAGATTTTAACAAGTGATAACTCTGCTGCCTGGTGGTCAAGAAAGCAACTTTTGTAAGGTGCTGTTTAGACAAGATGATGACAGACTGAAGGGGTATCTCAAGGTTACTGTGAAGAGAGGTGGAAAGCAGTGGTGATAAATTCTGTTTGCGAACGGTTTTGCGTTTTACTGCTTCATGCTGATACTCTGTATAGTACAACAATGTTCTGTTTTGACTTTGTGACATTACGATTCTGCTGACTAATACAATTGTGTTGAACGCCAGTAATTATAAAATTATGCTAATTAAAAATATTTAACTTTACAATAATGTTTTTATTCTTGACTGACTTATGTTGATAAAAATGACAAAAAACAAAAATTACCTTTGAAAAGCAGCTAAGTCATATCTGAAGTGGCTTGTATCATTGTAAGTTGTCTGCTTTTTAGTTTTGTTTCGCTTTATAAATTTTATTTTATTATGTCTTTAGATTTGCTAACGAATTATTATGATCAGTTACCTAGTCCCAATTTGTGTATGCGCAAGTGTGAGTGCACCAATTTTAAAGTTTAATTGAATTAGAAATAGATTGTACTCAGAAATGTTTATTCTCAGCAAAAGTGAATTTTGTTATCTTCACGAAGCACATAATAATTTTTCTTCCTCAACAAATTAATTTACCTTGTACCGCTCACGTCAACTGTGAAAAATACTTTCCGCAACTAAGAGCTCAACAGACCTTATCTAAACAAACAAATTTTTGGTGTAAAGATACTCAATGGGGTAGAAAAGTGTACAAAAACAAAGTGGATATCGCGGATTCTTCATAATACACTAACCACTTTTCTTAAAAGTAGATAGATGTGATAGATATAGTTCTACATAGAAAGATAAATGGCGAAATTATGGGAAGGAAAAAGTGTCAATATTACTTTCAAATACAATGGCAGCTCCACATTACCAAAGCAGACTATTGTGTAATTTGCTGTTACTTCACTAGATATTACAAGAGTAAAAATAAAAATGATGATCACTTCTGGAGAAGTGAAATGAAAGAAAAACTGACAAAATTTTATATGAATTGGCTTCTCCCAGAATTGCTAGATTCAAGACATAAATGGTTGGTCTGCGATCTCTTGTGACCCAGTTGTACAAAACCCAGTCAATTGCAGCTGAGGGAAAAATTTGAATCCTGTCAATTGCGTTCAAAAACATCATCTTATCAGCTATAGACTCACACTGTCTAATAGCCTTTCCAATGTTTATGTACTTTAGCGACCAATCAACTTTCTCTGTGTAAATTTATGCATATTTCCTCTCTAAATACTGAACCTATATGTGACAAACCTCTGCGCTCGCCATACATATTCATCAAAACCACACCCTTCAGAAATTCGTTTGCTGATTACACAAAACTTCACACAAATATGTCACAGAAATCAAAGCATTAGATTGTAACTCTTGGCCCTCTAACAGCCGTTTCTGCTTGGTCTCCCCAGCGGTAAGAGGATATCATATGTGGGTCTGCCACATAACAAAACTTACATCATTTACATATAAGTTCAAAGTTTGGAACAGGAATGTTTCTACTAGTTGCCATGGAGTTGGTCAGTTGCAACCAAGTGAAAGTCAAGGGTGCAATCATGGCCCCCACATCCTTAAGCGGGCCCCCAGGCCAGGATATTTGGCGGGCCCCCCTACCTACCGCTAAGTTTAAGGGCAGCGTAATGTTCTACAGGATTTAGGATAAAATAAGTCATAAAATGATGACACAAAAGTAATATTTATATTTATTTAAAAAATATATGGATTTACATAATAAAAACTTACAATAATATAAAAAATTATCTCAAAGTATATTTTCTAGCTTTTGTCGACGCAGATTTTTCAATAACTTCAGTAAAATCAACTTGCTTAGCTAAATCATTTTCGATGCACAATATTGCTAGATGATTAAGTCGCTCTTGACTAGTTGTGCTTCTTTGCCATGTTTTCAATGAATTTGCCAGTCTGCTGAACGATCTTTCAGCTGAAGAAACAGTAACTGGTACTGTACAAAACAGTTTAATGGCGAGACAGACATTGGCAAATATACCTTGCAGTTTTTTGTCGTAAATTGCGTTCAGAAGTCTAATTGGGGTTCTTTCAGTACCGAAAACTGTCTTGTGAATACTTTTAAGGTGAAGGATTTTGTGCAGAAAGTCTTCTGATAAATCTTTCTCATATGTATTTACAAATTTTGCTGCTTTTGCGGTAAGTTGACCATTGTCTAAGTTCTGGAAGCTAAAAATGGGTGAGAATAATTCACATATGGTATCTGCTGCTTCAAATCGTGTCATTAAATCATTGATAATAAAATCCAATACTGGGTAAACTACGGAAATTCTGAAATCTTGTTCAGGTTCTATAGAAATTTTTCGGTTTTCGGGAAATTGAGGTTGCACTCCTACTGCTTCAGCAACTACTTTTGCTTCTTGAACAACACTTTCCCACGAGTCACGTAAGTGCTGCATCTCTTGCACTAAATCTCTTATAAGTGCGGTCTCGACATCAAGAGATATTCCTTTACTTTGTATGACAACGTTCTTGTTGTCAATACTTGCTAATATTTTGTGCCAAAACACTGTCATTAGCAGACCTTTATAAGATCTGAAATATTTTTTTAGGCCTTTAGTTGTGTTCAGAGCTGAAGGAGTTAATCCTGTAGCCATCTCTCCAAGAATGACATCTAACACAGCAAGTATGCCGGGATAATGTTTAACAATTGGGCACACAGCTTGAATTCTTTCACTCCACCTTGTTTCTGAAAGACTTTGAAGAGATGATGTTACGTGTTTTTTCAATACTTCCCAGCGTGCAGGACTGTGAGCGAACAAAGAGTAGAAGTTTTCTATATTCCCGAAAAATGTTATAACATCTGGGTTGAGCTTTGCAGCGTTGACTCCTACGCGATTCAATGAATGTGCTCCGCAGAGAGAGAACAAGGCACATTTGTTTTTTTCTAAGATGCGTGACTTAACGCCGTTTATTTCGCCACGCATATTTGCGCCATTATCGTAGCCTTGCGAACGGCAATCATGGAGAGGTATATTGTTTTTTTTCCAGAGTTGCAAGTATTTCTTCAGTTATTTTTTCTCCAGTTTTTCCAGTAAAATTCATGAACTCAATGAAACGTTCATTCACTTCGAATTCATTTGAGTCTTGGTTTTGGGATATGTATCTGAGAATTAGGACGTTTTGTTCACTGTGAGAAATATCTGGTGTTGCATCTACTATTATTCCGTAGAAAATTGCGTCTCTTCTTTGGTCAAGAATGGTTTGGAGAACTTTGTCTGCACAAAGGCCAATAAACTCATTTTGAGAATACCACGACAAATAATGTGCATGTCCTTTCATACTTTTACCTTCCACCTGATTTTGTTGAACTTTGGCGAGATGTTGTCGTGTCACTTCATCGTACTTTCCAATCAACTCTAAAATTCCTAAAAAATTCCCATTATGAACATCTCCAATCTTTGTGTTCTCTCCTTGAAAAGCTAAATCTCTAGATGATAAAAATAACGTTACGTCTACAATCAGTTGCAGAAGTGCTCTCCACTTAGCTGTCTCACATTGCATTTGCAGTTGTAAGTTTTTATCGATTCCATGTCCTTTTAATGACTGCAAAAGGAATTTCCAAGCCAAATATTGTTTCCTATGTTCAGCACTATTATCGTGAGGAGGCAAAATGTCATACAACTTTTTCCAAGGTTTATTTCTAGGCGAAAATCCATCTTGGGCTAAACTGCTTAAGTTTTTGTTACTTGGGTCACAAAAAATACGACATGGTAGACAGTAAAGAGTTTCTTTTGATGCACTCCATGTTAACCATTCTTGTGGAAAATGTTCTCTTGTTCTTTTATCTTTCGTTTTCGTATAGAGCAAACAATCTTGAAATTCTCTACCATTAACATCTCTTGGCAATTCCTTATAAATCTTTTGGAATTCTTGAAAGCTGATAGTTTGTACTATCTCTTGTCGCAGGTTATTTGAGATTACTCGGGGCCAAGTACCAGGGTCATCGTATTTTACATCAGAGTTTTCGATAGGGTCTGCAACTGAAGCATCGACTGTATCATGTTCTTTCACAGTCGTTCCCTCCTTAGGTTTTTCACTTGCGATTTTTTCTTCAGTTGCAACAGGTTCACATGTAACAGTCGCTTATCCTTCGACTGGTTTTTGAGCTCGTGAATCCATTTGATACTGATTTTCTGTTTGGACTTCAATGTCACAACTATCATCATCACCACCTTCACTACGATCAGTACCGGGAGCTACGTTCTTTTCGTTTTCGGTTCTGAAAAATTTGATTATGGATTGACGACCTCGCGATGCTTTCGACTCTCTCTCAGATTTAAGTCTCCTCTTCTGAGCGCCAGACTTATGTTTGTAATTTGAATCAGACATAGGCGTTTTATTTATTAAATAATCTGAAAGAAAAAATCATAATTAAGTTTGTTACAGAGAAAAAAACGCCCACGGTAATAATTTTATTTCCGTCATCCCTTTAGTAATAACTGACGTGAAATAAATAAATATCGGGAAGACTGAGCTTCGCTCGGTAAAGGGGGGACTGAATGGAACTGATGACGTCGTAAAGAGTCACAACACTTCAATCGGGAACTGCGGTGGTTCCAGCTCGATTCGGCTCTCACACCAAATGCTCCTATCGTTTCAAATAGATTCAACTCCAATTAAAAACACGCACTACGTTTAAAGCCAATAACCCAATACAGTCGCGTCTGCTACACGTCATACCTCTAACGCGGCCACGTGACTTCCATCATATAGTCCACGAAAAGTATATAAAACTGATTGTTACGTTATTAAATCATTATTATTGCATATAACGTTGTACCGTATACGCAAAAAACAACCAACACAACGGTATAAATAATAATGAAGCGCTGCTGAACTGATTATATTATATTCATAATATAATACATAATATTCACAATATTATGCATGATATATTGTAGTGTTTAGGCCTACATATAAATCTGTATATTTATTTATAAATATACATATATATTACACACACGCGCGCGCGCGCGCCCTGTGTAACCTCAGGTTAAAGACCTATAAAGACCCTACGGTTTAGGCGATTTTTGTGCATGGATAAAAGGAATGTGCGATTTTAGGAAAGAAGTATTAAATAATTCTGATTCCAATAACAGAAACCGTCGATAAACGCAAACGGCGTAGTATCGATATGTTTATATATGAAAATCAAAATAAAAAAATAATTAATAATAAATAATGTTTAAAAGGAATAAATCCCAAATGTTTAGTACCAAGCCACGTGTTGTTCAATCAAATATATTGGAACTTACCGTCTGCGGCTTTTCAGAAACAGCGTCTTTATAAAATTTACATGTTTCGGGACCCTTGTCCCATCATCAGAATTTAAAAGTAATTGTGTATCATTTAAATTTGATACACTTGTCAAACACTTAAAATATTAAAATCCAATATAAAAATAACTTAATATAACATAATAATATAATATTTACAGCGAGTACGAAGGTTACCGATGTACATCGTATGAAAACCGACCGCGCACTAATTTACGTCTCGCTCCCACTACGACAGTAGCGCAAGGCAGTGTTGTACAATACATTTGACTTGAAGACCAATTTATCATTTAAAACATGCGGCTTGGTACCAGTATTATTGTGTGCTTTATAAATTTCGTACTCTTCAAGAGCGTTCAAATATCGCCCTTTCTTACATATGTGAAGGGGTTTCAAATTAGTTTTAAAATTAGTGTAGCTATGATTTTCGGAAATGAGGTGTTCTGCAAATTTTGACTTGATCAAAACCATTGACTTGACAAAGTACCATTTGTCTGCGGCTTTTCAGAAACAGCGTCTTTATAAAATTTACATGTTTCGGGACCCTTGTCCCATCATCAGAATTTGTCCCATCATCATAACTAAATGGTTATGATGTCAATATGGTGAATAACATCCTTCGGAAACATAAGAAGGGACATAGCAACATTAACGGACGTAAAACACGCGAAAATACAACACGCAAATATATTGCAACACCGTACACATACCTTATGCCACAGATCTTTGGGTCAATTTTTGGTAAAACCAGTAATATCAAGGTCACTTATAAGACCACTAATAGTATTATGAATAATCTTCGTGTCCGCAGAACCACCAGCCTTGAACACAAAACTGGTGTTTACAAATTGTTATGTGACGATTGCGACGCTTTTGATGTGGGCCAGACAGGACGTGGTTTTTTAAAAAGATTTATAGAACATAGGCCGCCTACACATTTTCACAGTTTGGACAATATCAAGTCAAAATTTGCAGAACACCTCATTTCCGAAAATCATAGCTACACTAATTTTAAAACTAATTTGAAACCCCTTCACATATGTAAGAAAGGGCGATATTTGAACGCTCTTGAAGAGTACGAAATTTATAAAGCACACAATAATACTGGTACCAAGCCGCATGTTTTAAATGATAAATTGGTCTTCAAGTCAAATGTATTGTACAACACTGCCTTGCGCTACTGTCGTAGTGGGAACGAGACGTAAATTAGTGCGCGGTCGGTTTTCATACGATGTACATCGGTAACCTTCGTACTCGCTGTAAATATTATATTATTATGTTATATTAAGTTATTTTTATATTGGATTTTAATATTTTAAGTGTTTGATAAGTGTATCAAATTTAAATGATACACAATTACTTTTAAATTCTGATGATGGGACAAGGGTCCCGAAACATGTAAATTTTATAAAGACGCTGTTTCTGAAAAGCCGCAGACGGTAAGTTCCAATATATTTGAATAAATAATGTTTTTTAAAATCTGTATATTTATAAATAAAAATGTCAAAACCGAGTAAAGCTCGGTCACCCTGATATTTAATGTGTTAAAGGAACGTGAATGAGCAGTTTTGTAGGTTACGGTGTAATTAAAACCAGTGGCGGCTTGCTCATAAGGGCTCTCGGGCGCAGCCCTCCCAATAAAATAAAAAGTAATATTTAATTATTAATTTTACACCAAATCAATTAAAAAAGTTCCTATACGCATTAAAACAATAATACAGTCGGAAAACATTTAACGTTTAAAGTCCGGAGTTGACGTCAATCGCAAATCATCTCAGCCAGCGCCAGCGGCCAGCAGTGTATCGTATTGGCACTCCTTGTTTATTGGACGAAAAAATGTACGCGGTTTCAAGAAAAAAACGAAGTAAACATACCTGTAAAAACTTTTGGCGCGCCGGCGAACAAAACAACGAAGTAATACACTAACCACGTGGCAGATCACTTTCAAACTGAACATAAACATTCAGCAGAGCTTATCCCACAGATATTCACATACCGTAAACATTCGTAAGTAAACACGCATTGTATAGGCATACATCAGCTGTTTTTGTTACTTTTCAAGGCTTCCAGAGAGGGCAGCACTAATCACAAAACATTTCTAACGATGTCATACCATACGGACAATGTTGTCGAATACCGCAGCAAACGGAGACGTTTTTTAAACGATGTGGACTATAGGCAAATTGCTCAGCGAACGGAGACAAATTTATTCGACTACAGTCGAATTACGCGGCGAAAGGGTTAATTAATTCTTCCACTGACAATAATGAAATTAAAGCGTATTCATGTCCACGCGGGTGAAGCCGCGGGAAAAAGCTAGTATTTTATAAAGAAGTCGCTTTTTGTCTTCTGTTCATCTCACTTAGCTATCCGACCCACCACGCCGGGCCCCCCATAATCCCGGGCCCCCAGGATAGAGCCCCGTCAGCCCCCCCTTGTGGGGGCCATGGGTGCAATTGACTGGGTAAGAACAGGTAAAAACGTAGTTTGGTTGCAACTGTCTGAGACTGAAACGGTTGAAGACAGTAAGAACTATATAAAAGAGGTTCAAATATAGAAATGATAAACAAAATAACATTTATCAAAATAAGTTTTATTCGATTTGAAAATTTTGTCAGCCAATAAAAGTATACATTTTGTTGGTATATGATTTATATGTGATGTTTACTGATTACACTACAATATATATGTAATTTAGTATATATATATATATCATCATATTTATGTTTATATATAATTACATATGATATATATATCAAAATTATAATCATGATAATCATTATTATCATTACATTGTAACGATATAATTAAGCCAAATCCCGTACCAGTGACAAAAAAGATAATTCTTAATATCAAAATACTTCAAATAAAATAAAATGTGTAAAAATGAATAAAATGTTAATATTTTGACACGACGTACGACGATATTACCCAACCCAAGTGACTGAGCCAACAACATAAACATAAAGAAGGGAACCACGTACATGGCCCCCACAAGGGGGGCTGACGGGGCTCTAGCCTGGGGGCCCGGGATTATGGGGGGGCCCGGCGTGGTGGGTCGGATAGCTAAGTGAGATGAACAGAAGACAAAAAGCGACTTCTTTATAAAATACTAGCTTTTTCCCGCGGCTTCACCCGCGTGGACATGAATACGCTTTCATTTCATTATTGTCAGTGGAAGAATTAATTAACCCTTTCGCCGCGTAATTCGACTGTAGTCGAATAAATTTGTCTCCGTTTGCTGAGCAATTTGCCTATAGTCCACATCGTTTAAAAAACGTCTCCGTTTGCTGCGGTATTCGACAACATTGTCCGTATGGTATGACATCGTTAGAAATGTTTTGTGATTAGTGCTGCCCTCTCTGGAAGCCTTGAAAAGTAACAAAAACAGCTGATGTATGCCTATACAATGCGTGTTTACTTACGAATGTTTACGGTATGTGAATATCTGTGGGATAAGCTCTGCTGAATGTTTATGTTCAGTTTGAAAGTGATCTACCACGTGGTTATTGTATTACTTCGTTGTTTTGTTCGCCGGCGCGCCAAAAGTTTTTACAGGTATGTTTACTTCGTTTTTTTCTTGAAACCGCGTACATTTTTTCGTCCAATAAACAAGGAGTGCCAATACGATACACTGCTGGCCGCTGGCGCTGGCTGAGATGATTTGCGATTGACGTCAACTCCGGACTTTAAACATTAAATGTTTTCCGACTGTATTATTGTTTTGATGCGTATAGGAACTTTTTTAATTGATTTGGTGAAAAATTAATAATTAAATATTACTTTTTATTTTATTGGGAGGGCTGCGCCCGAGAGCCCTTATGAGCAAGCCGCCACTGGTTTTAATTACACCGTAACCTACAAAACTGCTCATTCACGTTCCTTTAACACATTAAATATCAGGGTGACCGAGCTTTGCTCGGTTTTGACATTTTTATTTATAAATATACAGATTTTAAAAAACATTATTTATTCAAATATATTGGAACTTACCGTCTGCGGCTTTTCAGAAACAGCGTCTTTATAAAATTTACATGTTTCGGGACCCTTGTCCCATCATCAGAATTTAAAAGTAATTGTGTATCATTTAAATTTGATACACTTGTCAAACACTTAAAATATTAAAATCCAATATAAAAATAACTTAATATAACATAATAATATAATATTTACAGCGAGTACGAAGGTTACCGATGTACATCGTATGAAAACCGACCGCGCACTAATTTACGTCTCGCTCCCACTACGACAGTAGCGCAAGGCAGTGTTGTACAATACATTTGACTTGAAGACCAATTTATCATTTAAAACATGCGGCTTGGTACAGTATTATTGTGTGCTTTATAAATTTCGTACTCTTCAAGAGCGTTCAAATATCGCCCTTTCTTACATATGTGAAGGGGTTTCAAATTAGTTTTAAAATTAGTGTAGCTATGATTTTCGGAAATGAGGTGTTCTGCAAATTTTGACTTGATATTGTCCAAACTGTGAAAATGTGTAGGCGGCCTATGTTCTATAAATCTTTTTAAAAAACCACGTCCTGTCTGGCCCACATCAAAAGCGTCGCAATCGTCACATAACAATTTGTAAACACCAGTTTTGTGTTCAAGGCTGGTGGTTCTGCGGACACGAAGATTATTCATAATACTATTAGTGGTCTTATAAGTGACCTTGATATTACTGGTTTTACCAAAAATTGACCCAAAGATCTGTGGCATAAGGTATGTGTACGGTGTTGCAATATATTTGCGTGTTGTATTTTCGCGTGTTTTACGTCCGTTAATGTTGCTATGTCCCTTCTTATGTTTCCGAAGGATGTTATTCACCATATTGACATCATAACCATTTAGTTATGATGATGGGACAAATTCTGATGATGGGACAAGGGTCCCGAAACATGTAAATTTTATAAAGACGCTGTTTCTGAAAAGCCGCAGACAAATGGTACTTTGTCAAGTCAATGGTTTTGATCAAGTCAAAATTTGCAGAACACCTCATTTCCGAAAATCATAGCTACACTAATTTTAAAACTAATTTGAAACCCCTTCACATATGTAAGAAAGGGCGATATTTGAACGCTCTTGAAGAGTACGAAATTTATAAAGCACACAATAATACTGGTACCAAGCCGCATGTTTTAAATGATAAATTGGTCTTCAAGTCAAATGTATTGTACAACACTGCCTTGCGCTACTGTCGTAGTGGGAGCGAGACGTAAATTAGTGCGCGGTCGGTTTTCATACGATGTACATCGGTAACCTTCGTACTTGCTGTAAATATTATATTATTATGTTATATTAAGTTATCTTTATATTGGATTTTAATATTTTAAGTGTTTGACAAGTGTATCAAATTTAAATGATACACAATTACTTTTAAATTCTGATGATGGGACAAGGGTCCCGAAACATGTAAATTTTATAAAGACGCTGTTTCTGAAAAGCCGCAGACGGTAAGTTCCAATATATTTGATTGAACAACACGTGGCTTGGTACTAAACATTTGGGATTTATTCCTTTTAAACATTATTTATTATTAATTATTTTTTTATTTTGATTTTCATATATAAACATATCGATACTACGCCGTTTGCGTTTGTCGACGGTTTCTGTTATTGGAATCAGAATTATTTAATACTTCTTTCCTAAAATCGCACATTCCTTTTATCCATGCACAAAAATCGCCTAAACCGTAGGGTCTTTATAGGTCTTTAACCTGAGGTTACACAGGGCGCGCGCGCGCGCGTGTGTGTAATATATATGTATATTTATAAATAAATATACAGATTTATATGTAGGCCTAAACACTACAATATATCATGCATAATATTGTGAATATTATGTATTATATTATGAATATAATATAATCAGTTCAGCAGCGCTTCATTATTATTTATACCGTTATGTTTGTTGTTTTTTGCGTATACGGTACAACGTCATATGCAATAATAATGATTTAATAACGTAACAATCAGTTTTATATACTTTTCGTGCACTATATGATGGAAGTCACGTGGCCGCGTTAGAGGTATGACGTGTAGCAGACGCGACTGTATTGGGTTATTGGCTTTAAACGTAGTGCGTGTTTTTAATTGGAGTTGAATCTATTTGAAACGATAGGAGCATTTGGTGTGAGAGCCGAATCGTGCTGGAACCACCGCAGTTCCCGGTTGAAGTGTTGTGACTCTTTACGACGTCATCAGTTCCATTCAGTCCCCCCTTTACCGAGCGAAGCTCAGTCTTCCCGATATTTATTTATTTCACGTCAGTTATTACTAAAGGGATGACGGAAATAAAATTATTACCGTGGGCGTTTTTTTCTCTGTAACAAACTTAATTATGATTTTTTCTTTCAGATTATGAAATAAATAAAACGCCTATGTCTGATTCAAATTACAAACATAAGTCTGGCGCTCAGAAGAGGAGACTTAAATCTGAGAGAGAGTCGAAAGCATCGCGAGGTCGTCAATCCATAACCAAATTTTTCAGAACCGAAAACGAAAAGAACGTAGCTCCCGGTACTGATCGTAGAGAAGGTGGTGATGATGATAGTTGTGACATTGAAGTCCAAACAGAAAATCAGTATCAAATGGATTCACGAGCTCAAAAACTAGTCGAAGGATAAGCGACTGTTACATGTGAACCTGTTGCAACTGAAGAAAAAATCGCAAGTGAAAAACCTAAGGAGGGAGCGACTGTGAAAGAACATGATACAGTCGATGCTTCAGTTGCAGATCCTATCGAAAACTCTGATGTAAAATACGATGACCCTGGTACTTGGCCCCGAGTAATCTCAAATAACCTGCGACAAGAGATAGTACAAACTATCAGCTTTCAAGAATTCCAAAAGATTTATAAGGAATTGCCAAGAGATATTAATGGTAGAGAATTTCAAGATTGTTTGCTCTATACGAAAACGAAAGATAAAAGAACAAGAGAACATTTTCCACGAGAATGGTTAACATGGAGTGCATCAAAAGAAACTCTTTACTGTCTACCATGTCGTATTTTTTGCGACCCAAGTAACAAAAACTTAAGCAGTTTAACCCAAGATGGATTTTCGCCTAGAAATAAACCTTGGAAAAAGTTGTATGATATTTTGCCTCCTCACGATAATAGTGCTGAACATAGGAAACAATATTTGGCTTGGAAATTCCTTTTGCAGTCATTAAAAGGACATGGAACGATAAAAACTTACAACTGCAAATGCAATGTGAGACAGCTAAGTGGAGAGCACTTCTGCAACTGATTGTAGACGTAACGTTATTTTTATCATCTAGAGATTTAGCTTTTCAAGGAGAGAACACAAAGATTGGAGATGTTCATAATGGGAATTTTTTAGGAATTTTAGAGTTGATTGGAAAGTACGATGAAGTGACACAACAACATCTCGCCAAAGTTCAACAAAATCAGGTGGAAGGTAAAAGTATGAAAGGACATGCACATTATTTGTCGTGGTATTCTCAAAATGAGTTTATTGGCCTTTGTGCAGACAAAGTTCTCCAAACCATTCTTGACCAAAGAAGAGATGCAATTTTCTACGGAATAATTGTAGATGCAACACCAGATATTTCTCACAGTGAACAAAACGTCCTAATTCTCAGATACATATCCCAAAACCAAGACTCAAACGAATTCGAAGTGAATGAACGTTTCATTGAGTTCATGAATTTTACTGGAAAAACTGGAGAAAAAATAACTGAAGAAATACTTGCAACTCTGGAAAAAAACAATATACCTCTCCATGATTGCCGTTCGCAAGGCTACGATAATGGCGCAAATATGCGTGGCGAAATAAACGGCGTTAAGTCCCGCATCTTAGAAAAAAACAAATGTGCCTTGTTCTCTCCCTGCGGAGCACATTCATTGAATCGCGTAGGAGTCAACGCTGCAAAGCTCAACCCAGATGTTATAACGTTTTTCGGGAATATAGAAAACTTCTACTCTTTGTTCGCTCACAGTCCTGCATGCTGGGAAGTATTGAAAAAACACGTAACATTATCTCTTCAAAGTCTTTCAGAAACAAGGTGGAGTGAAAGAATTCAAGCTGTGTGCCCAATTGTTAAACATTATCCCGGCATACTTGCTGTGTTAGATGTCATTCTTGGAGAGATGGCTACAGGATTAACTCCTTCAGCTCTGAACACAACTAAAGGCCTAAAAAAATATTTCAGATCTTATAAAGGTCTGCTAATGACAGTGTTTTGGCACAAAATATTAGCAAGTATTGACAACAAGAACGTTGACATACAAAGTAAAGGAATATCTCTTGATGTCGAGACCGCACTTATAGGAGATTTAGTGCAAGAGATGCAGCACTTACGTGACTCGTGGGAAAGTGTTGTTCAAGAAGCAAAAGTAGTTGCTGAAGCAGTAGGAGTGCAACCTCAATTTCCCGAAAACCGAAAAATTTCTGTAGAACCTGAACAAGATTTCAGAATTTCCGTAGTTTACCCAGTATTGGATTTTATTATCAATGATTTAATGACACGATTTGAAGCAGCAGATACCATATGTGAATTATTCTCACCCATTTTGAGCTTCCAGAACTTAGACGATGGTCAACTTACCGCAAAAGCAGCAAAACTTGTAAATACATATGAGAAAGATTTGTCAGAAGACTTTCTGCACAAAATCCTTCACCTTAAAAGTATTCACAAGACAGTTTTCGGTACTGAAAGAACCCCAATTAGACTTCTGAACGCAATTTACAACAAAAAACTGCAAGGTATATTTGCCAATGTCTGTCTCGCCATTAAACTGTTTTGTACAGTACCAGTTACTGTTTCTTCAGCTGAAAGATCGTTCAGCAGACTGGCAAATTCATTGAAAACATGGCAAAGAAGCACAACTAGTCAAGAGCGACTTAATCATCTAGCAATATTGTGCATCGAAAATGATTTAGCTAAGCAAGTTGATTTTACTGAAGTTATTGAAAAATCTGCATCGACAAAAGCTAGAAAATATACTTTCAGATAATTTTTTATATTATTATAAGTTTTTATTATGTAAATCCATATAGTTTTTAAATAAATATAAATATTACTTTTGTGTCATCATTTAAACTGACTTATTTTATCCTAAATCCTGTAGAACATTACGCTGCTCTTAAACTTAGCGGTAGGTAGGGGGGCCCGCCAAATATCCTGGCCTGGGGGCCCGCTTAAGGATGTGGGGGCCATGACCACGTAACATACTCAAGAAAAAATGTGATAGACCAAACAATTATGAACTAACAAGAGAAGAATCAGAGGAAGAGAACAGATCCCTACAATTAAACAGAATTTAAACCAGAAGAGAAGAGGAGAACCGAACCAAGATGAAGACTATTGAAGATGAAGAAGATGAAGAAGAGGAAGAATGAAGAGGAGACAGGTTAAACCCAAGGGGAAACTAACACACATATAAAGGGGAAAAATAGTATACTCAAGGATGGAATACGGTCAATAAACCTCAAATAATTATTTATTGATGAAACCAATATTATTGTTATAATTGAATTAACCAATGTACCCATTTTAAAGACAATACGATTGTAAAGTAATGTAATATAGAAAAAGTACACTAACACAGTCAGAAAGGTTAGATTTAACAAAACACAACTAACCTAATATTATTAATAGTAAATATCATACTAGAAAGAAATAGTGAGAAATGGTAGGAGAAAGTATAGGGATTACCCATTTAAATAACACTCAATACAAACAGTGAACCAAAGTGAAGTGCCTTAGTGAAGTGTAAGTACCCTAAAAAATAGTGAAAGTGAATGTTAAGCATTAAAAATATAATGATAAATAAGAAAACGCTTTATAAACATTGATGAACAATCAATGATTGGAGTGACATTGTACACATTAATATAACTAGAAATAATTAGCAATAGTATTCCAAATAAATATAAAAGAAGCATGTAATGTTATTCAGGGAGAAAGCCCAGACAAAAGTAACTTGTGTTAACATGGTATAGTAGGATAGAATTAAAGTTTTGTTGTTAAAATTAAGACTACAAAGAATACAACACCCCATGTTGAAAGGGGAATTAACTTTCATAATTTTATGAGAAGTGACAATGTTTATCACTCTAGATTGTAACAAAAGAAAGAAATCAATATTAGAACTAATAATAACTAGTGACTTGTAAAGAATAGTTTGGTTCAATGTTAAAAAGGGAATATGGCTGAAGGGAACCTACAGTCCATAAACCTAATTATTATATTTTAAAAGAAGTGTAATGAAAATATATGTTGAATAGTAGTTAAAACACAAACAAATAAGTGAAGCCCATCAGGCTGAATTCAAAAGTAATTTTAAAAGAAATACACCCAAAAAACAATCATGGCTAATCTTGGCTATGAAAACATCTAACTGTCAGAGACACTCAAAAGTAAATTGTATCTATTTCGCAAGAAACCTTACTAATATAAGACCAGTAAATGGCCAGTAATTATATGTCAATCATTTTAAAACAGAAATGTTATTGTAATAGTTTAATTTAAGAAAGATATGTGATTTATCAAATGTCAAATATTTAGACTATAGTTAATGTATAACAGAATATGACCATATGAGGTATCGTTGTAAACTTTGAAAGGAAAGAAAGATAATAGTGATATCATTTATTACCCCAAAGGAACTATAAAGGAATAAAACCATTAGGAAAATACTTAATAAATTTGAATAAAAATTCAAATATTTTAACAATGTCTTTAAAAGAGTAATTAACCAATCACAGGATTGCGGTTACTATGACAACGAGACGTTGAGGGCTTATTTTCCATTAAATTATATAGACTCGAAAAAACGACGCGTGGGTAAGCGGCACGCAAAATTGGAATGATTAAATTTTTAATTTAAATAGTTACAAGAAGTTTCAAAAGTGAACCAAGATGACCAAAGACGAATAGATGTCGACCTACAAAGAATTAACGATGTCCAGGAACCAAATTAAATAAATTAATTAGAAAAAAACCCAAGACCAGATTGAAAAAGATGTTAGAAGTTTGAAACCAGCCCAAAATTGAAGAATATCCACTAACCCGATGACTACACTTCAACGTTATATGAACTGATAAGTATCGAATAAATTCCTTAATCCCAAAAACCCAAATTACTTACATTATTTTCCAAATGATAAAATTTCTCACTATTAAACAAGTATTATTTTCTTTCAAAGGTGTTAATGCATAATTTACTTACTTAAAAACATTTTATTAATCAAAATATAACCTTGTTTGAGAGCACAATTTTTGTAACAGAAATACGACACTACCGAACAATTTGTAAAAACACATTATAATTTCTAAGTACGTATAAGGTATGGTAGTGTACTTTTTTAATGTAACCAACGTTTATGTCTTATTTCATGATCCAAAGAACTCCAGATTTTAAACATAGTAATTTATTGTATGCAACTGACGCCATTTCGGCAAACGAAAGTGTTTTAAAATCAATTTTGCCAACTCTGAGATAGTTTTGTTTTTTATGCTATAAGCCGGAGCAATCTGTTATCAAATTATTTATAATTCATTTGTCATATTTATTGATGACCAAATTTGTATTAAAAACACAGTACCGAGTATTACTATCTTGTTATTTCATAGGATTTTGTAGAGTATATGTGTGTTAGCAAGTTTTATTCAACAGCCAACTAGCGCTCATCACGAGTGGACGAGTCGACGACCTGTATAGCAGCGGGAACAATTCGAACGCCACAGCTGTCCATGCTAATACCACGTATTATCTTAGAAATTAACTATTTTAATTGTTTTAACAGAAACAATTTGGCGCCACCCGGGATTCGCAACCCCTATGAATTAACAAGTAGGTTGTACTGGTAATATTGACAACGCTACAGACTCCAGTAGTGACATCGATTTATGTAACGACCGGTGTGAGGCAAACACACTACATTCACACTAATACACAAAATAAACAAGTGTGATACATTTTAACAGGTATGACCACGTTTACTTGTTACATATTGGCAACCAGCAACGTGAGGCTAGAAAGGATAACTAGCGGCGGTCATGAATAGACACGGTATGGTTATGAGGCGCAAAGGGAAGGTAGCATTAAACCAAGAAGGAAACCCAGAAGAAATGGAAGAAGTTGAGGAAGTAGAAGTTGAGGAAACGACTGGAGAACTGTCGGAAGAACATCCACAGGAGGAACCGCTGGAAAATCCAAATCCACCTGAACCAGAAATAGAAGCAGAAGTCATGGTAAATAACCAACCAGTCAAACCAACAGAAGAAACGAAACTCGATAGTTTGATGAGAATGATGATGGAACAAATGAACAGATTAGAGTTGGACAAGGAAGAGAGAAAACGGGACAAGGAAGATTTGAATAAAAGATTGGAGAAACTGGACCTAAACAGTGAAGATTTGAATAAAAGATTGGAAAAACTGGGCCTAAACAGTGAAGAATTGAAGAAGCAAATGAAGGAGAGTATAGAATTCCTGAATGACAAAATAGAGAGCAACCATGAAGACTTGAAGAGAAGTCAGGAGGCATTGGAAAGAAGAGCGAAGAGCTGAAGAAACAGATCAGGAAGGATCTGGAAATAGTAAATAAAAAGATGGAAAATAATCATGATGTTCTCCAACGGAAAATCGAGGAAGAAAGTAAGAAAACCAAGGAGGAATGGAAGCAACAACTGGTCGAATGCCGAGAAGAGATCAGGCAAACGGTAACGGAGACCAACGAAACAGTGATACAAATCCAAGAAGAATTGAATAATAAGATTAGTAACGTTGAGGAGGAAGGTAAATTGAGAGCGACGGAATTCTACCAAGTCCTTACTGAAGGGTGCCAGAAGAACAAACAGGAGGTGGTCAAGGAACTGGAGGAGAGGCACCAAGAACTACAAATAGATGTAAACAATCGGGTAGAGAAAGTATACACCGTCATAGATAAAATAGACGGACTGACCAGAGAAAACAGAGAGAAAATCCAGGGGATCAGTATACGGGAGAAACAGATGCAGGAAGAATTAGATGCATTAAGAGAAAAACCATATAGTCACACACAGTTCATAACCAGTGAAAATCGAGAAATAATTAATTTCCGCAGCTACCGGAGAAACCCGATAGAATTCCTCAAACGGGTAGAAGAGCTGATAGAGAAGAATAGAGAAACCAGGTGGTCCAGTGTGAGAAGTATGATCAATGAAATGTTCCGTGACACCCATGACAACTGGTGGACGGCCACACGACCCGAGATCAATGATACACAAGAGTTTAAGAAACAGTTCCGGGAGAAATATTGGTCCGAATCAACACAGAATGTGGTCCGCAATGATATCAGTAATAGAAGGTACGAGACACAAGGAGGACACACTTTAACATCTTACTTTTTGGGAAAAGTATGCTTAGCCAGAAATTTGGAACCCAAGATACCCGAGGAGTCTTTGGTAATACAGCTGGGTTATCATTACGAAGAAGCCATCCAGAAGGCCAGAAGGCAAGGACAAATCAAAACAATTCAAGGAATGGTTAGTCTATTGGAGGACCTGGAAAATGATAACCAGTATCGAAAAAACAGGATCACAAACCAAAAGTACAATAAGTGGAATGAACATAACAGTACAACTAATTTCCATGGACCATACAATCATCCACAAAACAATAATCGGAATAACTGGGGCCGAAATAATAATGGTAATAATGAAGAACAAACATTCAATAGAAATAACCAGCAACACCTTCCGAATAATCAGCCTGGCAACAGAGGTCAACAAAACCATCATTCAGGAAATCAAAATAACAATAGAAACAGCCCAAATAATAATAACCGACCAGATGATAACTACAGAGGAGCGGAACCTGAACAACGTACCAACGGTCACCCCAATGACCATAATTACTACGGCAACCGGTATCATCCTAGTTACCAGTACAACCGGGGACCCGGGGGTAATCCAAATAGAAGTGACAGCCGACGTCATGTAAATTTTATCAGTGGGAGAAGGCAGAATAACCACCGAAGATACAACCCGAATTGGCACCCAGAATCATGGTACCACGCGTCCAACGAGACTAACAATAGACCATCAGTGAGCAGGAACCACGAACCACTTCAAAATGGAAACAACCAGCAAAATGTGCCGAACAATGACATGAACGACCAGCCAAACAACCTGGCCGTCAGCCAGCAACCACCTTTAAACTAAAAGGGTCAGTGAAAAAGTATGAACGCCCTTCACATGACCAATCACTTGGGTTGATACGTCAAACAATGTCAGATAAGGAAACCAAAGTAATCACGATAATTTACAACAATTATTTAAAGGATATTCGAGAAGAACTCCTCGAGGAAGAGGCCAATCAATTACCACAAAATAATAGTGAAATTGTTCATATAAAGGCGACAATAAACGGTACCATAACCATTATCATGGTGGATACGGGGTCTAATATCTCTCTAATTAACCAGCCTGAATTAGAAAGAATTCAAGCTCACTCTCGAACACCAATCCCTACACTGCCAATAAATAATATAATCATCATTGGCGCAACTGGTAAACAGAACAAAACGGTGAGAAAACAAGTATCATTGGAGCTAGATAATCTAGAATCAACCATCCCTATTATATTTCTCGTGGCAAGTGGGCTACCATTCAATATGCTTATCGGATGTGATGTACTAAGAAGGTATTCAGCAGTAATAAACCTGCAGAAGGGAGTCGTGTTGTTAACTTCAGAACAAGGAACCTGGTCCGCGAACATTATAAATTGTGTACCAAGTCCAATTGCTTTAAGCCAAGACCCAGGACTGAAGAGTTATTATTGTCAGAGGCGTGAACCATCTATCACCATGGCAGAGGAGGAGGAGCGGAAAGCCTTGTGGAAACAGAAGTTGGAAGAGATCATAACCTTCCAAAGAGAACGGCCTTTGCAGGAAATTAGTGAGCAACAGTCTAAAAAACTAATTGCCATTTATAATGATTATCAGCATGTCTTTTCAAACACCCCAGGAAAGGTTAAAGGATACCAATGTGAAATCCAATTCCGAGAACCAGTAGACTTCCACAGGAAATCATATCCCATAGCACATTCCCTGAAAAATGAAGTTAGAATGGAAATAAATAGAATGATTGCTGAAGATATAATTGAGTATAGTCACTCTCAATATACCAGCCCCATAGTTGCCATACCAAAGAAAAATGGCAAGGTATGAATTTGCCTGGACGCCCAAGAAATAAATAAGATGATTATCAATGACAGAACCTCACCAAGGAGAAATAGAAGAAATTCTGAAGAGATTTCATGGGATAAGATATATTAGCACCTGGGATACTGTATGTGGGTATTGGCAGGTGGAGCTGCACCCACACAGTAGACAGTACATGGCTTTCATATTTGACGGTAGAAATTACCAGTTCAAAAGGTTACCATTTGGACTCATTAATTCAGTAGCAGTGTTCGTAAAGTGCATGGACCAAGTGTTAGGTCAAGAGGCACTGGAATTTACTACAGTGTACATTGACGACCTGCTTATCACGTCAGCAAACTGGGACGAACACTGTGAAAGAGTCAGACATGTATTGGAAAAATTATCTAACAACAATATCACACTTAAATTAGACAAATCGAAGTTTATTGCTAAAGAAGTGAAGTTCTTAGGATTCAACCTAACCGAGGAGGGAATCTCTCCATCCCAAGAGAAGGTTGAAGCCATACAAAATTTCCCATCACCAAGAAACAAAAAGCAATTGCAATCCTTCCTAGGAGTATGTAATTACTATAGGAAGTTTCAGACCAACTACTCCCACCTAACAGCAAAATTTTCCAAACAACTCTCTTCAAAAGAAACATGGACGTGGGGAGCGGAACAAGAGGAAGTGCTCAAATTAATTAAACAGAAATTTGTTGATACTGTCATATTACACCACCCCAATTTTGAAAAACGGTTCTACCTAAACTGCGACGCGAGTGATGTAAGTCTAGGCGCAGAGCTGTACCAGGAAGACGAAGATGGCAATCACCTGGTCATTAGCTTCGCCAGCTGAATACTAAATAGTTGTGAGCGTAACTACAATGTTACAGAAAAGGAGTTGCTCAGCATAGTATTCGCGTGCGGCAAGTTTAGGACGTACATACTTGGATATAATATCACGGTCCGAAGCGATCATAAATGAATATCGTTTCTCAAACAGTGTAAGTTGAATCATGGCCGACTTACTCGATGGATACTTGCTTTGCAAGAATACCACATTACATGGGAGTATATTCCAGGACGAAAAAATATAGTGGCTGACGTATTATCCAGAATAAATGTAGTAAATCAGACATTTGAAGGAGAAAAGGGGAAGATAGCAAAAGTGTATTATATATTGAAAGATAGGAAAGACCTGGAAAATATTGTAAACCAAATAGTGTGGCAACAAGAGCAAGATACAAAAATATCCAACATCAGAAAAAGACTGATGGAGTCTGAAGCCATTATTAACAAATTTTACTGTGTATACAATAATATTTTATTTATAAAAACAAAAAAGAACCAAGACACTTGGAAACTAGTAATCCCTCAATCATTAGAAAATCAAATCATCAAAGATTATCATGTGAGATACAGCCACATGGGAACAATTAAAATGGTAAAAGCTTTAGAGGAAGATTTGTTCATAAAAAATATTGCAAGAAAAGTGAATAAAAACATAAAAACCTGCACATTGTGTCAGATGGTCAAAACCAATAACGAAAGGAAGGATGGAACGATGATACCCATCACATCAAGTGCTAAACTAGAGAAGGCGTTCCTCGACATATGTGGACCATTCCCACGTAGCGGAGGAAGACATGGCTACAAATTCATTGTTATCATACTTGACCATTACACCAAGTACACCAAATTATATGCTGTAAACAGAGCCACAACAAAGAAAATATTAGATATTATTAAAAATAAATACATGGTAGAGATTGGAAAACCGTACATGTTAATAACCGATCATGGAACGCAATTTAAAGGAAGAAGGTGGAGAGAAGAATTACTAAAACTAAATATTAAAACATATAAAACTTCAGTCTACCACCCTAGTAGTAATCCCGCAGAAAGAATGTTGAGAGAGGTGGGACGCATTTTGAGAACTTATTGTCATAACAACCAGAGAGAATGGTACAAATATTTATCTTCAACCGAAGTGTTTTTAAATATCAGCTATCACCAATTTACTGAAAGTACACCTTACTTGATGATGTTCGAGAGGAAGCCAAATAGAGAGATCCAAGAGATAATAGAATTCCCAAAAAACCCAGAAGACCCGTATGACAAAAACAAATGGTACAGCCTAATAATGGAAAAGATTGAGAAACAAAAGGCCAAATATGCAAAAAACCAACCCAAAATAATCAAATATAAAGAGGGAGAAAAAATATTAATTAAAAATCGTGAACTGCCAAGTACAATGGAAGGTATAGCAAAGAAATTGTTATTGCTATATACCGGACCGTATATCATCACAAAAGATAATGGTAATAATACTTACCAGATAAGTAATATTAATACAAGAAAAATAAAGGGATTTTATAACCAAACTTCGATAAAAAAGTTTTACGAAGAAGAATAAAACCATTGTAAAATGAAACACATTTCAAAATTCCAAAAAAAAAAAATTGTAAGAGCAGCTTACTACCCTATTTAGATGATATATGCGGAACAATAAAACGAATTAAAATAAATGAATAATAAAGTAATAAACAAAGGAAACAGTTACACAAATTCCTTTCAATCTAAATTAATTTGCAGTCTAATAAAAGATTGATATATGAAGTATGAAGTAAAAAGTGAGATAATAAGGAATAAGTTACACACATTCCTATATAATACAAATGTAAGAATCACAAACTTACAATTATAATTAAACCAAAAAATAACTAAAAAGGAATACGCTACAAACATTCCTTTAAGGTAAGACAATTAACTTACCAAAGAATTATCAAAAATGATGTTGAATACAGAACAAGATAAACAAAAATAAAATCAAGCTCAAATTACTGAGATAAATACTCGAAATTATACTGTATCAAAAGTATTCTAAAAAAAAAAAATAAAATAAAATTTTAACTGGTACAAGGAGAGAGGGAGATTATGTATAAAACAAATATACAGATATGGCTAAAGC
Source organism: Magicicada septendecula (assembly GCA_034769895.1). Classification (NCBI taxonomy): domain Eukaryota; kingdom Metazoa; phylum Arthropoda; class Insecta; order Hemiptera; family Cicadidae; genus Magicicada; species Magicicada septendecula. Next base: position 422,330,904 of record CM068367.1, on the reverse strand, counting down.
AGAATCTTGCTGAATGACTATAAAAATAAATAAAAAAATGTCTAAGACAATTAAAATGATCACAACGAGCAGTGAAAACAAAATAATGAAAAGTGAGATATGATGAAATTAACATATGAAAAACAATCAAGTGTATAAGTAGATGATAGTGTATAGTTAAGGTATAGCAGAAGGAAGAATGAGTAGTAATGACAAAGTGATCTAAAAACAAACCACAAGGTGGACAATCCCAAAGTATATTATTAATATATATAATTATTATATTAAAAATAATTATCATAATTATATATATAAATTAAATATAATATATAAATTAAATATAATATATAAATTAAATATATATATTGTAAAATAACAAGCTTACACCTCAGAATAAAGACAACTTATTCAAACTAAATACAACTAAGTTATTCATCCAAATTCGTTGTGAATTATGCCTAAACGCAATCTTTTTAGAAATAAAATTCAAAGAAGTACAAAATAAACTTCAGTCATGTAATTGTGTCCGTATGTGTTGGCGATATGTAGGTGTAGTGTTAGTGCTTTGCGATTTAGGGGGTCTTTTTTCTTATGTAGTTGTTTAATTGATTCTTTTATGTATGTTCTTTGTGCGATGTTTTGTGTTATTCGGGCGCAATTACATGACTGAACTAATACATCACACAAATGAATGGGCAAAAAAACAAATACATAACATACAGACAAAACACGACAGAAAAATAAAAAACCTGACACCAATCAAAACAGATATAATTCCCTCGCACAAATTCTACCCACGTACAGTAAACCTCACGAATGTCACACTAACAAAAAACGAACAAACACTCCTTGATAAAGGCCTAAAACATAACATACATTACAAACATAACAACCAAACACTAACAAAGCTCATAATTGACACAGAAACAAATATACAAAACACAGCACCAGAACATCAAGACATAATATAAACAACACAATAGGAGTACATAAGACACCAGACAACAACAACCACAACTCAGAAATACACACAGCCATCAAACTGAGGGAAAAGGCACACAAACACAACATCACATTTGTAAAAGCTGACAAAGGCAACAAGACTGTAATTATCCCCACAGACAACCTACACAAAAAGTACAAAACTTCATGGAACAGAACAACATCACAGAACTAAAACACGACCCCACTGACAGATACCAAAACTCAGTAAAACAAATAGTCAACAAAGCCAAACACATTATGACACAAACAAAAGCCCTACATGAAACAAATCCGACCATCAGCACCTACACTCCAAGCGCTTCCCAAAATCCATAAAGAAGACATTCCGATCCGCCCCATTATCAACTACCGTAATGCCCCTGCACACAAACTGGCAAAATATCTAGACAAAATTATTAGACAACACACACAAATAGACAACAACATTGCAGTAAAAAACAACACTGACCTAGTAACAAAAATAAAAGACATACACATCCCCCATAACGCCACATTAGCCTCCTTTGACATTAAAAACCTGTACACAAACATCCCCCATCTCTGAAACAAACCAATCACCATCCTACAAAACAAACTCAAACAGAACAACACACCAGACGAACTTATCAATGAAATAACAGAAACTCTGAACATTATCACAAAACAAAACTACTTTACTTATAACAATAAATACTACACACAGAATGATGGCCTACCCATGGGCTCCCCCATATCCAGCATTCTAGCAGAAGTCTTCCTCCAACACTTAGAAAAAACAAAAAAACTCACAAACAATGACAGACACTCACATAAAATACTATATTGGCACAGATACGTTGATGACATTCTAATACTATACAGGGGAAACAAAAGACAATGTGAACAGTTACTAACGCACATAAACAAAATACATAAAAACATAACCTTCACTGCCGAATACGAACACAACAATACCATAAACTTCTTAGACCTCTCCATCACAAAACTAGAACACAGGCACAAATTCAGTATATACAGAAAACCAACTACAACTGACACACTAATACACAACACCTCCAATCACCCAATACAACACAAACTAGCTGCTTTTAGAACCATGATACATAGACTTAACAACATCCCCTTAGATGAAATAGACTACAAAGACGAACTAAACACGATAAAATATCTAGCAGAATCTAACGGTTATGACAGAACAATAGTCAGTAAACTCCTACACAAAACACAAAACAAACAACAGACAAAGACAGAAAACAACAAATTCATAACACTAACATACATCAACAAACAAACAGAAAAAATTGCCCACAAATTCAAAAAAGCAGGATACAGAATTGCTTACAAAACTACTAACAAAACAGAACACACTCTATCAAAACGCATGCCCAAAGCACAAAACAAATTCGATCTACCCGGTGTATATAAGCTAAATTGTTCAAATTGCAATAAATTCTACATAGGCCAGACAGGACGTAGCTTCAAACAGAGATACATTGAACACACAAAAGCACTCCACACCACTACAGAATCTACCTTCGCAAACCACCTCATTGAAGCAAACCACACATATAAAAACATCGACAATAACATGAACATACTACACGTACACACAAAAGGCCGAAAACTAGACACTCTAGAACAATTAGAAATATACAAACACACAAAAACAAATAAAAACGACATCCTAAACGAACAGACACAATTCAAATCGCACGCATTATTCGAACACATCTCACCACACACACACAGCTTCGATCTTTCGAAAAACTATCTCGTCGCCAACAACAAGACGAACAGCGCTACTTACAACAGCCTCTGATGAAGCCTTCTATAGGTGAAAGCCGGTTTAGGCTGTAAGGTAAAACTTTACGTTTTTACTTATAAAAAACTTAGTGTTCCGAGTCGTCAATATTATAGTGATATTTACATCAGTACTAATATAGATGCAGAATAATTATTATACAACAACTGGTAGAAAAAATCAACTAATTCAACAAGCTGATTCATTTAAATTTATTGGATGTGACCTGTTTTGCACTAGGAACATACATGTGAACTAAAAAAGAAATAGAGAAGCTTAATATACATGTGGGGAAATAAAAAAGACATTGAAGGGACAGACCCGAATAGGTAGACATTTGAGTTTCATAAACTGATGGGACGATGCCATCTGGTCTTTGTTGTATTGTAGTGTAACTTGGGTGATGAATGTAACTTGAACTTAAAGTCAGATCTAAGCTAGTGAAGTGTGATTTTTAAGGTAAGTACTAGAGAATATGATCACTGAAGGAACGGCTAGGAAACAATGGCATAAGGAAAGCCCTTGGGATATTCTTGGGCAAGTCGAGAAATACAGACATGATTGGACAGACCATGTAGAAAGCACTCATGGGGAGGCATTGTCAAAACAATGTTTGCTTTATAATTCAACAGGAAGAGGCCATATATGAAGGCTGGAGAAAAGATAGCCAGACTAAGGAGTGCCCAAAGATTTATAATGTCTGAAGCCTGAAGGAGAAGATGATTTACAGTCAAGTATAAAGTAAATAATTATTTTAAAAAATTCCATTTTAAACATCTTTACAAATGGTTTGCAATATTGCCTTAATGTAATTCTAATAATTTTATCTATTTTATTCATGAAAGTAGATTGAACAAAGAAAACATGGTCAGGATATTCTGACATGCTATTCTAAAAGCTAATAAAGAAATACATCATAAATATTAGGTCTATATATGCATACATATGTTAGGTAGTTTGTACATGACGTCAGTTTTACCTCATACAAGGCTAATCCTTCAACTCTTCAAGATTCGGATGAGAAATGGGGAGGCAGGAATTAACACAATGTACATGGCATTTGCTCCCTGTTACAAAGCGAAGTAAAAACAAGGCGGATTAAGTGTGAAATAAGACTATGTAATGCACACAGGAGTATTAATATATATTACTATGTACTTTATATACTTTAAATACATTTCAACCAAACCAAAAGTTGGGTAAATAAAAAAAATCTGTTGCCGATTTGGTGTGTTTCAAAACATAACCTGTCTTTACATGGGATGTATTTATACTGTAACAAAAATGTTTTCGCACATGTAGCCCATAACACATACATGACGTTGGTATCAGTTCAATTTAATATTATTATTATGGAAGGGAGTTAGATTTGTGCAATATAACTACAAAAATTTAAAGAAGAAAACTTGTTATTTGCTATTTATTTTGTTGTAATCAAGAAGGTGAACATGAAAACATAAGGGTTACATTAATAGGTGCCTAAAATTTAAGAAAGCCATGATGCAAAAGAGATGACACTTTACAATATAAATAAAGTAAGTAAATGGTACAAAAAATTGTCACAAATTTCTCTAATTTTCAGTAGACAATGATAGTGTTGATTGTTTTGAACAATTTTTTAAACTTTCATCTTATTACATGCCTGTGAATATTTACAGAAAATGAAATTAAATTGGTCTACTCAATTTGTCACAGAAATTAATAAAAGCTTTTCATACAAAGGGCACTCAGGCCCTTAAATACAAACATTTCAAAATCATGCTGCAGAGTGCACAATTATGTTGTTGGCCATAAACTGTGTTTAGTTGGCATATAAATCAGTTAATCCTGGAAGCTTATAACAGCATTCTGAATGCCACATTCGGTCTTGAGGGTTTATTTATGCACAGAATTAAGGACAAATTTAAAGATTAAAATAAATTATTTTTCCGCCTCACGTTGTAAGCGCCAATTTATAACATAATTCTAATGTATCTATGTGATGAATTACTAATAGCTACTCCTCACATTGTTGAATGTCAATTTTTTAATGTAACTTATTTATGTTTCTGTTAGCCCCACATTGTTGGTGCCAATTTTATAATATTTACCTGGTGTTTATTTAAACTAATGAAATAAACAATTATTTGTTCTTGTCTCAAATTCCATAAAATTTATTGATACTTTCTCTTTGACATATATTTAATTGTATTAACATTCAATGTCCCTTTCTTAGGTCATAGCTCAATATACAAACACACAAAAACAAATAAAAACGACATCCTAAACGAACAGACACAATTCAAATCGCACGCATTATTCGAACACATCTCACCACACACACACACAGCTTCGATCTTTCGAAAAACTATCTCGTCGCCAACAACAAGACGAACAGCGCTACTTACGACAGCCTCTGATGAAGCCTTCTATAGGTGAAAGCCGGTTTAGGCTGTAAGGTAAAACTTTACGTTTTTACTTATAAAAAACTTAGTGTTCCGAGTCCTCAATATTATAGTGATATTTAGTTAAGTAACGGACACGTCATGGACAACGAAATCCAAGAGTACTGATGTGTTATATTATTTTTAAGTATAAGCAACTCAACCCATACAACTTTCTAACTGCTTGTAGCATGTGTATGAACAACATGGATTTGACCATTAATCACTTTCATCATAATAAGCATAGGAACCATCACTATGATAATTCCAGTAATCATCAGAATCATAGAAATAATCAGCAGCATAGTAATAATTAGGATCATAGCAGTATTCCTTTAGTATTAGGTAGCATATATATGAACAACAACGGACTTCAATAGGAACAATTTCACCATCATCAGCATCCACTGTTAAGTGTCGAGTGTTAATCAGACTGTCCTATTATGTAATACAAGAGACCCACAGCAGCAATAATATGCTTCTTCCAGATAGGCTGCTAACATGGTTGGTATGTTGTACTGCCAGAAAGGTATCCTAAAACAAAAAGTGGTGATTCAGCATTACTTCATATACCACAAAATAACAACTATCAAAATGAACCAGCATAAATTATTTCTACATGTAGGCTACCCAGGATCAGATGATAAAATAATGAAATAAAAAATTACAATGTCACACATTATATATAGTATCACATAGCATTCTTTTTTTCTTTCATAAAGTGATATACTATATGTTTAACAATAAACAATAAAAATGTGTAACACAGATATGTAATATCCAGTATAGATAAGAAACGTTAATTCATTAAGTCATTAATTCATTAAGTACCATTCATTCGAAAACCATAATACTTATAAACACGAGTACACACAATATGAAACGGCTTTGCTATTGTCTCCTACTACATGGCAACATTTTTTTCAACTTATCATTGATGTTTTGGTGGAATACTGATACACAGTTCACATATTTTTACCAGTAATAATTATTGTAAACTATCTGTGCAGTTTTAAAAATTCTGTATAACAAAATTTCTAGTTAATATTTTTTAAAGACTTTTATAATGTTCCTGATTATGTCAGAGCAGTACCAAATTTTGTTTCCATGCTTTTTTGTGTAGGTCTCAACAAACTCCTTGTAGATATTTGTCAGTGTGACTAGTCAAAACACTGAACTGTACTGCAATCTGGTTTTAGGTGAATCAGAAAATCAGATTAAAAAGCTGATAATGGTAATATGAATGTATTAGTACAAGGTTCAAGCATAAGTATTCTGTTTAGTGGGTGGAGCTGAGACATTATCATTGTTCTTTGTGTCTGTGCAGATTCATTCACAGCGTATCTTGGTAGCTTTGAATGAAAAGGTACCAGATCCAGGGGCAACCTCAGGTGTGTGCAATAGGAGTGGCTGTACGGGACCCCAAGCTTACTCAGTAAGAAGAAAAGTAGGAAAAGAAAGATCAGAAAGAGAGAAAGAAAGGAAGCTGATTGCTTATTTTCAATTAATTAACTTTGTTATTTAATTAACTTTTATTTAATATCAGTTACTGAACTGTATTTACTCAAATATTGGTGGCAAACAACGATGTTATGACTAGCGACATATTACGACTTAAGCCATACACTTCAACACGGACTCATACAAATTTCAAGAGAAAAAAATACCCACAAGACAGTGAAAATTGTTAATAATAATTTACCAAAATCTATAACTACTGAGACAACATTATTGACAGTTTTATCGCTAAGACTGGTGATTCAAATTCTGAACAAGAAACAGATTCAGTAAAGCCTGATCTCCTATATAACAGTGACAACATCTAACAGTACTGTAAAACATAAATCATAAGTAATTACAAAAACATTTATGATTACATTATTAATTTTTAAAACTACTTTCTCAGAATGCTACAGTTAGAATTACAAGCTGAACAGAATATAAAAAAATGAATATTGTTAATAGTATATAGTTAAAACAATCTATTAGTGATAACAAAATTATTTGAATTACAAAATGCAGTAAGTTTTTTTTTTTGAGAATAGATTAGATATTACAATAAGTTTATATACGAAGATTGTTCAATAGAAACACGTTTGATCTGGCCAGCAGTGACTTCATCGCCATGGCAACGGAATTCATTTGTTTATATTGCCTGTTTAAGTACTAGTGACGCATCTATCAATAATATTTGCAGTTTTCTCTTTTTCTAAGCACTGTGACTGGGTTGAAAAATGGCATCTATGATAGAAAATCTGTCCAAAGATAATATGCATGCCATTATTCAGTTTTTGGCCACAGAGGGGCGTCAGGCAAGGAAATTTATATGAGAATGAAAGCTGTATATGGTGACTAGAATTATTCTCATATGGCAGTGGTTGAATGGTGCAATAAATTTTGACAAGGAAGAGAATCATTAAAGATTTGGCCCATCCTGGACCTGCACGTTTTGCAGCATCAGATGAAAATATGAGACAGCTGGAAACTGCTATACGCACAAATAGGCGCATCAAAGTTAGAGACCTTTCTCAAATGTTGAGCATCAGCGTGGGAACTGTTCATTCCATCATTCATAGTCTTGGCTATCACAAAGTTGCTGCTCAGTGGATTCCACGACTGATTACTGATCAGCAGAAAAATTTGCGTTCGACCTTATCTTTACAGAATTTGATGCGCTATCAACAACAAGGTCATGCATTGTAACTTTATAAAAAAAGAAGAATATACTTACCCCGATTATTATGATCTTTTTCCGACTTACCATTAAAACAGAACAGAAGATTCCCCAAAGTACTCAAGGGCCGTCACTACATTTTGAGGAGTAAATGTACAAACCAATTACACTCTTCCCCCAGAAATTATTTATTAAATAATTAAAATTGAACCCCCTTAAATAAAAAACTCCAGGGTCGTTTAGACGAACTCTTGGTAAAGAATATAGGTTATGGGTTTTGGCATAATAATTATACTAACACATGGTTAGATCCAAAACAAATCTTATTTTATTTTTCTTAACAAACATTATTAATTGCTTGGTAATTTTATTAATTACATAATATACTGGTTATTAATTAAGTAATGAAATAATTCAAAATAAACATAAGACAATAAAATTTATAAATAGCAAATCAGTACTTTTCTATTTCTCTTTCTCTTACCCCCTTTTTCTCTCATATGCTCTCTCTTTATACTTATATACCCCTCTTTTTCTCTCACACGCTCTCTCACTCTCTCTCTCTTTTTACCCCCTTTTTATTGAGATCTCATTTTGTTATTGATTTTTTATCATATAAACTTTAAATGATTTTGAATAATGTTATGACTTTTATTTTATTTCGTTATAGTTACTTATCTGCATGTGATATCCAAATTGTTGCACCACCTGTTGTACTACACTTTTTTGTTGAAACACTCAAAATAAATGGTTCAAAACTGTTATATCATCGTCACTTTTATCTTCACTACTTCATTACATTTTTTAATACACAATATTCGGTAGACCTACTATGCCTGCTTCGGCCTACCGTTCATGCCCGAGGCCACGGTTATAACGCCCGTACGGTCTGATGATGAGTTGGAGACTGGGCGAGCCTAGCGTGACCACGCAAGATTTCCGTTTTAATTGCGCCTTTGAAAACTGGTTTGAGGTGGAATTCCACCAACGTCCTGCCCTGGTGACTGGAAATTTACATTCTTGTTCGTCACATCTTTTCAACAGCAAACTCGCTGTGTCGTTGGATACACGTGGTGTATGTATGATTCACTGGTGACATGACTTCAGTTAGCTGCATTCCTTGCCTTATTTGGTCATCATCTGTTCAACTCGCACTGTACCGTATGACTCACATACGCTTTGTTACATTACCTTATTTGGCCATCGAATAATAGATCTGTTTCATCACAATAAAAATGTTTTAAAATGGTACATGAATTTTGGTTACACTAACTTTGTCCCATTACAAGACCCCCCCCCCCAATGAGAGGTTTTAAAACACCAAAACTCTCATTGCTTAAACCTAAGAGAATCAGTGAGGATATGGCGCCACGACCCTCCTTACTTCCTGATTAAAATTTCGGTACTTACCCCCCTTAATCCAGTGGCTGTGCCCGCACCTGCATGACTTTACTGGACTTTCTCATCAGGATCCCAACACCATAAAGCCAGACAGGCACTTGGCGACCCTGCCCTGACACGCTGGCCAGCACAGGTTCGCCTCCACAGTACCACCCAGATTCTGTAACAACCAAGTAAAAACATTAGTAAATGGTCTTTCATTATTCCATATCCTTGACCGATTTGGGTTCCTCCTAGAAGTACTGATTTGCATTTACCAAAGTACAGATTTGATATCTTAAGTATCTTAATACACAAATAACATTATACTTCAAGAATAGGTAGCCTTATTGCTAACACAACACATTTTATTTAAACCACATAACATATTAACATACGAGTATATAAATATATGACCATATGTCCAATTATACTAGTAACTCATATCAAAAACAAATTTTTCTCATAATAGTTCAAATTATCAACAGAATAATTCTCTAATTCAATTATAACTTCAACTTTCTAATACTTCCATTTTAATGATTCCAATTAAAAATTCCATTTTAACTCAATTACCTCATTACCAACCATATTATAAATGTTTTATGACTACTCACAAATACATCATTTTAAAATAACCATTACAAATTTGAATTTCTCATTTTAACTTCAACTCTGATTTTATATTAAGTACTTCAATTATTAAATTTTAATTGATACACAAATTTATTATAAAATTCAAATCTAACAAAAAAATTTCTAATTTATTACCAAAATTCACATTTAAATTTTTTTTTCAAATTTCAAATTTTCACACCTTAAACAATTTAAATCCATTTAATTACATAATAAAAATTTAGTAATGTCAATCATTATTAATAATCAATTATCATTATTATAATAAACTCAATCAAAATTATAAACATTGAGTACACAAAATACAATGTACACCCACAACACAATGTATCTTCAGATACCATACCATAACACTAACGTAATCTAATACATAATATATTTAACACCAATACAAAATTATATACAATATGCTTCACATAACATGTCATTGTTCTCCAAAAATCATTATATTATTAAGCCAAGTATTAAACTCAAATAATTAAATGTCCACCATCAACATATGTTTAACCCCCATCTACAAAAATTAGTCTTACATTACCCATGCACATTTCATTTTTGTTTAAATTCATTATATTACCTCTATCAATATAATTGTCATTTAAACGCTCATATTCTACCACAATACCATAATAACCCACCGGATTATTCCATATTATTACATCATATATCTTGTCAACATCGTTTATAGTCAAGTCGCCCTTAGTATTATTTGTCACTATCAGGTAAGTCACAATAACATCATCATCTACTGCTACACCAGTTACCCCAGTCTCATTACCAGGTAAGTCATCAATATCATCAACATTATCATCATCTACTGCTGCACTAATTACATCACAAGGTAAGTCAATTTTCTCACCTCTCTCAATATCTAAATCCTGCACTAACATTTCATAACATTTATTAACTTTAAAAATCTCTATCTCTCTCTTTTTTCATCTCTCATCATAATACCTCTCACAACCCCCCTGAACTATCTCACTCCATGCAAAGGGCAACACAAAATCACTAAAATACTTCCTGGCTTTACCAGGTACATCACAACAAAAACTTAAGGGACCATTTGGAGACACCATGTCTCCCACATAACCTCTGGAGGAACCTTTGTCCTCAAAAACCACTTGTGGAGTCTTTACTCCACTAAAAACCCAGGGAAAATTTGCCCTTTGCCCTTTATTCTCACCTAAACTCTCATTTAACCTCACTTCACACACTCTTTCAACCTCATCAACAACTACTGCCTCAACACTAATTTCTACTCCCATTAAAACTTCATCATCACTATCATTATTCAAAATTTTACTCTCTGATACCAAATTTTCCATTATATCACCATTATTACTTGTCATATCGTTATTATAGTTATCACTACTATTTTCACTATCAGAATCACTTACCTTGTCATTTATTACCTTGTTTGCACTTAAACTATCAGCATTATTTGTCAAATTATCATCATTATTACCTCCACTCTCAGAATCGCTTACCTTGTTATCTGTTACCTGGTACATTCTCTTATTTCTGGTACTGTTATCTGTTCACTTTCTTTATTCTCCTTTAATTTCTCTGCCTCTTGTTTCCGCTTCTCCTTCCTTTTTCTAATGTCATTTATGAGGGTCATTCAATAAGTAAACAGACAAACAGCTGTAGAAAAGAAATTAATTGTAGCAGCTGATTGAAACTTTCAGGAGTGTTACCTGGCAATGTCGTTGTGAGTTTTGATCAACTGTTCAATAACATATTGCATAAACATAACCAATACAGTTTTATTTATGATGGCGTGTCCTCTTGAGGAGAGTACTTTTGAAGAACAGCGTTCTGTTATAAGATTTTTGCTTTTGGAAAGTGTAAAACTGTCGGAAATATTCTCTCGTATGAATAAACAATACAGTAAAAATTGTACGAATCGTGCGAGTTTCTATGCTTGGGTGAAAAAGTTTAAAAATGGCCGAACGCGCATGACAGACAAACACTGTTCCGGACGACCAGTGGAAGTTTCAACTTCTGCACTTGAAAGTCGCATCACTTTACTTATCCAAGAAGATCGACGAATTACAGTTGAACAAATTGCTGAAGAATGTCAAGTGAGTGCTGGTAAAATTTATTCCATCATTCAAAACAGGCTAAATTACCGTAAAACTAGTGCAAGGTGGGTTCCTAGGAAGCTTACCGATAACCACAAAGCCAATAGACTTCGCATATGCACTGAGCTTAAAAATCACTTTATGGCTGAAGGTGATGAATTTTTGAAAAGAATTTTAACGTGTGATGAAACTTGGATTCACTATTTTGAAATTGAGTCAAAGCAACAAAGCATGGAGTGGAAGCATCCCAGTTCACCCGCCAAAAAGAAATTCTAAACCCAGCCATCGGCTGGTAAGGTGATGTTAACCATCTTTTGGAGCTCCCAAGGCACAATTTTCTGTGATTACCTACAAGACCAGCGTACCATCAATAGTCAGTACTATTCTGACATGATTGTGAACAATGTTAAGCCTGCATTGAAGAAGAAATGTCTGGGATGGCAGAGGAAAGGTGTGATTCTTCTTCACGATAATGCCTGCCCACACACAGCAAAACTGACGCTCAAAACAATAAAAAAGTAGGTTGGGAGATCCTGCCTCATCCCCCTTATAGCCCTGACCTTGCCCCATCTGACTTTTTCTTGTTTGGCCCACTCAAGGAGACTTTGCGTGGTGTCAAGTTCAACAGCAATGAAGAAGTGAAGGAAAAAGTCCAAAACTGGCTTCGACATCAAGGTAAAGAATTCTTTGCTGAGGGAATAAAAAAGCTTGTAAAGAGATGGGACAAGTGCATAGACGTTGCTGGAGATTACGTTGAAAAGTAAAAAAAAATTGTATTGATTGAATAAAACGTTTTTGCTCCACAGCTGTTTGTCTGTTTACTTATTGAATGACCCTCATACATTATCTTGCATTTGTTACATTACCTTATGGCCATTGAATAACTAGATCTGTTTCATCACAATAAAATTGTTTTAAAATGGTAGAAGAATTTTGGTTACACTAATTTTGTCCCGTTACAGCATTAATACACCAAATTGTTGCAGGTGATGAGTCTGGTGTTATTACTATGAGCCAGAATCCAAACATCAGAGTATGCAGTGGAAGCATGCACAATCTCCGAAGGCGAAAAAATGTCGGTCCCAACCTTCGCCAGAAAAAGTAATGGTAACCGTAATTTTTTATTATCAGGGTGTGCTGCTCTTAGATTTTGAAGAACCTGGTGTCAACATCAATGCTGAGCAATATGCAGACAGCTTAAAATGCTTACGGGTCAGCATCAAGAATAAATGTCCCGGGAAACTCACAAATGGTGTCATTCTTCTGCATGATAATGCTTGACCCCATGTACCCCAGACGAGTCAAGATCTGCTTGGTCGTATGAAGTGGGAATTCTTACAACATCCACCTTGCAGTCCTGACTTGTCTCTGTGTGATTATCATGTTTTTGGCCCATTAAAGAAATCACTAAAAGGACAGCAGTTCAAATCAGACGCTGAGGTAGAGTTTGCTGTTAGCGAATGATTCCGCAAACAGCTGCAAGAGTTTTACCAGCAGGGAATCTACAGATTAGTGCAACAGTGGGACTCATGCCTTAATGTTAATGGAGACTTCTTTTAAAATCGTTGAAAAAAAATACTTTACAGCCTCTAAACCTGTTTCTATTGATCAATCCTTGTAAATCTGTTAGCATTTATAATTACAAATTAATTTAGTGACTTTACATTTAGATAAAATTCCATAAACTATTGGCAACAACTGTTTTAGCTTATGGAAGTGAAACTTGAACAATGACGAGAAATGATGAGCGAAGAATCCAAACAAGTGAAATGAAGTTCTTGAAAAAACTAACGGTTGCACTCTTAGAGATCAAATACGAAATGAAAATACAAGAACTGAGTTAAATGTACATTCTCTGGCCAGAAGAAAAAGGGAAGGACAAATAAAATGGAGGCAGCATATTGAGAGAGAGAGAGAGAGAGAGAGAGAGAGAGAGAGAGAGAGAGAGAGAGAGAGAGAGAGAGAGAGAGAGAGAGAGAGAGAGAGAGAGAGAGAGAGTGACAGGGGAGGAGGAAGAGGAGAAGGAGGAGGAGGAGGAGGAGGAGGAGGAGAAGAAGCAGAAGCAGAAGCAGAAGAAGAAGAAGAAGAAGAAGAAGAAGAAGAAGAAGAAGAAGAAGAAGAAGAAGAAGAAGAAGAAGCAATTGTGAATAAAGTATTCAGTACATTACAATATAATTCTAGATTGTTGTATTAATAACCAATGCAGTAAACTGGCAAAGATAAAGGATAAAAACAATTAATTATTTTATGATCAGAGGCAGCTATTAATACCTAAATTAGTTCATTAATACTTACTGAATTCCTATGATGTTCAATAATTTTGTTTGTTTGTTTTCAAAATGTAAAAATACTTTTAGTCTTCATATTTTGCATAATGTGTTGAAAGCAAAAGAACTAAGTGTCCTCCAGTATAAAGTACTTTTCAAGACTGTTAAAACTGGGTATACAAGTTTATTTAGTAAAGCATTTAGTACTTTATTTTATGTGATATTTGTGTATGACATAAAACATTTCAAACTTTTACACTAATTTTATATTACATGGCAAAATTTCCAGTATATTGTTTTTCACGCTCAACTTTCTGCACAAATTAATATGTAAATAAGTTAAAATTATCATACATAACAAAACCACATTCAATGAGCTCATGCATAAGTACTTGCAGCAAGCACTGTGCTTACTCCTTTTCATTGTAGATACCCTCTCTTCCATTGAGTGATGGCTAATGATGTAAAAAAGTGGTGGTTGCAGTGATGATTATTAAACAAAAAATAGAAAAACATTGATATAAATACACATACAGATCTAAGGGGAACAGAAATAATTTCCCAATCCCAGTCTTTTAAAATTATCCCCTAATGAATGTATAAAGTTATTACACTATTTGGCTTTCTAAAAGAGAATAACATAAAATTTGGTTGTCAACTGAAAGTTGTTCTCATAATTACTCCTTTCTGAATCAGCCTCTGATGCTTACAAACGTAAAATAAAAATCAAGTTGATATCATAGCCTACTGAGAAGGGATACACAACATATTGGCTTAGAAATAAAATATCATCTACGTTTTCTAAGAAACGTCTTTACTAAGTATAAAACTTAACATCACATACATAAATACAAAACCAAAAACGTAATGATATATCCGTTAGATGACAAACTTTTTAAATTAGTTGTGGTGATAGGAGAACAGCCAGACTGAAAGACCTACTGTCCAAGAGCACCATTAGCTTCTGTTTTCATTCTTCATTTTATCCCTGACACCAGTTGTGTTATTTGTGTCATAAGCTTGTTATAAACTTATCTATGCACATGCAGTCATGTATGGTTTAGCTGTTTGTCGTCAAGACATTTTGGCAAATCAGACCCCTTCAGTATTCAAGACGTACCATACTTTTTTAATGCATTTTGTTAACTATTGACAACTAATTACTTTTTTATTGAAATATACAAACAATTTTAAACAAACAATTAGAAATGAAAAACAGTTACAGAAATTTCTGGCAGAAATGTAGTCTAGAAAGCTTCTTCCTAACAATAAGAATACAAAATTTCATTTGAAATGTCAAATTAATTAAAAACGTACCAAAAAGTAACACAATCTACATCTGGAAAAATCTTAATATTTACAAACACAATAATAATAATCCACTAATTAAAGAACAAATTAAAATAAAAACAAAACAAGACGATTTATTTAAATTCATACATATATTGGAATACTAAAAATAAACATTAAATATATAATAAATAGCATTACAACAATCGAAAATAGAACCAAAATAAAATCAATTATCCCTGCTAACTATATTGTAAGTGAAACATTCAATTATGATTCAAAAAAAAGCTTCTGAAGATTCAGAATAATTTCTGTGAAACGTGCGGCAGGTGAAAATAAAGATACTTGCAGTTGTATTTATTTGAAGATATTTTGTGTATATTTTGTAAGAAATATGCAATCGTACGGGTTATTTAGCCACACATTGGATGCGTCAATTTTGTAATATATAATTTTTTAATAAATTTATTGTTTATCGTTTACTTGATTGTTTTTTATTAATTGGTTTATTTTCTTAAGATACTTTAATTAATAAATAAGGATTATTAAGCGAAAACAGGTCGTCGCTGAGTTTACAGTTTTTTGAAAATGTCGCCAAAAAATAATTCTTAATAATTACAAATAGATTGTGTGTGTTCTTCACAATCGATTTGTGACTCGACTCAGTTTTTATAGGTTACCTGGTCTCTTCTATTGATTGCTTGCTGTCCGTCACTCTCGCCGTATTCCTCTTCTTGTTTATCGCCTGCAAATCCTTATGTTAATTTACTTTCCAGAAATAAAATAATCATAAGATAACAAATCAATTAATTTATTTGATGATTTTTTTTTTAACTCAGGGTAAGTAAACGTTAGTGAATCAAATGGGATAGTAACCGTATCGACTCGCTCACCAAGCTCGACTCGAAAAAAATACGGGGTGTGGCTGTGTCGTGGACACGGCCGTGTGTTTTACGTGAATACGTGTACGTAACGGGTAATATTTTCTTTGAGCGTATTATATGTATACACTGAGAGAAATTGAGAAATGCAAGGTTCTTATCTACACACTATCGAGGAACGTACGACCTTCCAGCATTTTGCGAGTGATATTACCAGTCTGTCGTATGCATCGGAACATACTGTATATTCCTTCGACGACACGCAGCCGCATAATTTTCATGGCCATGTTCAAAATGTGCTCGGGTGTGACACCGCGGCGATCGCTTCTTCGTATCTCGCTTGTTGCGATCATGAACGGGGTAACGCGCACATCCAAGTTGAACTGCCTGCCGGTACCGTAGTATATCGCAGGGAACGATAGTTCTTCGGCATACACGTCGTAAATAATGTTCAGCGGTGTTGAATGCTGGCCCGGAGCAATGTCAAGACAATTTTCCTCATTCCACAGCATAGTGTGCTGCCTTGCAAGTAGAACCTCCGACTCCGGGGCACCGCTGTCGCACTGTAGATACTCGATCGGATCGTCACCGGCGGCGTTGGCTGCCACACAACTGGTTACTATGTTAGCATTAAACGAATCCCAGTTTACTGTGATCTTGTAATGCTTATACAATGGTTGACCAAGTAAGAATAGTAACCAAGCTTTTACCACTGACTTTTTGACCACGCCGCTCAGATACGTAGATTTATGTATCATGTTCTTCTTGATGTTGACATTGAACGCCTGATCATCGTCCAATTGACGCGGTAACTGTTGCACCATTGTGTCCACATCGACGGGTACATTAATGACTTGTCCGATGATGCCGTAGCTGCCGTCGTAACGCAACCGACGTATCTGCATGAATGGCAGCCGCGGTGATACTAGACGTGCACTGATCGGATCTAATGCGGGCAACCCATGTTGCTTAGGTGGCTACACAAATCCGTTCGAACGTGACAACATGGGCACTTTGTCCGAGTCCAGTGATTTCCTACACGCACCGCACAGTTTAAAGTCAGCCACTGCCTCTTCTGGGAAAGTATTACTAAGCAGCGGTAAGTGTTTTTCCTTTGGTGGCTTCAATGAGCGCAGAAACCATAGACGGTCACACACATCATACTTATGTCCGAATGGATTGTTGACAAACGTAGTAGTGAAACGTGCACTAGCTGCTGCCCAATGTGTCTTCATAATTGGCGATCGCACACAATCGATGTTTATACAGTCCGGCGTTGATATAGAAGCGATTACATCATCCACTTGCATAGGCTCGGGCGCCCCAGCTGCAGATGTACTGGCGCCGTCGTTGATCCGCTCGGACGCCTTCATTCTTTTACGTTCCCGGCACCGCTTCACTCTGTCATATGGTGTTTTACGGGTATCACTGGATTGCTCTTGAGAAGCCCTTTCCAACCCTATACGATCTCTATATTTTGATTTGGCTTTTTGACGAGTATAGGCCGACATTGCATTATTTATTTTAATTTTTTACTTTAACACCATATATATTCACTATAACTATTTCACACTAATGTTTTATATACGCAATCGATAGATCTTGAAGAGAGCTGACGATTGAAACTCAAACGAACGTCCTAGCTTCTCCGAGTCAAAATTTATACTAAACGGACATTATGTGACGCAGCGAAACGACCTCAAAATGGCGGCGCTTCCCCTCCGCCGCGCGCGATGCGTCACAGTCCTCACTCAACGTAACGAATTCTTTGATCCTTTAGCTATCGAGTGGTGTAATTAAATTTTGGATGTAGATGATAGATATGTAGCTGCAACACCAAACTGTATCCCCCGATTTTGTTATCTTCAGTTTTCTGAATTGCCTCCCACTATGGAAGCAAATTTAAAGACGTATTCACGTCAAAATACAATGTTAAAATGAAATACAATATTATTTTTATATCAGGTCGTGGATACTTTGAGCTGCTGAGAAAGATCAGAAAATGCCTACAGATAAAATACAATACATCACAATCAATTACTTAACCCTCTTAATAAATATTAAAATTTAAATAGTATTAATCTAAAAATATTACAATTCTGTCTTTTTCCAAGTGTCACTCGAAATGGCCGAGATGACTGAACAAACAAAATGGCTGTCGGCCAGCGTCTATGCGTACTTAAAACTGCCTCACCTATTTTCTTTAAATTAAACAGTGTTTTAATGGTTTTGTGTCCACAATGTTATTAAATAAAAGTTTGCTGAAGTACACAAGTGTCTGGATTAACCATGTTGTTGGTGAAACTCGTGTAGTGTGTGTTAAGGTTGTTTCGTTATGAGTTTATGAAGATTCTCACCACTCGGCGTATTAACTTGAATAAATCGTCGCCTTGTTATTCGGTCTTCAATTATTTCTAGTATGGGTTGTCTGTGTGGTTCTCTAATGTGTTTTCTTAATTTGGTATAGTCATCTCTTTATTTTTACTTTCAATTATTAATTATTCAGCAAATACGATTCTCTGTTACCTGGAGTTCATCTATACAGCTTGAGTTTGAACAATAGACTAAACGAATTCTTCCGTTAAAAAAAACGGCTATGACCCGGTTGCCCCGGCTTTTATGGGGTATGATTGGTTAACTTTCCCCTGACCCCGGTCACGTGGTTTTAATTATTTGACATATGTAAATTTTAAATCTGTCACCTCAAATTACTCTTTATTTATTTTTTGATTAGGTTAAATTTGAGTTATATGATGATGTTGTTTGGAAAAATAGAATTTGATACCGAATGTGACCCATTTCGGCCAGTATCACTTATTCTAACACATTTACAAATGATGCATGCTTAACACTCTAGAAATCATCTTGAGTTAGTTTTGCAAGCTTAAGGAAGCTGGTAGGAAGTCAGAAAGTGTATTACATTAATTAGTGGACTGTAAATTATGATTAAGTAACGTTTATTGAAAGCATTTAGAAGCGCAGGCCTACGCAATTACGTCTTAGCTCATAGCCAAATATAAGATGAATGTAAGGCTACGTAATGTGTAGCATTGAAGCTAGATCAGAAATAAGAAGAACATAGCAAATTTAGGTTGCCGCGGCTTGGCTAGAAAACAAGGGTGCAAACGCACTGTTCAAAGATTGAGTGTAGACTGATTAGTCGCAGCGGGGTGACCACGTGGAACACCGCCACGGTGACGTAAGTGCGCTAGGCAGATTGCACGTAAGCAAGTGCAATGTACAATGTCTTAACATACTGCCCGCCTCAAAATCGGCGATTTTGACATAGTTTGCAGTAAAAAAAAAAGAACAAATTATTTAGCGCATACTAGTATACATGAATACTGGCAAACATACAAATATAATATAAACGAGTACATCATTAATATAATTAAATACATCATTAATCAATGCTCCATAGGTAATATGTAACAATAATCCAAAGGTTTGAATATGCGATAAACCATGAACAATAATAACAATAATACATGGCAATAAGGACACCGTGGGTGGCTTTGCACAAACATTAAAGAAATACAACCAATTTAAAAAATAACAGCGTGACACTTAGCGTGTAATAAACAGTATTGCGCAGCAATACAAAGTAATGTATCTGTAAAATTCACTATACAGTAGAAGTATGCCACAAATATTGATAATAATGTACAATAAAAATACCCAAAAATTTAGTACAATAATATAATGAAAATACCCAAAAATTTAATATAATAATATAATGAAAATACACAAAAATTTAATATAATAATATAATGAAAATACACAAAAATTTAGTATAATACTATACACTGCACTACACCGTTCACCATAATTGACATCACACTAAGAAAAGAAAAACGTTTAAATGTTCACCAATGCACCGCTACATGGCGTCCATTAATGATACAATACATACAAGTGCATAAATGGTACACCTTACATAAGTTACATGATATAAGTTACATAAACAACATTGTAGTCAATAAAATGTGTATGGAAGAGCATGTGCTCGACCGGCAATGTCCCGGGCATGAAACACCGAGGCGCAATCAGTCTGTTGCCACCGGAAGTGGGCACAGCTTATGAATGGGTCTGCGCAGAATGCCGTTGGCAGTACGGACGTCCGCAACACGTACCAACGAATCCTGCCCAAGATATGTCTGAGTGACAATGCCGCGCTTCCACACCAATGGTGGGGCATTGTCATCCAGAATGAGGACCAATTGTCCTACCGATAAATTTTTCGACTGCCTTTTCCACTTGTTTCGCTGCTGCAACTGGTGCAGATAGTCTCGGGACCAACTCTTCCAAATGGAACGAGTAAACCCCTGCCATCTCCCCAAGCGACCCAAATTTGTATCCGAATAATCGGGTTCCGGAAGAGCGGTAAGGGGGGAGCCAACCAAAAAGTGAGCTGGAGTCAACGGCTCAGGATCCCCGGCGTCATTTGAAATGGAAAACAAGGGACGCGAGTTTAAACAGGCTTCAACCTGGGTTAAGACAGTGGAGAACTCTTCGAAGTTCAGGATCGTATTGCCTATGACGCGCCGCAGATGGAACTTAACACTCTTGACGCCACTCTCCCACAGACCACCAAAATGGGGGGCTGAGGGAGGTATGAACGACCACTTAATTCCGCGTGGACTAGCGAAATCCTGAGCGGCCCTTTGAAATTCGTCCCGCTGGAAGAGCTTGTATAGCTGGTGTAATATAGCGCCAGCCCGTCGGAAATTAGTACCGTTATCGGAGAATATTTGTTCGGGGATGCCCCTCCGGGATATGAAACGTTTCAAGGAGGCCAAAAAGGCGTCTGCCGACAAATCTGAAACCAATTCAAGGTGAATAGCCTTGGTGGACAAGCAGATGAACAGAGAAATGTAGGCCTTAGTAAAGGATTTGGACCTCTGCCCGCCCTGGCGTAACAACATAGGACCGGCGTAGTCCACGACGCACTGTGAGAATGGCTTGGAAGGGGTGACCCTAGGCGCGGGTAATTGACCCAACAGTTGGCTGCAACCAGACGCGCGAAAGCGAAAACAAGTGATACATTTGTGAATGACCGAGCGTATGTACGACTTGTCGTTTATAATCCAATACTTTTGGCGCAGCGAACATTGCGTAAGTTGTACTCCACCGTGGAGTAATCGAATGTGTTCATATTCAATAATTAATCGAGTAAGATGGGCCTGCGGATGTAGTATGATTTGATGCTTGTTACTGTAACTTAGCTGAGACTGCTGAAGGCGACCGCCAACACGCAATATACCAGCGTTATCAAGAAAAGGATTAAGTGAGAATGTTTTACTATCAGTAGGTATAGGGCGATGTGCCTGTAATTGCTTAATTTCAACATTGAAATGCGAAAACTGGGCTTGGCGAATAAAAACCAAGAGCGCGCTGTTTAACTCATGCGCAGATAAAAAGGAGGTGCTTCTACTGGAAGCGGGAGACTTAGCGTTATGAATAAAACGCAGGCAGTAAGCAAAAACGCGTAGAAGCCTAGTGAGAGAAGAGTGATTTTCAACATAGTTTGAAAAGTGTGAAGCGGTAGCCAACGCGAGCAGGGCCTGTTTACGTACTTCCTTGTCCAACTCCGGATGAGCGTAAGCGGAATTGGGATCGAAGGGACGAGTAGGCCAGTCCGAAGGCTTCTTTAGTAGCCAATAAGGACCATGCCACCATTGCCGGTGGTTGTGTAACAAACGGGGTAAACAACCGCGGGATAGAATGTCCGCGGGATTATCATGAGACGAGACATGATACCAATTGCCCAGACTAGTGAGCTGCTGAATTTCAGAAACACGGTTCGCTACGAATACCTTCCACCTGGACGGCGTTTGATGAATCCAGTGAAGGGCAATCGTCGAATCAAGAGTAAAAATATAACTCGCTGAACTTGTAGGCCACGGCATGGACGACCTTAGAAACCAACTGCGATAATAACAAACAGGCGCACAGCTCGAGTCGAGGTAAGGAAATTTGCCTTAACGGGGCAACTCTAGATTTAGAGCACAATAAATGAGACGAAATACTATTATCGGAATATACCGTGCGCACATAGATACAGCATGCGTAACCTTTTACAGACGCGTCGGCGAACCCGTGTAATTGGAATGAGATGATTGACGAACTACCTGAATCTTTTACAGCCCTCGGGATCCTAAAATAAGTGTCTGAAATTAATTGAGCGTAGAGCTCAGTCCATTTAATAGATAAGGAATCAGAAAGCGGGTCGTCCCAGTTTGTACCCGAAGACCAAAGTGTTTGCATAAAGTACTTGCACCAAAACGTGATAGGCCCAATTAAACCCAATGGATCATAAATACCAGCGATGACAGATAACACCTTTCTTTTATTGAAATGATCAATTTTAAAATTTCTTTGTATATTGTATACGAAGCTGTCCGCTATAACGTCCCACTGAATGCCCAAAATGCGGACTGTTTTGTCCTTGTTAAAGTCCAGGGACGAGTTAGTGTACGAAGATGTTATATTCCGGTCGTTAGACGAGACCATTTGTGAAGAGTGAAGCCGTAGCGGCTTAGCAACTCAGAAATGTCGGTATTCAATTGGATTAGAACGAAAAGTCGTTAGCAATGACTGAACAGGCCAGGGGGTACTGAGTACTATTCTCCTGGGCGATTTGTTTTAAACATCTCGTTGCAAGAAATGATGCACTGGCAGTCCCGTACGTGACTGTTCTTAAAGCATAATGTTTGAGCTCCTTGTGGGGAGAGTCACGCCAAACCATTCTTTGTAAATTGGAATCACGCGGGGAGACCAAAATTTAGCGATACATTTTTTCTATGTCCGCGATGAAAGCGTAACGATGAGTTCTAAATCTGGTCATAATGGCGAAAAGATCCTGCTGGATCTTGGGGCCGACCATAAGGGTGTCGTTTAACGACAAATCGTTGGACGCCTTGGCCGAACCATAAAAAACAACGCGAGTTTAGTGGTGGTGCTCGTAGTCTTAAAGACGGCATGGTGAGGTAGATAAAAAATGTTTGATTTGTCAACTGACAAGTCATATGAATCAAGCGGAGACATATGGCCGAGATTTAAATATTCTTGCATAAAGTCAACATAATCCTTGTGTAAAGACTGGTTTTGCCTAAACTTGAGTTCAAGGGTTTGAAACCTACGAACCGCTCCGGTGAGGGAATCTCCGAGGCATTCTGTAGTGCGGGGTAGCGACACAACGAACCTACCACTATCATTACGATAGGTGTTTGCGATGAAGTGATTTTCACACTCCGATTCCGCATCTGAAGGAGTATGGTGCGAAACATCCTCCAACTGCCAGAAGGCCTTGAGTTGCGATGAGACAGCATTATTATCGTCGAGGGCAATGAATGAAGAGACGGGTTTGGTCATATCCATGTTGAAGGGTAGATTCCCAGCGAGTATAAACCCTAGTTTAGTTTCTTGGATTTTTGGAAAATGTGGACTTCGAACGAATTTGGTCGGCTCAATTAATTGCAAAAAGTATTGTGCCCCAAGTAATATGTCAATTTGGGACGAATTATTAAATTGCGGGTCAGCTAAAAATATCCCTCTAGGAATTTTCAAGGAAGCGATGTCAAAGGATTCGGTTGGAAGATTGTTTGTGATTCGGGGCAGAACAGCGCAATGGACATTCAAGGTGAAGTCCCTATAACGTGAGTTTAAGCGCACGCGCGTGCTAAAATTGGCCTGACATGATGAGTTATTTATACCTGCGATAGGCAGCTCGGATTTGTTTAGCCTTAGGCCCATGCGGCGGGCGAAACTCATAGTACAAAAATTAGCTTGGGACCCGGAATCCAACAGGATTCTCACTGGGCGTCTTTTACCGTGATGATCGATAGTAGTGCATACGGCGGTGGATAATAAAATTGACTTATTCGTCTGTAGCTTCAGGGAACATTGCTTATTGTTCCTGTTGCTAGACTGATTTATCGAAGCATGGAGCAAGTGTGGTGCCTTTTCGCGCATGCCTTGCATGAAAATTTGGAAGGACAACTCGAGCTGTTATGGCCCGAGCGAGTACAATTCAGGCATAGTTTATTATGTATCAACACTTCTTTACGTTGTATAGGCGGTAGGGCAATAAATTGCGGGCATTCAAGTAGTTTGTAACTACCACGACACAGCTGACAAGATTTATTGTTTGATGGAGTGTGCACTAGT
This sequence comes from Magicicada septendecula, assembly GCA_034769895.1. Taxonomy (NCBI): domain Eukaryota; kingdom Metazoa; phylum Arthropoda; class Insecta; order Hemiptera; family Cicadidae; genus Magicicada; species Magicicada septendecula. Next base: position 422,306,336 of record CM068367.1, on the reverse strand, counting down.
GACCCAGTGAACTCCGCGCGCTTAGTTGACTTGCGATAAGAAGCATTATCGCCAACCCGTCCAAAGCCAGGCGAACCGGTCGGTGCATTTATGTTTTGTAACAGCTGACGTCTTGAATTTAAAAACTTAATGAAATTATCATAAATAGGAAGTTGTTTTTCGCCTAAGGTTTCCTTCCACAACCTGCACGTATGCTCGTCAAGTTTTTGGGATAGAAAATGCACAAAAATAAGCTTGAACGTATTTACAGAAAGTTTTAATGAGTTCAGCGCATTTATGTTGGCGGTGAGCTCATCTATGAATTTAGAAATGCTGAGCACGGACTCACGTTGAAGGTGTCTCATGCCCAGTACGTTTGCTGCGTGATAAGTGGTTACAATCAATTTATTGTCATAGCGCGCCCTTAACAACTCAATGGCCACCGTGTAATTTTCGTGCGTGATAGGTAGCGATTTTATGACATTCAGCGCCTCGTCTTTTAATGATAAGTGCAAATAATGAAGCTTCTGGATGCCAGTTAGGTCCGTTCGGACATGAACTAGCTCCAAAAACATGTGGTAAAAGTGTTGCCACTCGATTATGTCACCTGAGAAGTAGGGTAGCTTAATAGGTTGCAATTGAATGGGAGGCGTGCTGAATGTAACTACCTCAGATGGACTTGCTGCCTTCCTGGTCATTTCCTCGGCATGGTCTATTAAATTTTGCAGCTTGCATTCTATGCTGCATAAATCGTCTTCTGTTTGAACCCTATCGCTAGCAGAAGCAAAATCGGAGTCCTCGGACTCGATTTGTGTTTGGATCTCATCATATTTAGCCGACAGTTCCTTAAGGTGGCGAAGCTTTATTTTTAATGCATGATTGTCATGCGTATCATGATCGAAATTGTCGGCATAAGTATTTATGCGCGATATAGAGGCCTTGATCGTGCCACGTTTCTTGATCAGCGCCTTCATATCCGCCATGATTGGGTATGAACAAATAAAAGGAACAAGAATTTAAATGCTGCTACAAAGGCCAAGTTAATGCAACGAGATGAGCCAGACCAGGCAGGAAGTCCAAATCATAAAGTCATGCAACGACACGGTAATACTTACTAACATATCTTAACTAAATTTATGTGACAATAAAATCCTGAATTAGGCGTTACAAACAATATAGCAGTAATCATCAATGACATGAGTGCTGTTTGAAAAGATATGACTTAGAAATAAAGAGAATATTAATTGAGTTCAGAGAAAATTATAAGTTCATATTCAAATTATTGAAAAATATTTAAATTGTTTTAGATTATTAATCATATTATTATTTCTATACTGCTTTGTTTAATTTAATAATATTGAGAAAAAATATGCGAATTATGCAAGTTGAAACTAATGCACAACATGAGTTCAATCAGTTGAAATGGTACTTATCGGCATGTTCTAGAAGGTATCGAAAGCCTGTCGGAACCCTCGTAGTCGTGTCAGGTACTCAAGCATGGATAATGTAGACATGGTCGTTGCCTGTCCGGTGATGTCCAATGCGGTGGAATCCTGTTTAGATAGGCTGCTCTGGATTTTCCCAATGCTGAATGCCACGTGCTGGATATGCTGCAATGATGATTCCAATGTTTGGTTGGCGAAATATGAAGTCCCCAATGTCGTGTGATGCGATTCCCAGAAGTAGGTGCTAATTGACGAGTTGTTGAATTTAAATTGAAGAAAGGAAATGTTGATAGGCCTTCTTAATGCACTAAACCATAAGACGAATTGTCCATGGTTTTAGTCACGTCCGTGAAATACAAATCCGGGTACGGAGGACCATATGATGCCGCTGGACGAGAATGCTGTCGCTGGACGAGAATGCTGTCGCTGGACGAAAAACTGTCGCTGGACGAGAATGCTGTCGCTGGGCGAAAGTGCGGTCGCTCGCGATCCGAAAATGTTGTCGCTTGTGGACAGAGAATTTTGCCTGTAAGGCTAGAATAATATCCGGTTGCGGAGGACCATATGATGCAGAAGCGCAGGCCGCGCAATTACGTCTTAGCTCATAGTCAAATATAAGATGAATTTAAGGCTACGTAATGTGTAGCATTGAAGCTAGATCAGAAATAAGAAGAACATAGCAAATTTAGGTTGCCGCGGCTTGTCTAGAAAACAAGGGTCCAAACGCACTGTTCAAAGATTGAGTGTAGACTGATTAGTCACAGCGGGGTGACGTAAGTGCGCTAGGCAGATTGCGCGTAAGCAAGTACAATGTACAATGTCTTAACAACAAATTTTAAGTTTTTAGGCTTTTACATATTTTTTCTCAACACTTCTTATTTCCTCCTTTGTTATTTAAATCTGCCCTAATAGGGTTGTACTTATTAATAACAATAATGTCTGATATTTTTACCTTATATATACAACATTACAATTTTAAATACCTATTCTACATTTTCTTATAATAACAATAATATTGACAGCATGTCAGGTCAATGGCTCATCTTTTTTGGCCTATAGGCTTAGCATTTTGCCATTTCTTTACAATGATTTTTTACATAATGTGATGTTTCACCAAGTACCTGATATTGACATTTCTGAACAGCTCTTATAACTATTGTTCTTGAAAAGTGAGCAAATCTTTTAACAAATAATTATAACATGATAAAATATAAACACTTACTTATAAGACAATACCCTGTGAGTATACATAAAACCTTTAAACAACTAATTCTAACACAATAAATCATGGGTGTACAAAAATACTTCAAACAATTAACTATAACATGGTACATCCTGTGGGTATACAAAAACCCTTTACATAATGAATTATAATGTAATAACTCCTGGGTATATAGAACCCTTTAAACACATACAACTTTTATATTTACTGGTTCTTAATATGTATTAGTTTACATTTATTCTGGACAATTTCTTTTTATTGATTATGGTTTGATAGCTCTTCTCATTCACTTTGTCTTGGTCGTTTAGTAATTTCTTGTCAATTATTTTTAAGTTTTTTCTTTAAATATCATTTATGTTTTTTGTTTTGGTTATTATTAATTGGTTTAATTAATTTAACGCTCCTTCCTTTCCATTGGTTTGCCTGGTCATTACCCTGAAAGTCAGTCCCATTTCTCTGTGTTTAACTTCACTTAGTTTACCCATGGTCCATGATTTCCTCTGCACTTTTGGTTCAGATAACCTTGGTGTGTAGAACTAATTCCGTTCTTGTGAAATAGGTATCGTCTATCTTGTACCACAATTCTTCTAATATCAAGTATTCATTAGTATCAATGTCTACATTATTCACTATATTATGTTGTTTATTAATCAAAGAAGTTAATTGTACCTCCCTCATTAATGTTATCACTGGTTTTTTATTCAGCATTTCCATTGCTGGTAATTTCCATTTAACTATAGAATTGTAGAAGTTTTTGTTCACTTGTTTTTTGTGAATACCTTCTATTTTGGGTATCTTCCATTTAGGTATTCCTTTTCTCCAGTTTCTTCTCGCTGGTTGGTAGTTCACCCCTTCTAGAATTTCTTTTAGAGTTCTCCTACACTCCATAAAATTCATTATTTTATTCTGGTCAGTAATTGGTAAATTAGACACGCTGATTAGTCCATGCTTCATCATCTCCACTTCTTCTCTGGTATTGATTAGTTTTCTTTGATGCCTTTTCTCAGTCTTCATTTCCATGGTTTGGATATTCTCTTGGTTTTTGTTACTTTTCTTTTCAGATAACAATACGCTTTGGTCTTCTTTAATTTCTATCTCCTTGTTACCTTCAGAAGTGGTGTCTAGTGTTTCATTCAATGGTGTAAAACCATTATGTATTGTCTCTCTTAACTTTCTGAAACCCCTATCGAATGTTTCATATATTCTCTCCACCGTTTTGCCTATTTTCTCATCGAATTTTTCGTTTAAGAATTCCCTGTCTTCTTCATCCATTTTTCTATTAAGTTCAACCATTAAATTCATTATGTCTTGCAGGGTCACTTTCTGTGTTTGTTCTGGCATTTTCTTCTGTTGCTTCACTTTGACATCCTTGACTATTTCTTTTTCTATTTGAGTTTTTGGTTGTTTTATTTTTTTATTATTTGGTAATTCTTTGAATTCTTCTATTTGATTATGTACCTTCCTCCAATTACAAATATCTTCTCTGGATAGTTCAAACATAACCCTTATCCATTCCCTTAATTCTGCGTTTTCCGTTTTTATTGGTTTTTCTGGTTGTCTTATTGATTGTCTCCATTATCCATACTCCTCCTGTGTACATTCCTGAGTCACATGTGCATATACTCCCGTTCTTTCGTTTTTCATTTGTCTTTCATTATTGTACCATTTTTCCCAATCTTCTTCAGTCATTCTTTCCACATTGTTATCACCTTTTTCGTGGGCTGTCCCGATAGTCTCTTCTTTATTATACTTGGTGTCCAGCTTCCACATTTCATCATAAATATCTCTCAATGACATTTTGTCGTTTGGCGTTCCCACTGCATTCGCACGACTCATCTGTTCTTGTTCGTGTTCCGTGGTATTTTTCTTGATGTACTCCATCTCCTTGCTGAATTTTTTAAATAACCCTGTCATCCATTCTACGTATCTCCATTGTTTCTGTTGTTTGGGAATTTTCGTTTGTTGTTGTAGCATATCTTTTTGTATCATTTTTTTCATCTATTTATTTTTTCCGTAATCGCCGCTAGTCGTCTTTTTCTAGCCTCTCCAGTTGGTTGCCAATCTGTAACGTGTTTATGAGATGTCCATCTCGTTTAAGCCCCACGATGGAAGCCAATCAGTAACGCGTAGACGAAGTCGTCTCTGTAATAATGTATATATGTTGTGTGTTCGCCTCACACTGGTGTCGTTACATCTGTGTTGCGCTAGCGATTTCCGTAGCGATCCTTCAATCACCAGTACAACGCGAGTAGCAACCTTACCTGTTGGTTCATAGGGGTTTAATAATCCCGGGTGGCGCCAAATTGTTTACTCAAAACAATTAAAATTAATAAATACTGTGGTTTAGCGATCTACATTATGACGGCCTGGAGCATTCAAATTTGTTCCCGCCTTCATTCGACCTACTTAATCAAGCAGGTAGTTCGTAGATTTGGCGGCATGAGCGCTTGCCGTCATTCTCGCTGGTCTCTGCTAGACAATACAAAATTTATACAATACACTTCCCTATGAAATAAAATGGTTACACTCTGTACTAGTTTCTTTAATTATTGAATGGTAATTATTCTGTTTGACAATCAATTTATTCTTGGTTATCAACAATTTTGCACCGACAATTAATATGAGCCTAATATCTCTAGGGGTTCGGCAAAAATCAATTTTGAGCAAGCGATTTAGTAAAGTATGGCGACGGTGTTGTCTGTTTACATTTATTATCGTTCAAAATCTGGGTCCTTGTGATTACAAGAAAAATATTAATAATGATTACAATTAAAAGTACACTACCTTACATTATCTGTACTTAAATAATATAATGTGTAGCTACAATTTGTTCCTGCAGTGTAGTAAAGTGTGTTTCAAAAGTTCGCAATCTAACACTAGGTTATTTTCTTAGTTAATAAATTTTCAGTGTTTGTTTATTTTACTTAATCTTTGAAAGAAATTATATTCAGTTTATAGTGAGAGTTCAGATAACTGTGAGAAATATTTAAAGTGAGTTTATTTCTGGAATTTGGGTAATTTAATGATACTTATCAAATCAGTAGGCTTGAGTTAAATCGTTGTTTAGTTGAAATGGAATTTGTCATCTATTTTGAATGATTTGGGCTTCTGGCATCTTTTTCATGTTAGTTGTGGTAATTTCTTCATCTAATTTTTATTTAAATTGGTCCTTGGCATTAGTTAAATGTTATTGTTCCTCGTCTGCTGCTTACTGGTTCTTCTTCTTGAATTTTGGTTACTTTTTATACATTTTAAATTAAAATTTTAGGTCATTCAAGATCTGGCGTCTAATCTGGATGAGCGTCACATTGAGTACTACAAATTAACAGAAAATTCGTAACCAACGGTCTGTTGTCATGGTTACGAATAAATTCTGATTGGTTGATCATGACTTTATAACCATTGTTATCAATTTTGAATTTTTATTCAAAATTACTGTATATCTTCTGATTGCTTTTATTCTTCTGTCTTCCTTCCTAAGTATTAAATATTACCACTACTGTTTGTATTTCCTTTCAAAGATTATTTTGATATCCCATAAGGTGGGGTTCTCTAAAGTATTAATGTTTGTACAATTATGTTAATATTTGTTAATTACCTTTCTCTTTTAATTTAAGTCCTTATTCTAACATTTTTCTTTTAATATGATTTACAAATTATCCTTAGCTAGTTACTCGCCTTGTTAATTTCCTTGTTGATTTTATACAATTTGTAGTTATTTGTTTTTGACAGTTAGGCATTTCATAGGCCTAAGTAGCCATTGATTATATTTACTTATTTTATACAAATTATATCTCATTTTACTTTAATGTGTTTTTTTTTGTTATTATAATTGGTTGGTTTATTTGTTGATGTGTTTTGGATCTGATTTTATACTATTTGTAGGGTTCTATTATTTTCTACATCGTGGCTTGTTAATTATTTCCTAACTTTTTTAGTATTGTTTAAATTAGCAGCCATCCTTACTATTTCTTTTATGAATTTGCTAACTGCTATAATTTTTGTTGTTCGACTATGCATTTCGTCATCACTGACATCATCAGGTCTTAAACAACCTTGCTAACTGCTATAATTTTTGTTGTTCGACTAAGCATTTCGTCATCACTGACATCATCAGGTCTTAAACAACCTGATGTTTAAGGTCCTTGTTTAAGACCTGATGATGTCAGTGATGACGAAATGCTTAGTCGAACAACAAAAATTATAGCAGTTAGCAAATTCATAAAAGAAATAGTATTTCCTAACTGATTTTCCAGTGTAATTATATCTGTATTGATTCACCTTCTTATTTATCTATTTTTCCCTTGTTAACAATATGGCTATTACCTACTATTAAAACATAACATCTGGGCTTATGGTCTGTACAATTCCTTCAGCCATATCCTATTCATAACTTTAATTAAACAATTTTTTAACAGTTATTAGGTAATGTTTGTTTACATTTATTATTTCATTCCTTATTATTTTTTGGGTGATAAACATCATCACACCTTTTAAACTTACTTAATTGATTATCCCTTATAACTTGGGGTGTTTATTGATTTCATTTTTAATTTCTTATTTCTTAAATAATCTCTATCTTCAATCCATGGTAACACTAACTGTTTACCTTTCATGGGATTCTCCCTTTTAAATAATAGTGTATACAATTAAACTTAATTTTATTAACAATAAGATTCTTTTTTAAATAATAATGTCACCATCAATCTTCAGTGTTCATTACAGGTTATTATCTGTTTACTTCTAATACTATCATTAACAACATTCTTAATTATTAATATGGTTCACCATTAATCATTTAGTGTTTATTATAGATTATTAAGTGTTTAATCCTATTAATATGGTTTCTAATTATTTTGGGGTTTTACACTTTCACTTTTGCACTCCTTAAATGTTTATATTAAGTGTTTATTAGTGGGTAATCCCTATAATTACTTTTTCTTTGTCACTTAGTTGATTTTATATTCTCACTATCTCTCTCATTACAAATATTATTTATACTATTAATAAGTTTATGTCTTTATAGAGTTTTTTATCACATCGAACTCTAATTCTTGGGTTAGTGTACTTTTATTTTTCACATTACTTTATTGGGTTTTATCAAATCATTTACATTTATCTTTCAATCGATAATAATACTTATTTCTTACATTGGTTAGTTATTGGTTTTGTTTCCAATATTACTTTTGAGTGTACCATTTCTCCTTTTCATATTCTATATTATTTGTCTGTGTTTTCTCATTCGGTTTCACTTTATTTCATTTATACTTTGTTATTTTCATGTTCATTTTCCTTCTTCTTATTTTGTTTCATTTTATTTTAGTTTTCTCCTTCTCATTCGGTTTTATTTCATTGGTTGTATGGAGTCATTCACTTCCTTCAATTGGTTTTATTCTTGTTTGGTTTCGTTTTTCCCTTCTCCTTTTGTTTCTTTTTATTTGGTCAATCACTTGGGTTAGGTCATGTCGTCGTTTGTCGTGTCATTGTCATTTTATTTTTCATTATTTTAAACATTTTATTATACGAATTATTTTTTATATTGTGGATTCATCTTTTTTATCCCTGGTATTGGGGTGGCTTATTTGTGTTGTAACATAATGCCTCTCCTTCAAAATTGATCATTTTGGTAAAACACTAGCATAGTTTTTTATGAAATTATCAGTTACATATATTTTTTCCTTTTCTTTCTTGTTTATTTCTTCCTTCTTATTTCTATTCTTACTGGTTCCATTCCTTTTTATTTAGATCTGTTTTTTCTTATTCCCATTAGTGTGTTCTCCCTTTTATATAATTTTTTCCCTAACTTTTAGTAGCTGGTTTCTTCCATTACTACTCATTTTTCTGAGACCAGAGGAACATCATCTCTGCTCAGTTAATTTGATTGCTGGACCTATTCTCAGTCAATCGAAAATACCTTTTTTGTCATCTTGTGACTTTCATAATATTTTTGGAATTGTCCACTTAGTGGTTTTTTCGATCATTTTAGCCTTTTACTCATTCTTCCTTCCGCTGTACCTTTGCTATATACTGTTATTTACTCAAACAGTTGATTGTTTTTTATTTATTTAGTTGTTAATTTCATTATTTCTAACTTTTCATTAGTTTGTTTTTCTTTTCTTCTTGTGATCATTTTAATTATCTCAGACATCTTTTTTCTTTTTCTTGGTTGATTACCATTATTTTGTTTTAGCCATTTGCTGTATATTTGCTTTATACAAATTTTTATTTTATTTTTTTTTCTTATACCAGTTCAGTTTTTTTGAATACTCTGAATTTATTATAATTTTAGGTCTTTGTTTTAGCAGTTCTTGCTTGATTTTATTTAGTTTATTTTGTTTTGTTTTAAATATTATTCTGAATAATTTTTGTAAGTTTGTTGTTCTTACTTTTTTAGGAATTTTTGTAACTTATTCCTTCATTTTACACATATATCTTTTTTTTCTTTTACTTTATATGTTATTTATACATTATTGTAAGGTGATCTTACTTTGTAGGAATTTTTGTAACTTATTCCTTTATTTTATATTTTATATTATGCCTCATATGTCATCGAAATATTGTTGTAAGCTGATCTTACATCTTTTGAATTTGGTAATTCTTTATTTGTTTATTATAGGTTATTTTTCCTCGTAAAACTTTTTTATAGAAGCTTGATTATACACTCCTTTTATCTTTTTTGTGGTTACGTTACTTATTTCATAAGTATTGTTACCATTGTCCTTGGTGATGACATAGGGTCCTATATATAATAATAACAGTTTCTTTGTTATACCTTTAATTGTACTGGGTAGTTCACGGTTTTTTATTAATACTGTTTCTCCTTCGTTATATTTAATTATTTTAGGTTGGTTTTGAGAATACTTTGCTTTTTGTTTCTCGATTTTTTCCATGATTCGGCTGTACCATTTGTTTTCATCATGCAGGTCTTCTGGGTTGTTCAGAAAGTCTATTAATTCCTGTATCTCTCTATGTGGTTTTCTTCAAAACATCATTAAATATGGGGTGTTCTCAATAAAATGGTGGTAACTTATATTCAAAAATTCTTCGGTTGAAGTTAAATATTTCTGCCATTCTTTTTGATTATCATAGCAGTACGTTCTTAGAATACGTCCCACCTCTCTTAACACTTTTCTGCAGGATTACTGCTAGGGTGGTATACGGATGTTTTATATGTTTTTATGTTTAATTTTAATAATTCATCTCTCCACTTTTCCCTTTGAATTGTGTTCCGTGGTCTGTTACAATCATGTATGGTTTTCCAATTTCTGTGTGATGTATTTCTTTTTTATAATGTCTAATATTTTCTTTGTTGTTGCTCTGTTTATAGCGTATAACTTGGTGTACTTGGTGTAATGGTCCAATAGAATCACTATGTACTTGTATCTGTGTCTGCCTCCGCTACGTGGGAATGGTCCACATATGTCGAGAAACACTTTTTCCAGTTTGGCGTTTGAAGTGATGGGTATCATCGTTCCATCTTTTCTCTCGTTATTTATTTTGACCATCTGACATATTGTGCAGGTTTTAATGTTTTTATTTACCTTTCTAGTTATACCTTTTATGAACATTTCTTCCTCTAATGCTTTTACCATTTTGAGTGTTCCCATGTGTCCGTATCTGACATGGTAGTCTTTAATTATTTTGTTTTCTAGTGAATTTGGAACTACTAGTTTCCACGTTCCTTGATTCTTTTTGGTTTTAATGAATAGTATATCTTTGTATATGCAATAAAAGTTATTTATAATTTCCTCAGATTCCAATAGTCTCCTTCGTATGTTTAAGATTTTGGTATCTTGCTTCTGCTGTAGCACTATTTAGCTTATAATATCTTCCAGGTCCTTCCTATCCTTTAATATGTAATACACTTTGGCGATCTTCTCCTTTTCTCCTTCAAATGTTTGGTTTTCTACAATTATTCTGGACAATTTCTTTTTATTGATTATGGTTTGATAGCTCTTCTCATTCACTTTGTCTTGGTCGTTTAGTCATTTCTTATCAATTATTTTTAAGTTTTTTCTTTAAATATCATTATGTTTTGTGTTTTGGTTATTATTAATTGGTTAAATTAATTTAACGCTCCTTCCTTTCCATTGGTTTGCCTGGTCATAACCCTGAAAATCAGTCCCATTTCTCTGTGTTTAACTTCACTTAGTTTACCCATGGTCCATGATTTCCTCTGCACTTTTGGTTCAGATAACCTTGGTGTGTAGAACTAATTCCGTTCTTGTGAAATAGGTATCTTCTATCTTGTACCACAATTCTTCTAATATCAAGTATTCATTAGTATCAATGTCTACATTATTCACTATATTATGTTGTTTATTAATCAAAGAAGTTAATTGTACCTCCCTCATTAATGTTATCACTGGTTTTTTATTCAGCATTTCCATTGCTGGTAATTTCCATTTAACTATAGAATTGTAGAAGTTTTTGTTCACTTGTTTTTTGTGAATACCTTCTATTTTGGGTATCTTCCATTTAGGTATTCCTTTTCTCCAGTTTCTTCTCGCTGGTTGATAGTTCACCCCTTCTAGAATTTCTTTTAGAGTTCTCCTACACTCCATAAAATTCATTATTTTATTCTGGTCAGTAATTGGTAAATTAGACACGCTGATTAGTCCATGCTTCATCATCTCCACTTCTTCTCTGGTATTGATTAGTTTTCTTTGATGCCTTTTCTCAGTCTTCATTTCCATGGTTTGGATATTCTCTTGGTTTTTGTTACTTTTCTTTTCAGATAACAATACGCTTTGGTCTTCTTTAATTTCTATCTCCTTGTTACCTTCAGAAGTGGTGTCTAGTGTTTCATTCAATGGTGTGAAACCACTATGTATTGTCTCTCTTAACTTTCTGAAACCCCTATCGAATGTTTCATTTATTCTCTCCACCATTTTGCCTATTTTCTCATCGAATTTTTCGTTTAAGAATTCCCTGTCTTCTTCATCCATTTTTCTATTAAGTTCAACCATTAAATTCATTATGTCTTGCAGGGTCACTTTCTGTGTTTTATGAATTATTCATGATATCCGGGCTGTTTGGCCGTGGTCCATGGTTTATAACAAAACCAAACGTTTCAGCAGCTCCACTGGCTGCCATCATCAGTGGTATAAAAATCTGGTTCAGTATTTATTAATTTAATTGTTTTGAGTAAACAATTTGGCGCCACCCGGGATTATTAAACCCCTATGAAACAACAGGTAAGGTTGCCACTCGCGTTGTACTGGTAATTGAAGGATCGCTACGGAAATCGCTGGCGCAACACATAGATGTAACGACACCAGTGTGAGGCAAACACACAACACATATATTGTAACGTACCAAAATTGGTAGTTACATAGTGTAACCAATTATTACATCAAGTGACGGGAAATCACGAAAATATTTCTAAGTAAGTAAAATAATGTAAAGAAAAAGTGTGTATCTACAGATACATTTTTGTAAAATTCCAACAAAGAAGAAGGAAGTGTAATATAGCAGCATCGTGTACAAAAGAGAGATAGAAAATGACCACAAGCCAATATAAAATGTTAGAAACCAGGCCCAATAGATTCCAACAGTGAGGGGAACCAACAAAACAATAACTATGAAGAAGAAGACAACAGAATCCCAACAGTGAGGGGAACCAACAAAACAATAACTATGAAGAAGAAGACGACAGAATCCCAACAGTGAGGGGAACCAACAAAATAAGGACTATGCAAAATGAAGAAGAGACAACTCAAGAGCAACCACAATGGTGGCAGACAAACCAATATATTTATAAATATAAATACTATGGAACAACGACTACTACAATGGAAATATTGAAGAAGACGTTTAAACCAAAAGAAGAAAGGAAGAAGAAGAGCAAGGAAACATGACATGAAGAGTGAAGACAATGTATGGACAATACAAGAAATCACCATTCACCAAGTATACAAGAAACTATACTAGTAACCGGAAGAAGAATAACGATTATCAACTATGAAGAAACAGTGTTTAGCATTATAAAGAAATCACAAACAGTAATAGTGAAAACTTAATGTGAGTGTGAAAACCTGTAACAAGTCAACCAATTTTAACTCAGATAAACCCCACAGACAATACAAGTGAGAAAGGTTTATAACAAGAGGGAAATGTGTTACCTTTATAGTGGAAACATCAAAAATTAAGTGGTTAAAAAATGCACAGACAATTAGTGTGACCAATTTAATGAAGATTGTAATCCAAAATAGATAATCATAAGACCACCAAGAAATGTAAGATAGAACAGTAGAACCATTGTTCATAGAAACTGATAATAAAAAACTTTGTAATTTTTAAAATGAAATATAACCGAATGCCACGGCAAGACAGAATACAATATAAAGAAAGTCCAGGGAAAATAATAACAAACAAGATAGTTTGTTAAGTATCAAATAACCAATGTACCAGAAATTAGGTACAACACAGCAAAAAAAAAAAAAAAAAGTAATACCATTAGATTAAGAATTTGTGTTATTGTTTAGAAAAATAGTGTAAACATGTGTATTAATCAACAATTAAACCATTGTAATAAAATACCATAATGAAGTCATAATAGTAGAAGCAAATACTGCATAAGAATATGCTGCACATTGATACATAACCCCATAGTGAATGCACCTATAACACAAAAAATCATATATGTTAATTAAACCAAGCAACCAACAACAATTGTTCCAATCAAACATTCATTATAAATAATGATGCACGCTAATAAATAATATTTGATACTGAAATACACTGCACATAAAGCAGATTAAATATGATAGCACAAAGCTAGATGAAATGAACCCAATATGACAAGTTAGTTAAGCAAAATACATTATTAAAACTTGTACAAAGATCACTGAAAATATTACCAGTAGTTAGAAAAACATCTAATACTACTATGAGAACAGATCACCATTATGATAATAATAGCTTCATAATCAAATTATTGGAAACTAACTGACTATGAATGTATAGCCAGATGTAAACAAAAACAATGTGACAAATTAGTTAAACAAAATACTCTAATAAAACTTGTTCAAGGATCACTGAAAATGTTACCAGTAGTTAGAACAATATCTAATACTACTATGGGAACAGATCATAGGTATAATAATAGTAGTTTTATAGTCAAATTATTGAAAACTAAATGACTATGATTGTGGAACCAAATGTAAACAAACACTATGTAACCAGTTAGTTAAGCAAAATGCACTATCCAAACTTGTTCAAAGGTGGATAAAAATGTTATCAGTAGTCAAAGAGATATCTGATGCTACAATGAGAACACATATCAAATGTAATAATAGCAATTTAATTGTTGATTTGTTAAAAACCAACTGACTGTCATGTCAAAACCTGATGTAAACAAACCCAATACTAAGGATTGGAAGGTTTTCAGATAGCGAAGGACTAATAAATATATTAAATAAACTAGGTACTATAGTTGTACACTATTTGCATTTTCAACATTATATACATTATGTGAAAAAACAAAAACAAAGCGACAATTTAAAAGAAAAGAGAACAGAAGGTAGTTAGATAAGACTACTAGTATATGAAACACAACATTTTTCATATAATAAAGTGTAAACCGATGTAAATAAATGTATATATTATTGTTAGGATACCAAACAAATGTCATTAAATAAGAAATAATAGTGTTATAAGCGATTATAAATAATCGAATATGGACGCCTGAGACGCCATTATCAAACATTGTTTGAATAATAATTACACCTATTTTTTGTATTAAGCAATTGAGAAATGGACTCAAAACGTTTAATAAGAAGTGTTATTGTGTATCTAGAGTAAGGTAGGGTGAAATAAACTTATTAATATTAAGATTCACCATAGGAATTTGTGAAATAGTTGTAATGAGTTAATAATGGACGGATTTTATCCTTGTTTGGACTTTATTTAAAGCCCAAGGTGTCCGCGATCTATTGCCACTAATTATTCAACGATACGACAACTAATAAAAAAGTTATAGCAATTATAAACTTTTTAAACATTATGTGTATCAACGCTTACGTCACTATAGTCCCCAACCCATATAAGAATTTTGTAAAAAATTAAAAGTTTTATTTAAACAAGGTGTTTTGGGTTAGAGAGTTCGATAATTTGCACCAATCAAATGAATTAAATCAACCAGACAAGCGGGAGACGCTTAGGTGAAGCGTCACAGTCATCATCCAGTCGTCAAAGAGTCTACTAGCATAATTCAGCGAGCAAGATCGACAAAGAAATGTATTAAGTTATATTTGAATTGTGCGCGACACATTCCATAAGTACGCTACAGACATAACCTGTACACTACACAATAACCACGAGTGTCTAGTGCGGAGTGATTTAAATAATAAGATACGGCCAGTGTATAATATCGGTCATATTTTCGAATTTGTGTCTTATAAAAAACCAGGGAGTACTATATTTTCATTATTTAACAAATAAAATGGAAATAATAATTTCTGTTATTAAACAAAAAATTATTGTTTGGGTACTACTCGAGTCAGTAGTATCGAAGTGAAATAATCACGATGAAAATTATCAGAATTCAATAAAAGAATTATTTCGGATTTTATTAATTTAAAACGTAAATGTTTTACGATTTATCATAATTAAAGAAGTCAATGTTGATTTAAATATTACAAATATGAGTGTCACGAAT
The DNA here is from genome assembly GCA_034769895.1 of Magicicada septendecula. Taxonomy (NCBI): domain Eukaryota; kingdom Metazoa; phylum Arthropoda; class Insecta; order Hemiptera; family Cicadidae; genus Magicicada; species Magicicada septendecula. The sequence goes on along the minus strand of CM068367.1, from coordinate 422,291,029 downwards.
AGTCACTCATTTGAATCATTTCGTTTGATTTGACTAGTAAATAAATTTTTTTGCGAAAAATATTCTAATGAACTGATAGTTACACATCAGATGAATTATGAATGAAATATATGTATTTAGACTATTAAGAATTCAATGAATAATAGATTTATCCACAATAACTACTTACGTTTGGTTAACTAACCTAGAAATAATAATGACAATTTGTCACCTTTCCATAATTCTGTTCTCAAGTAAGATAAATTAAATGAAAGCTATCGCAAGAGTTTTTTTTTTTTATTATAAACTTTTTCTCTTGCCGATGAATGATTTTCATAACCAACTAATAAATAATAACAGTAATTTTTAACAGTGCTGCACAATGCACGTGTTATCAATGTAACTTCTGTACCTATTATATCAAGCGTACGAAAGTACGATAATTATCGATTTTATGGTACCGACTTTTATATTTAATGTTTGTTTGTTTTTTTGTATTAATTCTTTCTTAATTATTGTTGTAAAAGATAACATCTTGCATCTGGTATCATGCAACTTCAAAGATCACACGAACTTGGTAATTTAACTGTGTAAAGAGGACATAACCTCTCTAACTAAAATTATTGTAGCAACCTTCAGTGTTACCAGCCTTGAGGTTAAAGAGTTTCTTTTTAAAAATTGTTCATAATAATTATTTTTCTGTAAAACTATTAGTGATTGATTGTTGATTTAAAAGAGTTAATGGCATTTCAGAACTGTTAATAAATCTCAATTATTTTTTGCCAGTGGAAAGAGTCTTTAATTTCAAAATTAAAATAGTTTAGTTTTCATAACTAGTTCTATCAGAAGGTGGCGGCAGAATTTGAATATTCATTATAATTCAAATCACAATTAAGCCCTCAATTTATTTTATTGTGCATATATATTACTTACGATATTCAAGTAGAATATCCACATGTATGTATAAAGTGTATGTTACAGCAGAAGCAGTCACCAAACAGAACAGTAATATCATCCACATATGGTAAGTGGGGAGGTGAACAGTGGAGTGCTAAAATACTTTTGAATTGAAAGATTTAAATGAGAATACCCACTCAGCTATTGATAATAATCAAAACACTAATGATAATTACATTTTGAAATTTTATCATCTTATATCGTTGTGGATACCGGAGCGTATCTACAATAACCTATACACTATCTTGTGTGTGTGTATCGTTGTTTTGTTACAACGTGCTAGCCCAACAGTGGGGCTTTAAAGGAGAGTATCTACACACATTATTATCATATATCGTCGTTGCGTTACAACGTGGCGCCCAACGTGGGGCTTTAAAGGAGAGTATCTACACACATTATTATCATATATCGTTGTTGTGTTACAATATATATTATTACAGAGACGACTTCGTCTACGCATTACAGATTGGCTTCCATCGCGGGGCTTCTATGAGACGGACATCTCATAAACGCGTTACAGATTGGCGACCAACTGGTGAGGCTAGAAAAAGACGACTAGCGGCGATTACGGAAAAAATAAATAGACGAAAAAAATGATACAAAAAGATATGCTACAACAACAAACAAAAATTCCCAAACAACAGAAACAATGGAGATACGCAGAATGGATGACAGGGTTATTTAAAAAATTCAGCAAGGAGATGGAGTTCATCAAGAAAAATACCACGGTTCACGAACGAGCACAGATGAGTCGTGCGAATGCAGTGGGAACGCCAAACGACAAAATGTCATTGAGAGATATTTATGATGAAATGTGGAAGCTGGACACCAAGTATAATAAAGAAGAAACTATCGGGACAGCCCACGAAAAAGGTGATAACAATGTGGAAAGAATGACTGAAGAAGATTGGGAAAAATGGTACAATAATGAAACACAAATGAAAAACGAAAGAACGGGAGTATACGCACAGGTGACTCAGGAATATACACAGGAGGAGAATGAATAATGGAGACAATCAATAAGACAACCAGAAAAACCAATACAAACGGAAAACGCAGAATTAAGGGAATGGATAAGGGTTATGTTTGAACTATCCAGAGAAGATATTTGTAATTGGAGGAAGGTACATAATCAAATAGAAGAATTCAAAGAATTACCAAATAATAAAAAAATAAAACAACCAAGAACTCAAATAGAAAAAGAAATAGTCAAGGATGTCAAAGTGAAGCAACAGAAGAAAATGCCAGAACAAACACAGAAAGTAAATTATTCCTCAGGCTTTCATGGCCGGTGTCATATGAATTATTCATGATATCCGGGCTGTTTGGCCGTGGTCCATGGTTTATAACAAAACCAAACGTTTCGGCAGCTCCACTGGCTGCCATCATCAGTGGTATAAAAATCCTGCACGCCGGGTGTTTAAGTACAGGCCCACAGTACTGTGGTATAGACTAAATGTGTCCTGCCATGCTACCTGTACATATAAATTCAGCAAAGTCCCACGTACAGGTAAAAATGACACCATCAGCCAATCACAATAGAGATGGTGTATGATTGGCTCGCACCAAGCTATGCCATTATGTACTCACTTGTTTTCCGAGAAGTACTGTGGGGAAGACTGCTGATTTCCCGCGATGCTACCTGTGCTAATTATACTAATTGCAACCCCCGCACAGGTAAGAACAGCATCACCGGCCAATCAGAAACAAGAAGGTGTGTGAGAGGCTCGCATCGCGCCATGCCATAAAGTACTTAATGCGATGCTTTCGCCCCGCAGATTCATAGCGATCGCAGCATGCTTCTGAATCAAGACAGACTCCATATGAAGACGAGGGAAGTAATCACTCACCGCCGACAAGAGTTTCGTCTCATCGAAACGGATCCGATGGTCGGCATTGGCGAGCGCGTGCTCGGCTACGGCAGACTTCTCCGGCTGTCCCAGTGTACAGTAACGGCTATGTTCACCCACGCGTGTGCGGATGCTGCGCTTCGTGGTACCAATGTACACCTGGCCGCATGAGCAGGGAACTCCGTACACACCGCACGATGACAGCGGGTCTCGGACGTCCTTCGTCGGCCTCAAGAACTGGTGGATTCGAATCCAGATTTATTACGTTAGTTAACCAAACGTAAGTAGTTATTGTGGATAAATCTATTATTCATTGAATTCTTAATAGTCTAAATACATATATTTCATTCATAATTCATCTGATGTGTAACTATCAGTTCATTAGAATATTTTTCGCAAAAAAATTTATTTACTAGTCAAATCAAACGAAATGATTCAAATGAGTGACTATTCGTGACACTCATATTTGTAATATTTAAATCAATATTGACTTCTTTAATTATGATAAATCGTAAAACATTTACGTTTTAAATTAATAAAATGCGAAATAATTCTTTTATTGAATTCTGATAATTTTCATCGTGATTATTTCACTTCGATACTACTGACTCGAGTAATACCCAAACAATAATTTTTTGTTTAATAACAGAAATTATTATTTCCATTTTATTTGTTAAATAATGAAAATATAGTACTCCCTGGTTTTTTATAAGACACAAATTCGAAAATACGACCGATATTATACACTGGCCGTATTTTATTATTTAAATCACTCCGCACTAGACACTCGTGGTTATTGTGTAGTGTACAGGTTATGTCTGTAGCATACTTATGGAATGTGTCGCGCACAATTCAAATATAACTTAATACATTTCTTTGTCGATCTTGCTCGCTGAATTATGCTAGTAGACTCTTTGACGACTGGATGATGACTGTGACGCTTCACCTAAGCGTCTCCCGCTTGTCTGGTTGATTTAATTCATTTGATTGGTACAAATTGTCGAACTCTCTAACCCAAAACACCTTGTTTAAATAAAACTTTTAATTTTTTACAAAATTCTTATATGGGTTGGAGACTATAGTGACGTAAGCGTTGATACACATAATGTTTAAAAAGTTTATAATTGCTATAACTTTTTTATTAGTTGTCGTATCGTTGAATAATTAGTGGCAATAGATCGCGGACACCTTGGGCTTTAAATAAAGTCCAAACAAGGATAAAATCCGTCCATTATTAACTCATTACAACTATTTCACAAATTCCTATGGTGAATCTTAATATTAATAAGTTTATTTCACCCTACCTTACACTAGATACACAATAACACTTCTTATTAAACGTTTTGAGTCCATTTCTCAATTGCTTAATACAAAAAATAGGTGTAATTATTATTCAAACAATGTTTGATAATGGCGTCTCAGGCGTCCATATTCGATTATTTATAATCGCTTATAACACTATTATTTCTTATTTAATGACATTTGTTTGGTATCCTAACAATAATATATACATTTATTTACATCGGTTTACACTTTATTATATGAAAAATGTTGTGTTTCATATACTAGTAGTCTTATCTAACTACCTTCTGTTCTCTTTTCTTTTAAATTGTCGCTTTGTTTTTGTTTTTTCACATAATGTATATAATGTTGAAAATGCAAATAGTGTACAACTATAGTACCTAGTTTATTTAATATATTTATTAGTCCTTCGCTATCTGAAAACCTTCCAATCCTTAGTATTGGGTTTGTTTACATCAGGTTTTGACATGACAGTCAGTTGGTTTTTAACAAATCAACAATTAAATTGCTATTATTACATTTGATATGTGTTCTCATTGTAGCATCAGATATCTCTTTGACTACTGATAACATTTTTATCCACCTTTGAACAAGTTTGGATAGTGCATTTTGCTTAACTAACTGGTTACATAGTGTTTGTTTACATTTGGTTCCACAATCATAGTCATTTAGTTTTCAATAATTTGACTATAAAACTACTATTATTATACCTATGATCTGTTCCCATAGTAGTATTAGATATTGTTCTAACTACTGGTAACATTTTCAGTGATCCTTGAACAAGTTTTATTAGAGTATTTTGTTTAACTAATTTGTCACACATTGTTTTTGTTTACATCTGGCTATACATTCATAGTCAGTTAGTTTCCAATAATTTGATTATGAAGCTATTATTATCATAATGGTGATCTGTTCTCATAGTAGTATTAGATGTTTTTCTAACTACTGGTAATATTTTCAGTAATCTTTGTACAAGTTTTAATAATGTATTTTGCTTAACTAACTTGTCATGTTGGGTTTCCTTTCATCTAGCTTTGTGCTATCATATTTAATCTGCTTTATGTGCAGTGTATTTCAGTATCAAATATTATTTATTAGCGTGCATCATTATTTATAATGAATCTTTGATTGGAACAATTGTTGTTGGTTGCTTGGTTTAATTAACATATATGATTTTTTGTGTTATAGGTGCATTCACTATGGGATTATGTATCAATGTGCAGCATATTCTTATGCAGTATTTGCTTCTACTATTATGACTTCATTCTGGTATTTTATTACAATGGTTTAATTGTTGATTAACACACTTGTTTACACTATTTTTCTAAACAATAACACAAATTCTTAATCTAATGGTATTACTTTTTTTTTTTTTTTTGCTGTGTTGTACCTAATTTCTGGTACATTGGTTATTTGATACTTAACAAACTATCTTGTTTGTTATTATTTTCCCTGGACTTTCTTTATATTGTATTCTGTCTTGCCGTGGCATTCGGTTATATTTCATTTTAAAAATTACAAAGTTTTTTATTATCAGTTTCTATGAACAATGGTTCTACTGTTCTATCTTACATTTCTTGGTGGTCTTATGATTATCTATTTTGGATTACAATCTTCATTAAATTGGTCACACTAATTGTCTGTGCATTTTTTAACCACTTAATTTTTGATGTTTCCACTATAAAGGTAACACATTTCCCTCTTGTTATAAACCTTTCTCACTTGTATTGTCTGTGGGGTTTATCTGAGTTAAAATTGGTTGACTTGTTACAGGTTTTCACACTCACATTAAGTTTTCACTATTACTGTTTGTGATTTCTTTAATATGCTAAACACTGTTTCTTCATAGTTGATAATCGTTATTCTTCTTCCGGTTACTAGTATAGTTTCTTGTATACTTGGTGAATGGTGATTTCTTGTATTGTCCATACATTGTCTTCACTCTTCATGTCATGTTTCCTTGCTCTTCTTCTTCCTTTCTTCTTTTGGTTTAAACGTCTTCTTCAATATTTCCATTGTAGTAGTCGTTGTTCCATAGTATTTATATTTATAAATATATTGGTTTGTCTGCCATCATTGTGGTTGCTCTTGAGTTGTCTCTTCTTCATTTTGCATAGTCCTTATTTTGTTGGTTCCCCTCACTGTTGGGATTCTGTCGTCTTCTTCTTCATAGTTATTGTTTTGTTGGTTCCCCTCACTGTTGGGATTCTGTTGTCTTCTTCTTCATAGTTATTGTTTTGTTGGTTCCCCTCACTGTTGGAATCTATTGGGCCTGGTTTCTAACATTTTATATTGGCTTGTGGTCATTTTCTATCTCTCTTTTGTACACGATGCTGCTATATTACACTTCCTTCTTCTTTGTTGGAATTTTACAAAAATGTATCTGTAGATACACACTTTTTGTTTACATTACTTTACTTACTTAGAAATATTTTCGTGATTTCCCGTCACTTGACGTAATAATTGTTTACACTATGTAACTACCAATTTTGGTACGTTACAATATATATGTTGTGTGTTCGCCTCACACTGGTGTCGTTACATCTATGTGTTGCGCCAGCGATTTCCGTAGCGATCCGTCAATTACCAGTACAATGCGAGTGGCAACCTTACCTGTTGTTTCATAGGGGTTTAATAATCCCGGGTGGCGCCAAATTGTTTACTCAAAACAATTAAATTAATAAATACTGTGGTTTAGCGATCTTCATTATGACGGCCTGGAGCATTCAAATTTGTTCCCGCCTTCGTTCGACCTACTTAATCAAGCAGGTAGTTCGTAGATTTGGCGGCGTGAGCGCTTGCCGTCATTCTCGCTGGTCTCTGCTAGACAATACAAAATTTATACAATACACTTCCCTATGAAATAAAAACAATGGTTACACTCTGTACTAGTTTCTTTAATTATTGAATGGTAATTATTCTGTTTGACAATCAATTTCTTCTTGGTTATTAACAATTTTGCACCGACAATTAATATGAGCCTAATATCTCTAGGGGTTCGGCGAAAATCGATTTTGAGCAAGCGATTTAGTAAAGTATGGCGACGGTGTTGTCTGTTTACATTTATTATCGTTCAAAATCTGGGTCCTTGTGATTACAAGAAAAATATTAATAATGATTAGAATTAAAAGTACACTACCTTACATTATCTGTACTTAAATAATATAATGTGTAGCTACAATTTGTTCCTGCAGTGTAGTAAAGTGTGTTTCAAATTTCGCAATCTAACACTAGGTTATTTTCTTAGTTAATAAATTTTCAGTGTTTGTTTATTTTACTTAATCTTTGAAAGAAATTATATTCAGTTTATAGTGAGAGTTCAGATAACTGTGAGAAATATTTAAAGTGAGTTTATTTCTGGAATTTGAGTAATTTAATGATACTTATCAAATCAGTAGGCTTGAGTTAAATCGTTGTTTAGTTGAAATGGAATTTGTCATCTATTTTGAATGATTTGGGCTTCTGGCATCTTTTTCATGTTAGTTGTGGTAATTTCTTCATTTAATTTTTATTTAAATTGGTCCTTGGCATTAGTTAAATGTTATTGTTCCTCGTCTGCTGCTTACTGGTTCTTCTTCTTGAATTTTGGTTACTTTTTATACATTTTAAATTAAAATTTTAGGTCATTCAAGATCTGGCGTCTAATCTGGATGAGTGTCACATTGAGTACTACAAATTAATGGAAAATTCGTAACCAACGGTCTGTTGTCATGGTTACGAATAAATTCTGATTGGTTGATCATGACTTTATAACCATTGTTATCAATTTTGAATTTTTATTCAAAATTACTGTATATCTTCTGATTGCTTTTATTCTTCTGTCTTCCTTCCTAAGTGTTAAATATTATCACTACTGTTTGTATTTCCTTTCAAAGATTATTTTGATATCCCATAAGGTGGGGTTCTCTAAAGTATTAATGTTTGTACAATTATGTTAATATTTGTTAATTACCTTTCTCTTTTAATTTAAGTCCTTATTCTAACATTTTTCTTTTAATATGATTTACAAATTATCCTTAGCTAGTTACTCGCCTTGGATTTGTTAATTTCCTTGTTGATTTTATACAATTTATAGTTATTTGTTTTTGACAGTTAGGCATTTCATAGGCCTAAGTAGCCATTGATTATATTTACTTATTTTATACAAATTATATCTCATTTTACTTTAATGTGTTTTGTTTTGTTATTATAATTGGTTGGTTTATTTGTTGATGTGTTTTGGATCTGATTTTATACTATTTGTAGGGTTCTATTATTTTCTACATCGTGGCTTGTTAATTATTTCCTAACTGATTTTCCAGTGTAATTATATCTGTATTGATTCACCTTCTTATTTATCTATTTTGCCCTTGTTAGCAATATGGCTATTACCTACTATTGAAACATAACATGTAGGCCTATGGTCTGTACAATTCCTTCAGCCATATCCTATTCATAACTTTAATTAAACAATTTTTTAACAGTTATTAGGTAATGTTTGTTTACATTTATTATTTTATTCCTTATTATTTTTTGGGTGATAAACATCATCACACCTTTTAAACTTACTTAATTGGTTATCCCTTATAACTTGGGGTGTTTATTGATTTCATTTTTAATTTCTTATTCTTAAATAATCTCTATCTTCAATCCATGGTAACACTAACTGTTTACCTTTCATGGGATTCTCCCTTTTAAATAATAGTGTATACAATTAAACTTAATTTTATTAACAATAAGATTCTTTTTTAAATAATAATGTCACCATCAATCTTCAGTGTTCATTACAGGTTATTATCTGTTTACTTCTAATACTATCATTAACAACATTCTTAATTATTAATATGGTTCATCATTAATCATTTAGTGTTTATTATAGATTATTAAGTGTTTAATCCTATTAATATGGTTTCTAATTATTTTGGGGTTTTACACTTTCACTTTTGCACTCCTTAAATGTTTATATTAAGTGTTTATTAGTGGGTAATCCCTATAATTACTTTTTCTTTGTCACTTAGTTGATTTTATATTCTCACTATCTCTCTCATTACAAATATTATTTATACTATTAATAAGTTTACGTCTTTATAGAGTTTTTATCACATCTAACTCTAATTCTTGGGTTAGTGTACTTTTATTTTTCACATTACTTTATTGGGTTTTATCAAATCAATTACATTTATCTTTCAATCGATAATAATACTTATTTCTTACATTGGTTAGTTATTGGTTTCGTTTCCAATATTACTTTTGAGTGTACCATTTCTCCTTTTCATATTCTATATTATTTGTCTGTGTTTTCTCATTCGGTTTCACTTTATTTCATTTATACTTTGTTATTTTCATGTTCATTTTCCTTCTTCTTATTTTGTTTCATTTTAATTTAGTTTTCTCCTTCTCATTTGGTTTTATTTCATTTGGTTGTATGGAGTCATTCACTTCCTTCAATTGGTTTCATTCTTGTTTGGTTTCGTTTTTCCCTTCTCCTTTTATTTCCTTTATTTGGTCAATCACTTGGGTTAGGTCATGTCGTCATTTGTCGTGTCATTGTCATTTTATTTTTCATTATTTTAAACATTTTATTATACGAATTATTTTTTATATTGTGGATTCATCTTTTTTATCCCTGGTATTGGGGTGGCTTATTTGTGTTGTAACATAATGCCTCTCCTTCATAATTGATCATTTTGGTAAAGCACAAGCATAGTTTTTTATGAAATTATCAGTTATATATTTTTTTTCCTTTTCTTTCTTGTTTATTTCTTCCTTCTTATTTCTATTCTTACTGGTTCCATTCCTATTTATTTAGATGTTTTTTCTTATTCCCATTAGTGTGTTCTCCCTTTTATATAATTTTTTCCCTAACTTTTAGTAGCTAGTTTCTTCCATTACTACTCATTTTTCTGAGACCCCAGAGGAACATCATCTCTGCTCAGTTAATTTGATTGCTGGACCTATTCTCAGTCAATCGTAAATACCTTTTTTGTCATCTTGTGACTTTCATAATATTTTTGGAATTGTCCACTTAGTGGTTTTTTCGATCATTTTAGCATTTTATTCATTCTTCCTTCCGCTGTACCTTTGCTATATACTGTTATTTACTTAAACAGTTGATTGTTTTTTATTTATTTAGTTGTTAATTTCATTATTTCTAACTTTTCATTAGTTTGTTTTTCTTTTCTTCTTGTGATCATTTTAATTATCTCAGACTTCTTTTTTCTTTTTCTTGGTTGATTACCATTACTTTGTTTTAGCCATTTGCTGTATATTTGCTTTATACACATTTTTATTTTATTTTTTTTTCTTATACCAGTTCAGTTTTTCTTTGAATACTCTGAATTTATTATAATTTTAGGTCTTTGTTTTAGCAGTTCTTGCTTCATTTTATTTTTGTTTATTTTGTTTTGTTTTAAATATTATTCTGAATAATTTTTGTAAGTTTGTTGTTCTTACTTTTTTAGGAATTTTTGTAACTTATTCCTTCATTTTACAAATATTGTGATGATTTAAATAAAAAAATAAGAATTAATAATAAAAATATAAAAAAAAAAAACGAAAGTAAGTAAGTACTTTAATTCGCACGATTAAACCAAATACCCCTGAACTAACTCATAATAGTAATGAGAATTAAATTAAGAAAATCTAACTAAATAAGTAATTAAAAAATCGGAATGTAAAAGTTAATAATAATACAGTTAACCCTTTAGTAATTTATCATGCGTTGACCTGCCTATTCCGGACACAACGTGCATACCGAACCGGCAGTAAATTAGAAATATCTGTAAATCATAATGTAAATAATTAATAATTTGAAGTCACAAGTAGTAGTTATAATAATCCCTGTAAACTAGATAAGTCTAGATAATTTATTTTGTCTTACTATAAGAATGTATTATAAATAAAGAGTTGGAACTATATTATGGCGGAGTACTCACTCCGCATCGTTGCAATCTACCTGTTGTAACAATGCAAGAGTTATGATGCGGCGTTCAGCCTGTAAACACCTCCAAGCGAGGGCTCTTCAGAAAATGTTTGTTTTTTAAATTTTTAATTGAGTGTTAGCTTCCACTAAAAGCGTGGAGAGCTAGTTATAAATATATAAGATGTAGTGAGGAATTTGTTAAAGAAATGTGGTAATGTAAAAAAAAAGAACTCGTATATAAGGTGATGTCTCAAGTTAATTAAAAAACGAACTCTCGAATATTGTTCGAGTGATGTAATTCAAATAGTAATGTAAAAGAAGAAGATGCAAACTCCAGTACTATGCTGCCAGTAAATATGTGACGTGCACAACTGCAGATACGGACGACTACCACCTAAACAACAGTTACCAGAACCGCCGAGGATTAGCCCGACGTCACGCAGCATAACATCCATCTCCTCATTAATACACCTAGAGGACTTTCACCGGAAACACGACCCAGATGACTACCCCAACTACCAGAGTATCGAGGATTCACGCCCCAGGACACGGACAGCAAAAGCGTATTTAAGAGGTGACTCGGTGGCTTGTCTACCGAGAATTATGTACATTTAAAATATAAGTTTTCATACATGCCAGAGACCTTTTTAAAGACAATTAAATTTTCTTTTAAAAGAAATTTAACCAGTAATTTCTAAAATCATACGTTGTAACATTAATCTTGAGATATAAGTTTTAATCCCTTAACTAAATAATATCATTCTTCGAATGGTGTTCATGTAACAATGCAAACTTCTTGATAAGTAAAGAAAATTTCAGACGTCTTTACTAGATTTAAAGAGACTCGGATCCGAGGTAAAATACATGATCAGTTTGATCCTTTGTTTGACAGAAAACCCCTTTTTAACTATTTCAGTATAAAAAAATTTTTATGTAATGGGATCTATATATATCATTTGTTAATAAAGAGATGTCATCTTATTACATATTGAAGTGAGTGCATAAATCAGTGAATATACCTTCCCTTGTGTCCTATAATTATAGTTATTATTATTGTTCTAAGTGTTGTGTTGATTTTCAGTTTGTTACAACGTAGGCAGCCTGTATAATTGGCTAGCATCAATTATCACGGGCTCCCTGAATTTATAACGTAGCCCGGAACGTTATAAAATTGCGCCACTCGGCTGTTTTGTACAAAAGAATTGATCGTGTACAGAGTGTCACATATAGAATTGCGGCACTCTGCTTTCGTGTGAAATAATTGTTACGTAGTAAAAGAAAAATAGATAACTCTCTGCTGATCTATGCACTCAGTTAATGTATTTCATGTTACCCCAAAAAGGGTAAGTTAAAAAAAATAATAATAATAATTAGCGATTAATACTGTCGCTACCATTAATAGATTATGACACAGTATTAATTTACAATTGTGAATTTATTTTGTATAAGATTATGCACGACCTTGTATATAATTTATTTAACTTACGCAAAATAATACAAACTATCATTGTATTACACCAATGCAAGTACCTACATGAATTTTAGTGCTTGTCAATCTGTTCAGTCTTTAACAGGTTTATATTGCGACAATTCAAGGCCTGTAGTTTCCTGAATATGCCTGCATTGAATGTAAGTTGTATGTCTGTTGTCACGGTGAAACATATAAACTCTTGACTAAAGTAGACCAGGTTAATTACGTGTAAATAAATTCATAAGTTTAATTTTGTTACTAGAGAGAGAGAAGTAAAAAAAAATATATATATAAATCGATACAATTACCGAAATTAAAATTAGAACGTAAGACATTTAATAACTAAACTCAGCTTATTACGGGCTGTAACTTGTAAAGCGTGTATCATTGCATCGGACTCACCCCTTGTTGAAACTGGCCCCCCCAGTTGAAACCGGTCGATAAAGATAGCCGTCAGCTATTGTTATATAGAACAATACCCAAGTGTATTTCTCGCGTTCCCACGCATACAAAAAGTATGCCATTGTTTACAAAGTAAACTAGTCTGACCTACATTCCAGCGAACAGCTGATCGTTGACTTTACAATGACGTCTGTGTGGAATTTTTGTCTTTCTCTTAGAAGAGAGGTTATTCTCTTATGAACAATGCAAATGCATTAACCATGAATTAAATTGTCTATGTAATAAGTATATAGTGTAGTAAAATAAATTTTGAGTAAATTTTAGTGTATTAGAAATAAGGTAAAAATGGCACAATTTAATCCAGATTTACTATTAAAAGACGAGCTGTCTTATGAAGCTCTTTTGCGTGGTCTACCCCATGCGAATGTAACAGTCGCGGAATTGCGCAAGTCTATACGCGAAAGTGGATTTGATACACCCGCGCAGTTAAGCAACCTAAGCGGACTCGATTATGAGAGCGAGAGAGAAATTTGTAATGCCAAGTATAGTGAATTGACTTTATTGTCCCAAACCCTCCAAGACGAGAAATCTCCTGCGGTAATATTGCGGACAACTCAAAGAATAGAACATTTAACCCGGCGAATGAAAAATTTATTGAACCGGCCTAACCTTACGGAAATACCTCCTGAAGTCCAAAGTTTTGCAGATGAAGCTTTACGTCAATTACCCACTATTATCAACGAATTACGAAGAAAATCCGACTCGTTCCGAATGGATGAAATTGAGAAGTCCTTGAAGAAAATACACATCTCCCCAGTTCAATCCCCTACGGTAGAACACCCAACACGGATCGGGACTTACCCGCCGTATCGCAAATACAACCTACTCGAGAGCAATACCCAAATAAAAATTTAATTACCCCGACTATATTTGAAGCCCCTCCTCCCAGTGGTTTCCAGATTCGCCCCGGAATGCACGAATTGACAACCCCAAACGCATCATCTGGTCTTCCTAAAGCGATGCCACACGTGAATTATAACGCTGACCTCTATGGAAAAATCACTCATCCCGTAGAAAAACTTTTAGCTGAAATCCCTTACACCGATGGTTTAAATGTCACTAAACTACTGAATTTCATCAAATATCTCCTGCAGATAAAGGATCTACAGTAGCTAAATGACTGGGAAATTTTGCAAGTCCTCCTGCCGAAATGTAAACCCCCGTTAAAGAATCGTGTGCTAGAATCATTAAGCTCTACCCTTCCAGTAGAAGAACTGCATACCACAATAATAAAATATTTTATTCCCACCGGCATTTATGAGGAACTTAAAAGAAAGACCGTACTACGAGTACAAGGAAATCACGAGAGATTGGCCCATTATATCTCAGACATCAGGGAGTCCTCTCAACTACTACAAGTAGATTGGAATGAGAGACAGATGGTCGAGACCATTTTAGTAGGATTGTCTCCAGAAGAAAGATCTCGTTTAGCGTTGATAAATCGACCCAACACCTTTGCGGATCTAGAACATTGCAGTATCCACTCTTCGAATGTATGGTACTCAGATCAGAACAGACATGCGATGAAATCCACCGAAGCGAATAGAAATGAATTGCAAGCCCTAGTGCCCGATGTGACAACCCAGCGTGAAAGGCGAGTATTCAATAGACCTCACAATTTGCACAACCCTGGGAAATCAAATGAAACACAACCTAAAACGGAAGCAAGGTACCCTCCTCGTAATAAGAATATGTGTTATAACTGCGGTAAATATGGACACATAAGTAGAAACTGTAACAACAAGCAATACGAACGTAAACACCCTAATCCAAAAAACATGTAAGGCAGGGAGACCCGAAATCCTGTATCTTCCGCAGCAACTTGAGATCCGGTAAACCCAAAGAAATGTACAAAAAAAAAAGGGGAAGGAAAAGAAACACTAGAGAAATAGATCCCTATGTTAGAAAGTTTATTGAAAAATGTAACGCGATAACTAAATGTAATTGGACTAAAAGTCTATTGCCCTTAATACAAATTGACCTAGGTGTTACCCCCACCATCGCATTAATCGATTCTGGATCTACGAGAACCTTAATCAGTCAGAAGTTAGCAGATAAATTATTCGAACACAACCTAGTGAAACGCAGTCAAGCTGTGAATATAAAATGTGCTACAGCCAATAAACAGAATATAGTGATAAAACTTAGCATCACCATTAAAGTAAAAAATCAAGAATCTAATATGGTTTTTTACAATGTTAGTATGTAATGATTTAGGACCCGACTTAATATTGGGAGCTGACTTCATAAGTAAAACGGGAATGATTCTTGATATCCATGAGCAGAAATATTACTTTAGATTCGACCGTACATGGAAGTATAATTTTGATTGTAAAACTGACGAACAAGAAAGTACTAGATCATCTACTGCACACATAGTACACCAAGAGTCTGAATTATTTCATCTAGGAAATAGAGATAGGCTGAGAATGCAGAAATTAATAAAAGAATTTTCCACCGTTCTTACACCTAAGCTAGGACTTACGAAGCTAATAGAATATAAGATCAATCTGAGCGATCACAAAGTAATACGCCTACCCCCATACAAGTTGTCGCCTCCCAAGATGGAAGTGATGAGGAACCATATCAACAAGTTGTTAGAACTAGGAGTCATTGAACCCTCTACGTCTCCGTATTCATCACCCTCCTTTTTAGTACCAAAAGGTGACGACAAACATAGACTAGTTGTGGACTACCGGCAATTAAACAAACGAATAGAATTTGAATCTATCCCGCTTCCAGACATCCATAGTGCTTTTCATTACTTCACAAAAGCGAAAGTCTTTACAGTAATGGATCTAAATCAAGCATTTCACCAAATACCCCTTTCGGAGGAATCCAAACGTCTAACCGCGTTTGCTGTTCCTTTCAACCTGTACCAATTTACTAGAGTACCCTTTGGAATACCTCAAGGAAGTTCCGTATGTAGTAGACTATTAGAAAAAATATTTCATGATATTAAATTTAAATATGTGTATCACTACTTGGACGACATCGTAATCTATAGCGAATCGATGGAACAACATCTTAAACATCTACGTGAAGTGTTATCTCGATTACAAAAAGCAGGATTAACAGTTAATCCCAAAAAAGTAAATTTTGCAGTCCCACAATTTTCGTTTTTAGGTCACATCGTGAAAGCCAACGGAAAGGTAAGCATTGACCCCGAACGAACCCGTGCAATCAGAGAATTTTTACCCCCGCGAGATGCAAAAGGTATAGCCCGATTTTTGGGAATGGTAAATTATTTCCACAAGTATATTCCCCATCTTGCCGAAATAGCAGCACCGCTGAATGCCTTAAGAAAGAAGGGAGCGAAATTTGAATGGACTGCACAACACCAAAATGCGTTCGATCGACTAAAAGAAAGCATCATATCTCCCCCAGTATTACAACTAGCAGATTTCACGAAACCTTTCGTTGTTCAGACCGACAGTTCAAGTGTAGCTTTAGGTGCAGTCATCTATCAGGAAATAGAAAACAGTAGACTACCGATTAGTTATGCTTCACGAACATTGAATGACCAAGAAAGAAAATATTCCGCATATGAATTGGAATGTTTAGCCATTGTTTTTGCGTTTGAGAAGTTTAAACCCTTTCTAGAACATAAATAATTCCTTTTGGAAACTGATAATCAAGCATTATCTTGGTTACTGAATCACCCTAAACAGTTAGGACGTATTGGAAGATGGGTATTGAGGTTAAACTGTTACAACTTCAAGGTGCAGCATATTAAAGGTACACAAAACGTAGTCGCTGATACCCTGTCCCGTATGTTCCACTCGCCCACTAATATTCCCGAAAACAAGGAGAGTCTGGAGACACCCATTGTTAACACCGTAATTATTGAATTCCCCCTTGCTTTTACCAACATTGCTCAACATCAACAACAAGACCCTCTTCTGAAACCGATTATAGAACAACTTGAGCAAGGAATTAAATCAGAGAAATATGTATTAAGTAAAAGAATACTATGCCACAAAATAGGAAATGGAAAGGAATTAAGGATAATTGCCCCTGATGTAATTAAGCCCATGCTGATGGAGTACTTCCATTCATCCACCATTGGAGCCCATATGGGAATCAATAAAACAATACATCGCATTCGAAAGGAATATCATAGGAACAATATGAACAGCGAAATAGCTAATTTCGTAAAAAAGTGTAATTTATGCGCTCTCAGTAAACCGGCAAGAAACAGTCAGGTAAGCCAGTTAATTTCAGAAATCCCTACTACCCCTTTCTCTAAACTTTATTTAGACTTTTCAGGTCCCTACCCACGATCTAAATCAGGTAATACTATGCTACTCATATGTGTAGATTCGTTCACCAAATTTGTTTGGATGTATCCCATGCGGCGAGCGTTAGCGTCGACGACTGTAAAAATATTACAGGAGAGATTATTTAAAGATTATGGTACACCTGTACGTATAGTGTCAGATAACGGACCACAATTTAAGGCGAAGGAATTTAAGAATATGTGTTTCAAGTTAGGAATAGACCATATTACCACTACGGAGTATCGACCGCAAGGCAATATTGCTGAAAGGTATCTGCGAAACCTCAAATCTGCATTAATCGCCTACCGTGCGAACGATCATACGTCTTGGGACCAGAACCTATCCTGGATACAATACGTCTTTAATTCAGCTTATCACGAAGGACATAAGTCTACCCCATTTGAGTTATTGTATAAATACAAACCAAACCACCCCTTGTCCACAAAATGGAAAATACATGACTTGCTACCTCCGCAAATAATGGATAAGCAGATTAAACAAATCTGGAATAAAGCTCAGGCAAATTTAAGAGCGCACTTAGAGAAATCCCGAAAATACCACGAGAGAAATATTCATAACAATAACAATTTAGTTAGGTACCAAGTCGGTGACTTAGTAATGTACAAGACGCACCCGACTAGTAGTGCAATTGATAAGACCAAAAATCTAAACTATCATACCGATGGTGTGGTCCTTACCAACTCCAGAAGTACTTAACCCCAGTTACCGTAGCCCTGTACGAACCTGCGACTCGAGAATATGTACGAAGAACACATATTTCGCAGATAAAATTGTATAAAAGGAAAAGAGGAAATAGCATCGCCAAAAATAAAAAAGGTATTACTAGGTAGACAAGTTATCTTGTACCTCAGTAACCATGCTAAGTGTTAATCGTAGAATTGGGAATAAGGCCTGATCAACCTTAGATCCTGTTCAGCGAAAGATGAGCAAAATGAGTAGTCAGCTGACCACTAAATGAGAAATTATTTAGAAAGTAACTCTAGGAAGAGAGTAACCAAAACCCAAAGAAAAAATCGGTAGTAGATTTAAGTGTTAGAAATAAGAAGAAGTTTTGTGTTTTAAAATGTAGACCTTAAGTGTGAATTTTATGTAATAAAAAAAGTAGTTTGTAAGAATATATATATGTATATTGTTTTATACTCAGAAGAAATAAATGTGTATAACACATGCCAATAACTAAGTGAAAGAAAAAGGGAAAAGGAGGAGAGAAATTCCACACTGTAACGGCAAGCATACTCCCAGTACCCCACTTTCGAGTTTTCCCTATTAAGATTCCCCATGTCGATTTTAAGCGGCGGAGTATGTGACGATTTAAATAAAAAAAATAAGAATTAATAATAAAAATATAAAAAAAAACGAAAGTAAGTAAGTACTTTAAATCGCACGATTAAACCAAATACCCCTGAACTAACTCATAATAGTAATGAGAATTAAATTAAGAAAATCCAACTAAATAAGTAATTAAAAATCGGAATGTAAAAGTTAAGAATAATACAGTCAACCCTTTAGTAATTTATCATGCGTTGACCTGCCTATTCCGGACACAACGTGCATACCGAACCGGCAGTAAATTAGAAATATCTGTAAATCATAATGTAAATAATTAATAATTTGAAGTCACAAGTAGTAGTTATAATAATCCCTGTAAACTAGATAAGTCTAGATAATTTATTTTGTCTTACTATAAGAAGGTATTATAAATAAAGAGTTGGAACTATATTATGGCGGAGTACTCACTCCGCGTCGTTGCAATCTACCTGTTGTAACAATGCAAGTGTTACAATGCGGCGTTCAGACTGTAAACACCTACAAGCGAGGGCTCTTCAGAAAATGTTTGTTTTTTAAATTTTTAATTGAGTGTTAGCTTCCACTAAAAGCGTGGAGAGCTAGTTATAAATATATAAGATGTAGTGAGGAATTTGTTAAAGAAATGTGGTAATGTAAAAAAAAAGAACTCGTATATAAGGTGATGTCTCAAGTTAATTAAAAAACGAACTCTCGAATATTGTTCGAGTGATGTAATTCAAATAGTAATGTAAAAGAAGAAGATGCAAACTCCAGTACTATGCTGCCAGTAAATATGTGACGTGCACAACTGCAGATACGGACGACTACCACCTAAACAACAGTTACCAGAACCGCCGAGGATTAGCCCGACGTCACGCAGCATAACATCCATCTCCTCATTAATACACCTAGAGGACTTTCACCGGAAACACGACCCAGATGACTACCCCGACTACCAGAGTATCGAGGATTCACGCCCCAGGACATGGACAGCAAAAGCGTATTTAAGAGGTGACTCGGTGGCTTGTCTACCGAGAATTATGTACATTTAAAATATAAGTTTTCATACATGCCAGAGACCTTTTTAAAGACAATTAAATTTTCTTTTAAAAGAAATTTAACCAGTAATTTCTAAAATCATACGTTGTAACATTAATCTTGAGATATAAGTTTTAATCCCTTAACTAAATAATATCATTCTTCGAATGGTGTTCATGTAACAATGCAACCTTCTTGATAAGTAAAGAAAATTTCAGACGTCTTTACTAGATTTAAAGAGACTCGGATCCGAGGTAAAATACATGATCAGTTTGACCCTTTGTTTGACAGAAAACCCCTTTTTAACTATTTCAGTATAAAAAAATGTTTATGTAATGGGATCTATATATATATCATTTGTTAATAAAGAGATGTCATCTTATTACATATTGAAGTGAGTGCATAAATCAGTGAATATACCTTCCCTTGTGTCCTATAATTATAGTTATTATTATTGTTCTAAGTGTTGTGTTGATTTTCAGTTTGTTACAACGTAGGCAGCCTGTATAATTGGCTAGCGTCAATTATCACGGGTTCCCTGAATTTATAACGTAGCCCGGAACGTTATAATATCTTTTTTTTCTTTTAATTTATATGTTATTTTACATTATTGTAAGGTGATCTTACTTTGTAGGAATTTTTGTAACTTATTCCTTTATTTTATATTTTATATTATGCCTCATATGTCATCGAAATATTGTTGTAAGCTGATCTTACATCTTTTGAATTTGGTAATACTTTATTTGTTTATTATAGGTTATTTTTCCTCGTAAAACTTTTTTATAGAAGCTTGATTATACACTCCTTTTATCTTTTTTGTGGTTACGTTACTTATTTCATAAGTATTGTCACCATTGTCCTTGGTGATGACATAGGGTCCTATATATAATAATAACAGTTTCTTTGTTATACCTTCAATTGTACTGGGTAGTTCACGGTTTTTTATTAATACTCTTTCTCCTTCGTTATATTTAATTATTTTAGGTTGGTTTTGAGAATACTTTGCTTTTTGTTTCTCGATTTTTTCCATGATTCGGCTGTACCATTTGTTTTCATCATACGGGTCTTCTGGGTTGTTCAGAAAGTCTATTAATCCCTGTATCTCTCTATGTGGTTTTCTTCCAAACATCATTAAATATGGGGTGTTCTCAATAAAATGGTGGTAACATATATTCAAAAATTCTTCAGTTGAAGTTAAATATTTCTGCCATTCTTTTTGATTATCATAGCAGTACGTTCTTAGAATACGTCCCACCTCTCTTAACACTCTTTCTGCGGGATTACTGCTAGGATGGTATACGGATGTTTTATATGTTTTTATGTTTAATTTTAATAATTCATCTCTCCACTTTTCCCTTTGAATTGTGTTCTGTGGTCTGTTATAATCATGTATGGTCTTCCAATTTCTGTGATGTATTTATTTTTTATAATGTCTAATATTTTCTTTGTTGTTGCTCTGTTTATAGCGTATAACTTGGTGTACTTGGTGTAATGGTCCAATAGAATCACTATGTACTTGTATCTGTGTCTGCCTCCGCTACGTGGGAATGGTCCACATATGTCGAGAAACACTTTTTCCAGTTTGGCGTTTGAAGTGATGGGTATCATCGTTCCATCTTTTCTCTCGTTATTTGTTTTGACCATCTGACATATTGAGCAGGTTTTAATGTTTTTATTTACCTTTCTAGTTATACCTTTTATGAACATTTCTTCCTCTAATGCTTTTACCATTTTGAGTGTTCCCATGTGTCCGTATCTGACATGGTAGTCTTTAATTATATTGTTTTCTAGTGAATTTGGATCTACTAGTTTCCACGTTCCTTGATTCTTTTTGGTTTTAATGAATAGTATATCTTTGTATATGCAATAAAAGTTATTTATAATTTCCTCAGATTCCAATAGTTTCCTTCGTATGTTTAAGATTTTGGTATCTTGCTTCTGCTGTAGCACTATTTCGCTTATAATATCTTCCAGGTCCTTCCTATCCTTTAATATGTAATACACTTTGGCGATCTTCTCCTTTTCTCCTTCAAATGTTTGGTTTTCTACATTCATTCTGGACAATTTCTTTTTATTGATTATACAAATTATATCTCATTTTACTTTAATGTGTTTTGTTTTGTTATTATAATTGGTTGGTTTATTTGTTGATGTGTTTTGGATCTGATTTTATACTATTTGTAGGGTTCTATTATTTTCTACATCGTGGCTTGTTAATTATTTCCTAACTTTTTTAGTATTGTTTAAATTAGCAGCCATCCTTACTATTTCTTTTATGAATTTGCTAACTGCTATAATTTTTGTTGTTCGACTATGCATTTCGTCATCACTGACATCATCAGGTCTTAAACAACCTTGCTAACTGCTATAATTTTTGTTGTTCGACTAAGCATTTCGTCATCACTGACATCATCAGGTCTTAAACAACCTGATGTTTAAGGTCCTTGTTTAAGACCTGATGATGTCAGTGATGACGAAATGCTTAGTCGAACAACAAAAATTATAGCAGTTAGCAAATTCATAAAAGAAATAGTATTTCCTAACTGATTTTCCAGTGTAATTATATCTGTATTGATTCACCTTCTTATTTATCTATTTTTCCCTTGTTAACAATATGGCTATTACCTACTATTAAAACATAACATCTGGGCTTATGGTCTGTACAATTCCTTCAGCCATATCCTATTCATAACTTTAATTAAACAATTTTTTAACAGTTATTAGGTAATGTTTGTTTACATTTATTATTTCATTCCTTATTATTTTTTGGGTGATAAACATCATCACACCTTTTAAACTTACTTAATTGATTATCCCTTATAACTTGGGGTGTTTATTGATTTCATTTTTAATTTCTTATTTCTTAAATAATCTCTATCTTCAATCCATGGTAACACTAACTGTTTACCTTTCATGGGATTCTCCCTTTTAAATAATAGTGTATACAATTAAACTTAATTTTATTAACAATAAGATTCTTTTTTAAATAATAATGTCACCATCAATCTTCAGTGTTCATTACAGGTTATTATCTGTTTACTTCTAATACTATCATTAACAACATTCTTAATTATTAATATGGTTCACCATTAATCATTTAGTGTTTATTATAGATTATTAAGTGTTTAATCCTATTAATATGGTTTCTAATTATTTTGGGGTTTTACACTTTCACTTTTGCACTCCTTAAATGTTTATATTAAGTGTTTATTAGTGGGTAATCCCTATAATTACTTTTTCTTTGTCACTTAGTTGATTTTATATTCTCACTATCTCTCTCATTACAAATATTATTTCTTGGATTTCGTTGTCCATGACGTGTCCGTTACTTAACTAAATATCACTATAATATTGACGACTCGGAACACAATGTTTTTTATAAGTAAAAACGTAAAGTTTTACCTTACAGCCTAAACCGGCTTTCACCTATAGAAGGCTTCATCAGAGGCTGTCGTTAGTAGCGCTGCTCGTCTTGTTGTTGGCGACGAGAAAGTGTTTCGAAAGATTGAAGCTGTGTGTGTGTGGTGAGATGTGTTCGAATAATGCGTGCGATTTGAATTGTGTCTGTTCGTTTAGGATGTCGTTTTTATTTGTTTTTGTGTGTTTGTATATTTCTAATTGTTCTAGAGTGTCTAGTTTTCGGCCTTTTGTGTGTACGTGTAGTATGTTCATGTTATTGTCGATGTTTTTATATGTGTGGTTTGCTTCAATGAGGTGGTTTGCGAAGGTAGATTCTGTAGTGGTGTGGAGTGCTTTTGTGTGTTCAATGTATCTCTGTTTGAAGCTACGTCCTGTCTGGCCTATGTAGAATTTACTGCAATTTGAACAATTTAGTTTATATACACCGGGTAGATCGAATTTGTTTTGTGCTTTGGGCATGCGTTTTGATAGTGTGTGTTCTGTTTTGTTAGTAGTTTTGTAAGCGATTCTGTATCCTGCTTTTTTGAATTTGTGGGCAATTTTTTCTGTTTGTTTGTTGATGTATGTTAGTGTTATGAATTTGTTGTTTTCTGTCTTTGTCTGTTGTTTGTTTTGTGTTTTGTGTAGGAGTTTACTGACTATTGTTCTGTCATAACCGTTAGATTCTGCTAGATATTTTATCGTGTTTAGTTCGTCTTTGTAGTCTATTTCATCTAAGGGGATGTTGTTAAGTCTATGTATCATGGTTCTAAAAGCAGCTAGTTTGTGTTGTATTGGGTGATTGGAGGTGTTGTGTATTAGTGTGTCAGTTGTAGTTGGTTTTCTGTATATACTGAATTTGTGCCTGTGTTCTAGTTT
This sequence comes from Magicicada septendecula, assembly GCA_034769895.1. Classification (NCBI taxonomy): domain Eukaryota; kingdom Metazoa; phylum Arthropoda; class Insecta; order Hemiptera; family Cicadidae; genus Magicicada; species Magicicada septendecula. The sequence goes on along the minus strand of CM068367.1, from coordinate 422,267,203 downwards.
TGTGATGGAGAGGTCTAAGAAGTTTATGGTGTTGTTGTGTTCGTATTCGGCAGTGAAGGTGCATGCCAAAACGCATGCCCAAAGCACAAAACAAATTCGATCTACCCGGTGTATATAAACTAAATTGTTCAAATTGCAGTAAATTCTACATAGGCCAGACAGGACGTAGCTTCAAACAGAGATACATTGAACACACAAAAGCACTCCACACCACTACAGAATCTACCTTCGCAAACCACCTCATTGAAGCAAACCACACATATAAAAACATCGACAATAACATGAACATACTACACGTACACACAAAAGGCCGAAAACTAGACACTCTAGAACAATTAGAAATATACAAACACACAAAAACAAATAAAAACGACATCCTAAACGAACAGACACAATTCAAATCGCACGCATTATTCGAACACATCTCACCACACACACACAGCTTCAATCTTTCGAAACACTTTCTCGTCGCCAACAACAAGACGAGCAGCGCTACTAACGACAGCCTCTGATGAAGCCTTCTATAGGTGAAAGCCGGTTTAGGCTGTAAGGTAAAACTTTACGTTTTTACTTATAAAAAACATTGTGTTCCGAGTCGTCAATATTATAGTGATATTTAAATATTATTTATACTATTAATAAGTTTATGTCTTTATAGAGTTTTTATCACATCTAACTCTAATTCTTGGGTTAGTGTACTTTTATTTTTCACATTACTTTATTGGGTTTTATCAAATCATTTACATTTATCTTTCAATCGATAATAATACTTATTTCTTACATTGGTTAGTTATTGGTTTCATTTCCAGTATTACTTTTGAGTGTACCATTTCTCCTTTTCATATTCTATATTATTTGTCTGTGTTTTCTCATTCGGTTTCACTTTATTTCATTTATACTTTGTTATTTTCATGTTCATTTTCCTTCTTCTTATTTTGTTTCATTTTATTTTAGTTTTCTCCTTCTCATTCGGTTTTATTTCATTGGTTGTATGGAGTCATTCACTTCCTTCAATTGGTTTCATTCTTGTTTGGTTTCGTTTTTCCCTTCTCCTTTTGTTTCTTTTTATTTGGTCAATCACTTGGGTTAGGTCATGCGTCGTTTGTCGTGTCATTGTCATTTTATTTTTCATTATTTTAAACATTTTATTATACGAATTATTTTTTATATTGTGGATTCATCTTTTTTATCCCTGGTATTGGGGTGGCTTATTTGTGTTGTAACATAATGCCTCTCCTTCAAAATTGATCATTTTGGTAAAACACTAGCATAGTTTTTTATGAAATTATCAGTTACATATATTTTTTCCTTTTCTTTCTTGTTTATTTCTTCCTTCTTATTTCTATTCTTACTGGTTCCATTCCTTTTTATTTAGATCTGTTTTTTCTTATTCCCATTAGTGCGTTCTCCCTTTTATATAATTTTTTCCCTAACTTTTAGTAGCTGGTTTCTTCCATTACTACTCATTTTTCTGAGACCAGAGGAACATCATCTCTGCTCAGTTAATTTGATTGCTGGACCTATTCTCAGTCAATCGAAAATACCTTTTTTGTCATCTTGTGACTTTCATAATATTTTTGGAATTGTCCACTTAGTGGTTTTTTCGATCATTTTAGCCTTTTACTCATTCTTCCTTCTGCTGTACCTTTGCTATATACTGTTATTTACTCAAACAGTTGATTGTTTTTTATTTATTTAGTTGTTAATTTCATTATTTCTAACTTTTCATTAGTTTGTTTTTCTTTTCTTCTTGTGATCATTTTAATTATCTCAGACATCTTTTTTCTTTTTCTTGGTTGATTACCATTATTTTGTTTTAGCCATTTGCTGTATATTTGCTTTATACAAATTTTTAATTTATTTTTTTTTCTTATACCAGTTCAGTTTTTTTGAATACTCTGAATTTATTATAATTTTAGGTCTTTGTTTTAGCAGTTCTTGCTTGATTTTATTTAGTTTATTTTGTTTTGTTTTAAATATTATTCTGAATAATTTTTGTAAGTTTGTTGTTCTTACTTTTTTAGGAATTTTTGTAACTTATTCCTTCATTTTACACATATATCTTTTTTTTCTTTTACTTTATATGTTATTTATACATTATTGTAAGGTGATCTTACTTTGTAGGAATTTTTGTAACTTATTCCTTTATTTTATATTTTATATTATGCCTCATATGTCATCGAAATATTGTTGTAAGCTGATCTTACATCTTTTGAATTTGGTAATTCTTTATTTGTTTATTATAGGTTATTTTTCCTCGTAAAACTTTTTTATAGAAGCTTGATTATACACTCCTTTTATCTTTTTTGTGGTTACGTTACTTATTTCATAAGTATTGTTACCATTGTCCTTGGTGATGACATAGGGTCCTATATATAATAATAACAGTTTCTTTGTTATACCTTTAATTGTACTGGGTAGTTCACGGTTTTTTATTAATACTGTTTCTCCTTCGTTATATTTAATTATTTTAGGTTGGTTTTGAGAATACTTTGCTTTTTGTTTCTCGATTTTTTCCATGATTCGGCTGTACCATTTGTTTTCATCATACAGGTCTTCTGGGTTGTTCAGAAAGTCTATTAATTCCTGTATCTCTCTATGTGGTTTTCTTCAAAACATCATTAAATATGGGGTGTTCTCAATAAAATGGTGGTAACTTATATTCAAAAATTCTTCGGTTGAAGTTAAATATTTCTGCCATTCTTTTTGATTATCATAGCAGTACGTTCTTAGAATACGTCCCACCTCTCTTAACACTTTTCTGCAGGATTACTGCTAGGGTGGTATACGGATGTTTTATATGTTTTTATGTTTAATTTTAATAATTCATCTCTCCACTTTTCCCTTTGAATTGTGTTCCGTGGTCTGTTATAATCATGTATGGTTTTCCAATTTCTGTGATGTATTTCTTTTTTATAATGTCTAATATTTTCTTTGTTGTTGCTCTGTTTATAGCGTATAACTTGGTGTACTTGGTGTAATGGTCCAATAGAATCACTATGTACTTGTATCTGTGTCTGCCTCCGCTACGTGGGAATGGTCCACATATGTCGAGAAACACTTTTTCCAGTTTGGCGTTTGAAGTGATGGGTATCATCGTTCCATCTTTTCTCTCGTTATTTGTTTTGACCATCTGACATATTGTGCAGGTTTTAATGTTTTTATTTACCTTTCTAGTTATACTTTTTATGAACATTTCTTCCTCTAATGCTTTTACCATTTTGAGTGTTCCCATGTGTCCGTATCTGACATGGTAGTCTTTAATTATATTGTTTTCTAGTGAATTTGGATCTACTAGTTTCCACGTTCCTTGATTCTTTTTGGTTTTAATGAATAGTATATCTTTGTATATGCAATAAAAGTTATTTATAATTTCCTCAGATTCCAATAGTCTCCTTCGTATGTTTAAGATTTTGGTATCTTGCTTCTGCTGTAGCACTATTTCGCTTATAATATCTTCCAGGTCCTTCCTATCCATTAATATGTAATACACTTTGGCGATCTTCTCCTTTTCTCCTTCAAATGTTTGGTTTTCTACATTTATTCTGGACAATTTCTTTTTATTGATTATGGTTTGATAGCTCTTCTCATTCACTTTGTCTTGGTCGTTTAGTCATTTCTTGTCAATTATTTTTAAGTTTTTTCTTTAAATATCATTTATGTTTTTTGTTTTGGTTATTATTAATTGGTTAAATTAATTTAACGCTCCTTCCTTTCCATTGGTTTGCCTGGTCATTACCCTGAAAATTAGTCCCATTTCTCTGTGTTTAACTTCACTTAGTTTACCCATGGTCCATGATTTCCTCTGCACTTGTGGTTCGGATAACCTTGGTGTGTAGAACTAATTCCGTTCTTGTGAAATAGGTATCTTCTATCTTGTACCACAATTCTTCTAATATCATGTATTCATTAGTATCAATGTCTACATTATTCACTATATTATGTTGTTTATTAATCAAAGAAGTTAATTGTACCTCCCTCATTAATGTTATCACTGGTTTTTTATTCAGCATTTCCATTGCTGGTAATTTCCATTTAACTATAGAATTGTAGAAGTTTTTGTTCACTTGTTTTGTGAATACCTTCTATTTTGGGTATCTTCCATTTAGGTATTGCTTTTCTCCAGTTTCTTCTCGCTGGTTGGTAGTTCACCCCTTCTAGAATTTCTTTTAGAGTTCTCCTACACTCCATAAAATTCATTATTTTATTCTGGTCAGTAATTGGTAAATTAGACACGCTGATTAGTCCATGCTTCATCATCTCCACTTCTTCTCTGGTATTGATTAGTTTTCTTTGATGCCTTTTCTCAGTCTTCTTTTCCATGGTTTGGATATTCTCTTGGTTTTTGTTATTTTTCTTTTCAGATAACAATACACTTTGGTCTTCTTTAATTTCTATCTCCTTGTTACCTTCAGAAGTGGTCTCTAGTGTTTCATTCAATGGTGTGAAACCACTATGTATTGTCTCTCTTAACTTTCTGAAACCCCTATCGAATGTTTCATTTATTCTCTCCACCATTTTGCCTATTTTCTCATCGAATTTTTCGTTTAAGGATTCCCTGTCTTCTTCATCCATTTTTCTATTAAGTTCAACCATTAAATTCATTATGTCTTGCAGGGTCACTTTCTGTGTTTGTTCTGGCATTTTCTTCTGTTGCTTCACTTTGACATCCTTGACTATTTCTTTTTCTATTTGAGTTTTTGGTTGTTTTATTTTTTTATTATTTGGTAATTCTTTGAATTCTTCTATTTGATTTTGTACCTTCCTCCAATTACAAATATCTTCTCTGGATAGTTCAAACATAACCCTTATCCATTCCCTTAATTCTGCGTTTTCCGTTTGTATTGGTTTTTCTGGTTGTCTTATTGACTGTCTCCATTGTTCATACTCCTCCTGTGTATATTCCTCAGTCACCTGTGCGTATACTCCCGTTCTTTCGTTTTTCATTTGTGTTTCATAAATGTACCATTTTTCCCAATCTTCTTCAGTCATTCTTTCCACATTGTTATCACCTTTTTCGTGGGCTGTCCCGATAGTCTCTTCTTTATTATACTTGGTGTCCAGCTTCCACATTTCATCATAAATATCTCTCAATGACATTTTGTCGTTTGGCGTTCCCACTGCATTCGCACGACTCATCTGTGCTCGTTCGAGATCCGTTGTATTTTTCTTGATGTACTCCATCTCCTTGCTGAATTTTTTAAATAACCCTGTCATCCATTCTTCATGTCTCCATTGTTTCTGTTGTTTGGGCATTTTCGTTTGTTGTTGTAGCATATCTTTTTGTATCATTTTTTCGTATATTTATTTTTTCCGTAATCGCCGCTAGTCATCTTTTTCTAGCCTCACCAGTTGGTCGCCAATCTGTAACGCGTTTATGAGATGTCCGTCTCGTTTAAGCCCCGCGATGGAAGCCAATCTGTAACGCGTAGACGAAGTCGTCTCTGTAATAATATATATATATGTTGTGTGTTCGCCTCACACTGGTGTCGTTACATCTATGTGTTGCGCTAGCGATTTCCATAGCGATCCTTCAATTACCAGTACAACGCGAGTAGCAACCTTACCTGTTGTTTCATAGGGGTTTAGTAATCCCGGGTGGCGCCAAATTGTTTACTCAAAACGATTAAAATTAATAAATACTGTGGTTTAGCGATCTTCATTATGACGGCCTGGAGCATTCAAATTTGTTCCCGCCTTCGTTCGACCTACTTAATCAAGCAGGTAGTTCGTAGATTTGGCGGCGTGAGTGCTTGCTGTCATTCTCGCTGGTCTCTGCTAGACAATACAAAATTTATACAATACACTTCCCTATGAAATGAAAACAATGGTTACACTCTGTACTAGTTTCTTTAATTATTGAATGGTAATTATTCTGTTTGACAATCAATTTATTCTTGGTTATCAACAATTTTGCACTGACAATTAATATGAGCCTAATATCTCTAGGGGTTCGGCGAAAATCGATTTTGAGCAAGCGATTTAGTAAAGTATGGCGACGGTGTTGTCTGTTTACATTTATTATCGTTCAAAATCTGGGTCCTTGTGATTACAAGTAAAATATTAATAATGATTACAATTAAAAGTACACTACCTTACATTATCTGTACTTAAATAATATAATGTGTAGCTACAATTTGTTCCTGCAGTGTAGTAAAGTGTGTTTCAAAAGTTCGCAATCTAACACTAGGTTATTTTCTTAGTTAATAAATTTTCAGTGTTTGTTTATTTTACTTAATCTTTGAAAGAAATTATATTCAGTTTATAGTGAGAGTTCAGATAACTGTGAGAAATATTTAAAGTGAGTTTATTTCTGGAATTTGGGTAATTTAATGATACTTATCAAATCAGTAGGCTTGAGTTAAATCGTTGTTTAGTTGAAATGGAATTTGTCATCTATTTTGAATGATTTGGGCTTCTGGCATCTTTTTCATGTTAGTTGTGGTAATTTCTTCATTTAATTTTTATTTAAATTGGTCCTTGGCATTAGTTAAATGTTATTGTTCCTCGTCTGCTGCTTACTGGTTCTTCTTCTTGAATTTTGGTTACTTTTTATACATTTTAAATTAAAATTTTAGGTCATTCAAGATCTGGCGTCTAATCTGGATGAGCGTCACATTGAGTACTACAAATTAAAGGAAAATTCGTAACCAACGGTCTGTTGTCATGGTTACGAATAAATTCTGATTGGTTGATCATGACTTTATAACCATTGTTATCAATTTTGAATTTGTATTCAAAATTACTGTATATCTTCTGATTGCTTTTATTCTTCTGTCTTCCTTCCTAAGTATTAAATATTATCACTACTGTTGTAAGTAAACGAGATTACTAGTGTTTAAAAAGTTTAATATTTATGTAGTATTGAAAATTAAAGTTAAGTTAAGAGTCGATTAGAATTCGATTAAAGGTTATAATTATTTGTAAGAACTCTTTTTAAAAAATAATTGCAGTAATGCTGTTTGAATAGTATTGGTTGATCAATTTAGTGAATAAAGCGTTAATCGCTGGTCGACTGATGAAGGTAGCCGTAGCGTCGATCTGGCAGCGAAACTCCCCTTCTAGGTTAACGGTCGTCAAAGTACGTAATGTCAAGTCTCGTCTGGACAATAAAAATTTATAATAATGTACTTCCACGTACCTGATCGTGATTCTAGAAGCTCTGAAGTTCACTTATAGTAATTAATAAGCTGCCAAGATGGATTCAAAACCAGCTTGATTTACTGACAAGGCTAGATTACTCCTTGTTTAATAAGGGCGCCACACAGGTTTATTTCAGGAAAATCCCGTGAAAAAACCAATTAATGAGATTAAATATTTGCTAATTTTCCTTAAAAACTGGTGTTGATGCTTATTGCACTTACGGCAATTCAAATTTAACAACATACAACCTCTAATCAGAGTTACTTTTGTATTCAAAGTAATTATTAATTTACTTTTTTGAAATAAATAGAGTCAAAGTTTATGCTGCTAATAACCGGGTTTTATTGTTACCCTTGAGACTAAATTCAAACAAACACAAGTATGATAGATACATTAATATACAATTGCAATTATTTCGTTCCTTTACCCTACAAACTAGCTCAGATAGCACAAACAACTCTTCTGGTTATTCCCAGATTGACTTTTAATTTAAATATTATTTTTATATATCTCGGGCGTAAATTCTTTTAAACACAATAAAGAACTACTTCATGCCTATACAGAAGTTAATTATTTAACAGAAAACAATATTTACTAATTCGGCCTCTTCTCTAAAAGTCGTATCTATTTCTAGGTTATGCGTTAGTCACGCTAACTTAATTATTAATAAATATTTTTTACCACTTGAAACTAAAATAAATCTTACGTGGGATTTACAAATCCGCTAAATAAACTTGAGCACATGTGTAACATAGAAAGTTTTGATGTTTTGCGTCAGTACAATGGTGTTGAAGAAATATAAATACACACAGATTAATGAAATAAATTGTCACAATGTTACCTTTTTATTTTCATCTTATAGATTAAAATTTATTTTAAACACTCCAGCAGTCGGATTATAGTGACCCTGGTTCATTACACTGCACACGAACTAAGAACAGAGAATAATCGTCCTCTTCTAACAAAATTCGGACTAATTTAACCACTGGTTAAAAATCTTTCTCTTGTTCTGATTATCGCGCACAAAATAAAATAATTACTTCACATCGATGCACTTATTGTTGATAAACCATTGTGTAGTTAGTTGTCTTGATGAGTCGGTTAAAATGGATGTACTGTTTACATGGTACTCTAAGTTATTAATGTATTTTGCGGCGACGAGCGACACCTTCTCGCTCTCGATGATGACAATAAAGTGTAACGGTTTCGCTTGGTTTGGGATTATATACCCCCTTGCTTCATGGGGCTTAGGTGATTAATTCATTTAATAAGCTATTTTTTGATTGGCTCCACCAGACATTACAAAAATGACGCATTGTTTTCTAACCGTCATTTGGCGAAGTTGATTGACAGTTATTTGTGTTGTTAGTGTTACCCTACCAATTTTTCACTTTATATTTACAAATGATGCTAACGCATGCTACGCACTTATTATAGTTGCGATTGGGGGTTTATTACTATCAAATTAAAGAACAGTTTATTAGCTTTAATTTGAGATGACTTAACACTGGTTTTAATCGCACTTTCTCTGACACTGCTGATAAATAATGTTCAGAGACATGGTTTCGCACTGTCTTCTGCTAGCGAAGCCAAATACGATTCTTACCTATCTATTTACATTTAGTGTTTCACATCGCGTTTTCTTTTAAACGTCTTTGTCGGAACACTGACACATTCGTTGTTATACTTAATGTCTATTTATTGAATACAATTACTAAATATTAGCTTAATTATGGTGATACATTACTATGAATAATCCTTACTTTCTGATTACATTTTGTTCATCCTACTCAACTTAATGTTACGCATTAGTAATTGAGTGGTGATATTCACTGTTACATTTATTTATATTGATCGTTCAGTAAACTTTTATGTACACTAGTAGTCCTTTCTACTTATGAATTCACTGACAATTGTTTGTTTAGGCGCAGCCTAGGCATACCTTTAGCATCGGTTTATGCCTTAATAATGGTCATTAGTTACATTTGGTTTAATGAGGAAGTAACTTATTCATCTAAGGTTTCCTCTTACAAGTATCCTTACTTCTTAATATTACATTTGGGATTGTAATATAAGTTTTACTTTTACATTGTGGCCATAGCTAGTCTTAGTCATAGGCATTGTTATTTACTGGTCATTGTTCATTTATTTTCAGCCAAATGCTGTTGCTGATATTATATTATTCTTGTCATTCTTTAAATACTTTTATAAACATGTGATTTTACATTTATGTCATTGACTGGCTTGTTTGACAGCTTATAGTGAACTTGGCTTGTCCATTAGTTAGAGTCAGTCACAGTATTTGTTGTAGTGTCATGCAGTGTATTCCTTACTGCTTCTTGTGGTACTTCTTCTTCTTTCTTCTGCATTGGTCCTTCTCTTCTTTGCTACATTCATCATTAAATTATTCACTTATATTATTTCCGTCCCCTTATTTATTCTTTTGGCACACGTCTAGGTTATGTAACACTTAGTCATGTTACACTGTTTGTATTTCCTTTCAAAGATTATTTTGATATCCCGTAAGGTGGGGTTCTCTAAAGTATTAATGTTTGTACAATTATGTTAATATTTGTTAATTACCTTTCTCTTTTAATTTAAGTCCTTATTCTAACATTTTTCTTTTAATATGATTTACAAATTATCCTTAGCTAGTTACTTGCCTTAGATTTGTTAATTTCCTTGTTGATTTTATACAATTTGTAGTTATTTGTTTTTGACAGTTAGGCATTTCATAGGCCTAAGTAGCCATTGATTATATTTACTTATTTTATACAAATTATATCTCATTTTACTTTAATGTGTTTTGTTTTGTTATTATAATTGGTTGGTTTATTTGTTGATGTGTTTTGGATCTGATTTTATACTATTTGTAGGGTTCTATTATTTTCTACATCGTGGCTTGTTAATTATTTCCTAACTGATTTTCCAGTGTAATTATATCTGTATTGATTCACCTTCTTATTTATCTATTTTGCCCTTGTTAACAATACGGCTATTACCTACTATTAAAACATAACATCTAGGCCTATGGTCTGTACAATTCCTTCAGCCATATCCTATTCATAACTTTAATTAAACAATTTTTTAACAGTTATTAGGTAATGTTTGTTTACATTTATTATTTCATTCCTTATTATTTTTTGGGTGATAAACATCATCACACCTTTTAAACTTACTTAATTGATTATCCCTTATAACTTGGGGTGTTTATTGATTTCATTTTTAATTTCTTATTTCTTAAATAATCGCTATCTTCAATCCATGGTAACACTAACTGTTTACCTTTCATGGGATTCTCCCTTTTGAATACTAGTGTATACAATTAAACTTAATTTTATTAACAATAAGATTCTTTTTTAAATAATAATGTCACCATCAATCTTCAGTGTTCATTACAGGTTATTATCTGTTTACTTCTAATACTATCATTAACAACATTCTTAATTATTAATATGGTTCACCATTAATCATTTAGTGTTTATTATAGATTATTAAGTGTTTAATCCTATTAATATGGTTTCTAATTATTTTGGGGTTTTACACTTTCACTTTTGCACTCCTTAAATGTTTATATTAAGTGTTTATTAGTGGGTAATCCCTATAATTACTTTTTCTTTGTCACTTAGTTGATTTTATATTCTCACTATCTCTCTCATTACAAATATTATTTATACTATTAATAAGTTTATGTCTTTATAGAGTTTTTTATCACATCGAACTCTAATTCTTGGGTTAGTGTACTTTTATTTTTCACATTACTTTATTGGGTTTTATCAAATCATTTACATTTATCTTTCAATCGATAATAATACTTATTTCTTACATTGGTTAGTTATTGGTTTTGTTTCCAATATTACTTTTGAGTGTACCATTTCTCCTTTTCATATTCTATATTATTTGTCTGTGTTTTCTCATTCGGTTTCACTTTATTTCCTTTATACTTGGTTAGTTTCATGTTCATTTTCCTTCTTCTTATTTTGTTTCATTTTATTTTAGTTTTCTCCTTCTCATTTGGTTTTATTTCATTTGGTTGTATAGAGTCATTCACTTCCTTCAATTGGTTTCATTCTTGTTTGGTTTCGTTTTTCCCTTCTCCTTTTGTTTCTTATTATTTGGTCAATCACTTGGGTTAGGTCATGTCGTCGTTTGTCGTGTCATTGTCATTTTATTTTTCATTATTTTAAACATTTTATTATACGAATTATTTTTTATATTGTGGATTCATCTTTTTTATCCCTGGTATTGGGGTGGCTTATTTGTGTTGTAACAATATATATATATATATATATATATATATATATATATATTATAAGAAACCTAAATATAGTACGTCCTTCTTTTGTAAATCCCCACGTTGTTGGCGTCAATTTATAAGAATTCCGCGATTAGGGGTTTTATTGTTTATTATTATAATCAAATTTACGTTACGTTTAAATTAACTTGAAACAAAATAAATAAAAGAGTGGTTGTTGTTTAAATTTAAACTCGTAGTTAAAATATTAAAAGTCTCATTAACACAAAATTCATCTATGGGGGAAGTGTTCCTTGGAGATAACTCAATGTTGAGAATGGTTGTTTCTACTTGAAGGTGACCAATGTAGTAAAGTATTTTACCATACAACATTCAAGTTACTCACAGTGTTTACAATGGTTTAAATACTCTTGTTTTTAAAGAATTCCCTTGTATTAAACAAAAAATAATAAAGTTGATTATATTTATGTTAGATTATCTTAAATTAAAACATGAAGTATGGCAGTTGATTGCTTGATAGTAGATCTCGTCTGGTTGAAACTGGTTGTAGAAACTTCTTCTGATTACAGGTAGTCTGAGTAAGTCAAGTCCTGTAAAGTCTGGACAATATCATAAACAAACATATACTTTTACGTACCTGATTGCGTTTACTTGAAGCTCACTAAACTGTCAACTCAGCTTACATTCATCAACTCCCTTTAGTTGCAAGGTTATGTCACCTTGTTTATTAAATTAGTGGGCGCCACACGGATTTATTTAGGGAAAATCCCGTGTAAAACCCGTTCATAAAAATTATTAAATGGAAAGAAAATTTAAAATAGTTGAGTACCACTTTTTGGCAATGCTATTCCAATATGTCAAACACAACAGAAGGTTGTTTAAGTTTATTAAAAGAAACTATTTAATTATTCAACAAAATAAAATAAATCAAATCAGGTGATGCTGTTAATAATGGGTTTATTTGCACCCTTATAGTGAATTCAAAAAATACACATAATATAACATACAAAGTTGTACAATGAAAAATTAATTATTATATGCCTCATACGGCTTGCTCAGAACATGAGTTATAAATCTGGTTAAGTCCAGATACTATTTATTGTAATATAAAATTATTACAATTATTAATATTAGTATTATTGTTATTATGATCGTTATTATTATCTCAGTTGTGAATTCTTTGAGACACGAAAGAAAACAATTATGCCTACACAGTATCCAATGATACAATTGATCAAAAAATTTGAAGTTACTTTGACCAAGTAATTAAAATAAAAAAAACGATCTATTGTAAGATCGTGCGTTTCATTAACGCTTGCTTTTCTAATGACAATATTATTCAATTGAGGACCCTTACAACTAACATATAGCTTACTTACTAATAACAAATTTGAATAATAAATCGAAACGTGGTGTAATCTTAAATACTGTTTTTGTGTTTTGTGTCAGTACAGGTTATGGTAGCAAAATACAAGTTATTGCGCTCAGATCAAGAATAATAATGATTGCACTTTTACCTTCGTGGTTTTAATTATTTTAATTAAAACCTTTTATCACTTAAGTAATCGGATTATAGAGATTACTTTCTTTCGGCACTAATTCGCACTAGAACAGAAATTCGATCCTCTTCTGATAAAAATGGATCGTGAATACTGACAATAAATTATTTTCTGTTCGTTATTCCCGCACAAAATTAAAATAAACTGCACTTGAACACTGTAGTTGATTGATGATGCACTTGAAGTAAAGTTTCTCGTTGTTAACTATTGGTTCCAGAGTACAAGGTAGCTGACGCTATGTGTTATAAGAAAAACGTAGCAGAGACGAGCGTACGTCTGTTCAGCTCGTTAGTTAGTAAAGGTCTCCCCTCAAAATTCGCCGGTCTGTCTTTTTATACCCACCTTTTGGATTGGGCTTAGGTAAAATTATCATTTTATAACTAATTTTCCTATTGGTCCAGACAGGTGAGACGAAGATGACGTATCACTTTTTGGCGGTTGGTAACGGTTTTTCTAACCGTCGAATGTTGAGATGATTGACAGGTCGCTTCTGCTGTCATTGTTATTATTATTGGTACTCAGATTCCTGATATACATTTATAAAATGATGCTAACAGTTGTCATACGCTTAATACCGTCACGATTGAGTTGATATTATTATCAAATTAAAGATTGTTTTGTTTCCTTTAAATTGATATCACTCGATCTCGGATTATCTTCACCTTAACCGACATTGTTAGAAAATCAATGTTCGGGTACACTATTCTTACTGTCGTCTGCTCTTTATGAGTCGCCGATTTTACACTTTTTAGTTAACCTTTCTCGTATCCACATAACATTTTATTAAACAAATGTTTATGTGCGGACTCCATTAATACTGTACTGACGTTTTTTTTTCACTGAACTTTACTTTTACACCTTAATCCTATACATAGTAATAAATGATCCTACTGACTAATGACATTTTGTTTACTGTTAGTTAGTTTTGAGCTACTATTTACAAATAAAATCGTGGCTAAACCTATCGTTTTAATATCATTTTTCGTTATGTTAATGCATAACCATTGTTCTGGTGCATTTTATTTTGCACTGGTGATAATTATTGATAGTCATTTCATTGACTAATGTTTGGTCTAAGTTTGTTAAGTGTAGAATATCGCCTACACTGAAATTTGGCCTTTATAATGCCTATGGGTTCTCAATTCGGTAAATTACAGAGACATCTTATTGGTATAAGGTTCTCTTATATAGTTAGCTCTCTTTTCTGACAGGTACATGTGATGCAGAAATACATCTTAGTTCCTACAATATAGCCATTGTTAACATTGGTTTTGGTATTCATTATCTACTGTTCATAGTCACACTTATTATCAGAAAAATGCTGATTTTGGCTTTCACAGTATTTAACTGCTAATTCGTTTGTTTTTTGTTTATAAATGACACTCGGTTTACATTAACCATTTACTGAATTGACAGTTGAATTTAAATCTATTCTGTCCATTAGTTCGTTTTAGTCTCAGTCTAGTTGTAGTGTCAAACAGCTATTGGGTTACTGTTTCCCATGGCACTTCTGCTTTATTCTTCTCTCTTGGTTTCTTCTTTCTTGTTTATTTTGACTATTCTATACCTATTTACATGGTTATTCTGTTTTATGAAATCTAATAACATACACTTAGGTTAGGTGACATCTTGTGATGTTACATAATACACCCTCTTTAAAATTGATCATTTGAAAAATCTATATTTTGTAAAGTTATCAATTCATGTCAGTTTCTTAGTATACTTCAATAAAGAAATTTTCTCTTGTATTCCTAGATTTTTTAAACATATTATTGGTGTATTACTCTAGGTTGGCTCTTTATACAATAGTACAATTCTTAATTTACTAGTAATTTCAAGCTGCTTACTCTCTGAATCATTTAACTATAATGGATCTTGTTTCTCAAGTTAATTATTCCCTGTTTTATTTACATTCTACTTTCTCACTACATATCTTTGCATTCGTGATCATTTGATGGTTATAATAATTTATACCTCACAGATTCTTTCATAATATTCCTTGATATAATAAAACAATATAATTCCCTAACTGTAGTAGAGGTTCTGGAATCAGGGTGGCTCACTATGGCTAACATCCTCTGCCGTTCCTCCCTACACATTCTCAGATTCAGAGGCATTACTCTTCTCTGTCTGAGTAAAAATAAACATTGCACCTGGCAATAGTTGCACTATCACAACTCAAAAAAATATCACATATCATTCGTATTCAATAATATAATATATTCCCTATAATATACAAGGTATCAGAGGTTTTCATTTAGATCACATTTCTATCTTTATACTTGCTAACATACTTTCTTTTTTTACAGGTAATTACTTCCTTTAGACTTGGTGTTTTTTAGCTATGCTTTTATCAGCTATATAGTTACTTATTTACTAGTTAACAATTTGTTATGGTTCATTTAAATATTTTTAAGATTATACACTTGTTTAGATGCTTATAGTACTTATGCATCCATTTGTTCTATCTAGAGTTCACAATATATTTCTGTTTTCACTATGGTTCATTAAATCTTTCTTAACGAGTTATATTCCTCCTGAACTATCAGGCTTACATTGTTTGTATACTAAATGGTTTTCTTTTTTTTCTGATGTTCTCTGACATATTCTTATGATGTATAATATTTGATAATTGACACACATTTCTCTTTCCTTTCATTTCATTATAACAATAGTTATTCTTACAATTAATACTCTTTGTTATTTTTTCTTCTCTACTCCTTCAAGTGATGGTGGTTTTCACTTATTCTGGATGATTTTATACACTATATACTATGCTGTAATTACAATTTCATTTGACAATATACTAATATCTATTTCATAGACATTCTTGGGGTTTTCATGGTTTGTTTCACAAATATTAATTTTTTTTCTTTCCTTACATTCCATAATAATGTCCTTCTTTTTATTTTACACACTTTGTTATACTGCCTCTCTACTCCTTCAAAGGTTAGTTGGGTGAACCTTTATTCTGGACGATTTTAACTTAGCATTTGAGTTTTATGAGAGGTATACTATAATCATTTTATAAACATTATGTCACATAGAATATTCATCTGGATACATATTTTTCTCTAGGTATAGTACAGTAATTGCATTTTTTTATTAAATCATTTGATTGACCTTATCTAATATTCTATCCCCTGGGGTAATAGGTCTGGTACATTTTCATCATTAACAAATGGTTTGGTTTACATCTTAAATCTACACACTTTTGGTAACTTGGTAAGGCAGATTGACTAGTTATAGCTAATTGGTTACCTTCAATATTTTTGGTAATTTAACAACAAATGAGTTTGTTTATAGTAGTGGTTTTTTCCAAGATAGATATTTTACTTTTTTATAACATAAACGTTTGGGTGAGGAATGTTGCTTCCTATTACATATTATCTCTCCTTAATATTCATCATTGCTTATTCGCCGATATTCATGGGGTTATTTGTGCTCTTCCACTCTATTGGGTCTATAATTGGGATATCTGACATATGTTCCGTACTAGTGGTTTTGGAGATACCTTACTATCAAGCGGTTCTTCCACTTAGCGGCTACCAGATAGTCATTGGCTCCCCGTTTCCTTGCCTTCTTCCTCTCATCATCTTTGGTATTACTGTGTTCATTGTACTCTGGGCCTGGGTTATTGTTGATGTCTGGCCCTTCTTCTAATCCGGGTTGACCTTTGTCCGTTTCCTGGTTGGATTCTTCCACCGCTTGGTCCCTCTTTTTCCGCATTTCCCTTATCCTTTGGGCGTACCCTTCAATAAGCTGGTCCAGTCGTTCTTGATCATTTTCCTTCTCCCTGTGAAGCCTCTTTCTTCTAGGAATATTCGCCTTAAATACCTCATTGTTTATGACCTTCTCCGTCATAACATAGTCACTGGCATGTAACATTGTTTCAATCGTTCCGTCATCTGGGTCACTAATTAAATGGTTTAATGATTGGTTATTCATTAAGGAATCGATTGATTTTGTTTGGTGTATTTTATTTGGTGGTACATTTAATTTAATCGGATTCTTATTTAATTTTTTACCCACGGTTTTATGGTGATTTATTTTTAATATTTTCATGAAGTCTTGTTTATACTTCTTACCATTGGTCCTTGCTCTATGACGAATAATTGGGTTGTCTACGAAGTTAATTAATCCACTCCTAGTCATTTCTAATATTTCCTTTGTAATCCTTGTTTTCTTAGAGCGTATCATTCTCTTTATCTTTGTCTCTTTCTCTCCTGTTCTCTTTATTACCTTGTCCTTTACATTTTTAATGGTAGCTTCTTTATGCTGAATGTTCTCTTCATTCCTATGGTGTGTATCCTCAGGCACCAATGCTTTCGAGTCCTCTTTATTCTCAGTTTGTTGACCCGTGTCTTCAGATTGTAGACTTAATTCTTCTCTCCACTTCCGGTTATCCTCAATTATTGACTCGATATTCTTATTTAATAACCCGAAGTTCCTCTGATTCTCTTCCCGGAAAGTTTCCATATTTTTCTTCATCTGTCCGAATTGTTCCATCATCATTCTCATCATTTTCTGGAAACTTGGCGGCTCCATCGATGCTATTTCCTTAGGTTGGTTTTTTATGGTGTCACTTCTTGGTGTGTCAGGCATGTTAATTTTTTCGTGTCTACCGGGCTAATATAAAATATAAAAAATATATTTATTTAATATTTTTTAAGCCACACTAGTTGGTGCGCCAATTTGTAATGAACCGCGATTGGGTGTTCTTATTTTAAAATTATTATGTTTATTATTATAATCAAATTTACGTTACGTTTAAATTAACTTGAAACAAAATAAATAAAAGAGTGGTTGTTGTTTAAATTTAAGCTCGTAGTTAAAATATTAAAAGTCTCATTAACACAAAATTCATCTATGGGGGAAGTGTTCCTTGGAGATAACTCAATGTTGAGAATGGTTGTTTCTACTTGAAGGTGACCAATGTAGTAAAGTATTTTACCATACAACATTCAAGTTACTCACAGTGTTTACAATGGTTTAAATACTCTTGTTTTTAAAGAATTCCCTTGTATTAAACAAAAAATAATAAAGTTGATTATATTTATGTTAGATTATCTTAAATTAAAACATGAAGTATGGCAGTTGATTGCTTGATAGTAGATCTCGTCTGGTTGAAACTGGTTGTAGAAACTTCTTCTGATTACAGGTAGTCTGAGTAAGTCAAGTCCTGTAAAGTCTGGACAATATCATAAACAAACATATACTTTTACGTACCTGATTGCGTTTACTTGAAGCTCACTAAACTGTCAACTCAGCTTACATTCATCAACTCCCTTTAGTTGCAAGGTTATGTCACCTTGTTTATTAAATTAGTGGGCGCCACACGGATTTATTTAGGGAAAATCCCGTGTAAAACCCGTTCATAAAAATTATTAAATGGAAAGAAAATTTAAAATAGTTGAGTACCACTTTTTGGCAATGCTATTCCAATATGTCAAACACAACAGAAGGTTGTTTAAGTTTATTAAAAGAAACTATTTAATTATTCAACAAAATAAAATAAATCAAATCAGGTGATGCTGTTAATAATGGGTTTATTTGCACCCTTATAGTGAATTCAAAAAATACACATAATATAACATACAAAGTTGTACAATGAAAAATTAATTATTATATGCCTCATACGGCTTGCTCAGAACATGAGTTATAAATCTGGTTAAGTCCAGATACTATTTATTGTAATATAAAATTATTACAATTATTAATATTAGTATTATTGTTATTATGATCGTTATTATTATCTCAGTTGTGAATTCTTTGAGACACGAAAGAAAACAATTATGCCTACACAGTATCCAATGATACAATTGATCAAAAAATTTGAAGTTACTTTGACCAAGTAATTAAAATAAAAAAAACGATCTATTGTAAGATCGTGCGTTTCATTAACGCTTGCTTTTCTAATGACAATATTATTCAATTGAGGACCCTTACAACTAACATATAGCTTACTTACTAATAACAAATTTGAATAATAAATCGAAACGTGGTGTAATCTTAAATACTGTTTTTGTGTTTTGCGTCAGTACAGGTTATGGTAGCAAAATACAAGTTATTGCGCTCAGATCAAGAATAATAATGATTGCACTTTTACCTTCGTGGTTTTAATTATTTTAATTAAAACCTTTTATCACTTAAGTAATCGGATTATAGAGATTACTTTCTTTCGGCACTAATTCGCACTAGAACAGAAATTCGATCCTCTTCTGATAAAAATGGATCGTGAATACTGACAATAAATTATTTTCTGTTCGTTATTCCCGCACAAAATTAAAATAAACTGCACTTGAACACTGTAGTTGATTGATGATGCACTTGAAGTAAAGTTTCTCGTTGTTAACTATTGGTTCCAGAGTACAAGGTAGCTGACGCTATGTGTTATAAGAAAAACGTAGCAGAGACGAGCGTACGTCTGTTCAGCTCGTTAGTTAGTAAAGGTCTCCCCTCAAAATTCGCCGGTCTGTCTTTTTATACCCACCTTTTGGATTGGGCTTAGGTAAAATTATCATTTTATAACTAATTTTCCTATTGGTCCAGACAGGTGAGACGAAGATGACGTATCACTTTTTGGCGGTTGGTAACGGTTTTCCTAACCGTCGAATGTTGAGATGATTGACAGGTCGCTTCTGCTGTCATTGTTATTATTATTGGTACTCAGATTCCTGATATACATTTATAAAATGATGCTAACAGTTGTCACACGCTTAATACCGTCACGATTGAGTTGATATTATTATCAAATTAAAGATTGTTTTGTTTCCTTTAAATTGATATCACTCGATCTCGGATTATCTTCACCTTAACCGACATTGTTAGAAAATCAATGTTCGGGTACACTATTCTTACTGTCGTCTGCTCTTTATGAGTCGCCGATTTTACACTTTTTAGTTAACCTTTCTCGTATCCACATAACATTTTATTAAACAAATGTTTATGTGCGGACTCCATTAATACTGTACTGACGTTTTTTTTTCACTGAACTTTACTTTTACACCTTAATCCTATACATAGTAATAAATGATCCTACTGACTAATGACATTTTGTTTACTGTTAGTTAGTTTTGAGCTACTATTTACAAATAAAATCGTGGCTAAACCTATCGTTTTAATATCATTTTTCGTTATGTTAATGCATAACCATTGTTCTGGTGCATTTTATTTTGCACTGGTGATAATTATTGATAGTCATTTCATTGACTAATGTTTGGTCTAAGTTTGTTAAGTGTAGAATATCGCCTACACTGAAATTTGGCCTTTATAATGCCTATGGGTTCTCAATTCGGTAAATTACAGAGACATCTTATTGGTATAAGGTTCTCTTATATAGTTAGCTCTCTTTTCTGACAGGTACATGTGATGCAGAAATACATCTTAGTTCCTACAATATAGCCATTGTTAACATTGGTTTTGGTATTCATTATCTACTGTTCATAGTCACACTTATTATCAGAAAAATGCTGATTTTGGCTTTCACAGTATTTAACTGCTAATTCGTTTGTTTTTTGTTTATAAATGACACTCGGTTTACATTAACCATTTACTGAATTGACAGTTGAATTTAAATCTATTCTGTCCATTAGTTCGTTTTAGTCTCAGTCTAGTTGTAGTGTCAAACAGCTATTGGGTTACTGTCTCCCATGGCACTTCTGCTTTATTCTTCTCTCTTGGTTTCTTCTTTCTTGTTTATTTTGACTATTCTATACCTATTTACATGGTTATTCTGTTTTATGAAATCTAATAACATACACTTAGGTTAGGTGACATCTTGTGATGTTACAATATATATATATTATAACGACCTTTTCAACTATCACTCTACTTTCTATATATAATGATAGAACAAATCTTACTTACCCGTGACTTTTTCTTTACCTGGGCGCCAGAACAAATCCCAGATACAAATGACACGGATTCAGCTTAGCTCAGAGCACAGAGACACACTATCTCAGGATTCGTTCAGTGAGTGTGGAATTTAAGGGGAATCGTTACAAATAACTCTTAAAATGTGTTGAAGTTTGTTTAATTAATGATTCTGTTATTGTATTAATTTCTTTAAAAGCTAAGTTAATGACTTACTGCTTACCTAAATCTTATTGGTTAATGAGTGTGTTTGAAAAGTGAAGACTAAAACGTCCAAACGACCAATTGCTCTTATCTGGTTTATTTAGGGATTTTGTATCTCCCAAACCAGTGCTAAAGAACGGGTCTGCAATAATTTACACGTTCAATACTACACCTCACTCTCCATTCAACACTCCTATATTACTTTATATCTAATCTTAATAATTAAATACAGAATTTGAATTTATATAGTGTCTTTTTAAAAATTGTTTATTGATTTAATTATTTAGTTTGTTATTTATGTTCATTGATCAATGAATATATTTCTTATCTGATTGATGCGCCGACCGTAGATAGTAATCAGTAGAGACTCCTTTTGATGGGGACGGCTCAGAAGAAATGATGTTGACCAATAACGTTGACTGATGATCCTGGACAATTACAGATGCTGTAGCTACTCTGGTGCACGGGTCACTTCACTGTTACTTAATTATTTATTAATTAATTTGTTATTACGCAGCGAGCTTATTTATTGAACCTTACTAGTTCCTCTACTACTGCGGACCACTTCGTGAACCGTTTATTTAAATAAATACTTTGCGTTGTTTGTGCAATTTAGCTCGTGTTTAACACACGTCTTGCTTATTTAATGCCCGAACGAAGAGTGCTCAATTCCCTCATTCTGAGTTGGCGTCTCCTCTAAATACAGGATTCTGATTGGTTGTTCCAAATAAATCATGCGTTTTCCACTTGAAACAATATCGAACAAGTCGGTCAAACGCTCCTTAACAAGTTTGAGATGGTAGAGAATTACTGGCTAATTTCATACTTCCTCTGTTTGCAAATCGTTTGATTACAGGTATTTGCAAACGTGATTTCAAAGATCTGACCACAGAATATTATTGCTTTGGTCTTTCTCTGTATGTGTGTGAAAACACCTAATTCGTACCTAGCCTAATTCTCTAGTTATATCTCTTGGCGTTCTTCTTCTGTATAACTTCTTTAAATATTAATTATATTAGTTGATATTTTGGCTACTTATAGAGCTTTAATTGCTGAACACTATGCAGGTTTCAGAATTGCCATATATTTATTAGTTTTGAAGATATTGCAGTTTTAATAAATAAAATTAATTGAATAAAATTTCATGTCTGTGCCCGCATCAGTAGTAGCAGTGACGATGTTAGACAGAGATGGCTGCGATTATTCCCTCTCTCTCTTGCTTACGCCGCTAGACTAGCACAGTTTGACACTTTCATATAACGATCTGATAGGTCGACTATATGAATCGTTATATATACCACCACTCGTTATAAAAAAATTTGATTATTTAAGAAATACATAAAAATTTTTTTTCTTCTTGTATACTTTTACACTAATTAAAATTTGCACATATAAATTTTGCACTTTTTTTTATTTGCACTTTTGGTTTTTCTTGCATAAAATTTGCACTAATACAATTTTGCTTACTTCTACCTTATAGCTAATTATTACAATATGTTACTTAACCTAACATGGCATACACATATTAGATATTTATATCAACATTAATACTTTAATCACAATTTTGACTTAATGGACATCAATAATCAAAACAACAATACTGACATTTATTCAACTCCTTCTTATTAACATTGACATTGATTCAAAGACATTTCTAAAATTTTGTTTGACCACGTTTGTTTCACATACCTCATTGGCTCAAACCATTGTTTCCTTATTGCTCTATATTTTGTCTATATTTCCTCAAACTATCCCCATGGTACTTTTCTATAATTTTTTTTTTTTCAGCGTCTTTTAATATGTATGTTCCTCCATCATACAGCTTGGTAATAATAATTTCCACCTATGGGAACATAGCTTATATAGCTCATATATGGAAAATCCTGGTTTGGTGTTGGTAACCGCACTTCTCCAAGCTACACTAATCCTAGGGTCTTCTTGTTGATGGGTCCCTATTTCCTTAAGTTGTCTAACTACTTCAAAAGTTCTGCTACATGCTTTACCGCGTAAATACCTATATCAGTGTTACTACTTTTACTGTTAACTGTATCCATGTTGTTTTCTGATGGTGGGTTTCTACTAAGTACATCTGCTACCAAGTTGTCTTTCGCTTTACAATATTGTATTTCAAACTGGTACTCTTGTATAGCCAAGATCTAGCGAGTCAGACGAGCACCAAGCAATTTACACTTTAATAAAAATACTAACGCCTTATTGTCGGTGATTATAGTAAGTTTAGCACCCAGAATATAACTTCTAAACTTTGACAGGCTATGCACTATCGCTAATAGCTCTTTTTCTGTCGTAAAATAAGTTAATTCCGCCCCTTTAAGTGTGCGACTTACAAATCCTAATACCGCTTTTTGGCCCTTCTCATCTATCTGATATAAGTGTGCTCCTATAGCAATATTGCTGGCGTCAGTTAGTAAATAAAATCTTTCTCCTACCCTCGGATGATGTAATATAACAGTATTTATAAAAAGACTTTGTACTTGTTGTAGCGCTTCATCGTGGTCCCTTGTCCACCTCCATTTAATCCCTTTGTTTAACAACTTCAACAATGGATCAGTACTTTCCGTGTATTTACTTGTAAACCTCTGATAGTAGTTAGCTAAACCTAGAAATTACTTTAGCTGCTTGCAGTTCTTTGGAGTTGGAAATTCTTGTATGGCTTTTACCTTCTCTGGGTCCATGGTTATTCCTTCCACTGAGATTCGGTGACCTAAAAACTTAATTTCCTCCTTACCAAACTCTGATTTCCGTAGATTCAGCGTCATGTTTGCTGATCTTAATTTTGCAAAAATATTTCTTAAATGTTGTAAGTGCTCCTCGAATGTTTGTGACACACATAGAATATCATCTACGAACACTAGTGTATACTTCTCTACCTCATTACCTAAGGCACTGTCTAAACACCTTACCATTGCAGCTAAGCTGGTGCTCAGGCCAAAAGGTACAACTTTAAATTGGTAGCACTTGTTTTTATACCAAAATGCCGTATACTGTCTATCACATTTGCGGATTGGAATTTGCCAAAATCCGGATGTTAAGTCAAGTTTGGTCATGTACTTAACTCCATTCCATTTTTGGAACAATTCTTCCACACTCCTTGCACACTCGTAATCAGGTATTAATAAAGAATTTAATTTCCTGGCATCAAGGCATAAGCGGATACTCCCGTTCGGCTTGGTGACAACTACTAAAGGGTTAATATAGGGACTTCTTGCCCTCTCTATAACTCCATTCGCTAACATCTGTTGGACCTCTTTTTCCACTTCCTCTCTATAGTGTAAAGGGATTGGATAAGTCCTTTGCACAAATGATGCGTTTTCAGTAAGTGTTAACTGATGTTCATAGAACTTAGCTCTTCCAGGCTCTGTTCTAAAAACATCCCTATACTCATAGACAAGTTGCTGAATTTGGTTCTGTTGCTTGTTGTTCAACTCAGTCCCGATGTTGATTTCTGGAGTATCTTCAATACAGTGCTGGTCACTCCTAACGTAAACTACTGGTTTCTCTCCATACCCTTTTATGACACTTACCGACTTCCAATGCTTAAATTCATTAATGTTTACACTGATTTTCTTGGTATTTATTTACATCGTGATGGTATTTCTTTTGAAATTTATTTCTGTCTTCCATTCAAGTAACGTATCTACCCCGATAATACAGTCATGAAAGAGTTTCGGGACTATAAGAGCTACAATTTGGGTTTGGGTACCATTTATATTGATAGGTAAATAAATTTGTTCAGTTATCTTTTGCATTTTGGCTCCAGTGGCTCCCTGTACATTACAATTTTTTATGGGTAGTCTGCAACAATTAAGCAACTGACTATTATTTTCTACAAACTTTGAGCTGACACAGGTTACCTCACTGCCGGTGTCCATTAACGCTTTTACTAGTAGATTACTGATTTCACAAATTATTTCTGGACATTCAGGATAATGGTTTCTACCCACTTCTTGCTCTTCTTTTAACAAGAACTCCCTATCGTTCACTTGATTTATATTATTTGTTAATTTCCTTTTAACTGTATTAACGGGTTGTTTCACTGCAGGTAATGGTAGATTTAGTTTTGTTTCTTTTCTACCTGCAGTGGCTTCCCGTTTCCTGTATTCGTTTTACTAGTAGACGGTTGTGGCTCGGTAGATGATATGGCTGTCTTACATACCTTAAACCCTTTACTTGGTCGGGTTTCAACGCTCCTACTTCTACCCTTCTCTTCCAATTCCTGCCGATATTGGGGTTTGTTACCCGGATATGGGGTAAATTTTTTTCTTTTGGGCGCTCATTGTCTCTTCTCCTTGTTGGGTAGAAAGTTGGTTCCTGATGATCGCCTCTAGGGTGGTTACTCAGCTGATTATTTACTCGCTTCAGGTCCCTCTTTAGGTCTTGACATTCATCCACGACCATTATAAACTTTTCTAGAGTATCCACTCCTCTAGTAGTGGTTGCTACTCTAGTGCGTTCCGAGAAATAATGCGCTAGCTTATACACTAGGTCTCTCTCCTCCATTGGTGGTGTTAAATGCTTTACTTGTGCCATTACGTTTAGCACATAGTTGGTGGCTGTCATATTCATGGACGGGTGATAATTACCAAATTCCAGATGATCACGCAACCTTCTTGGAATCTGTATGTTCCAGTATTGAGCAAGGAATTTCTCTCTGAAGTCGGCGTAAGTTTGGACTCAGTTCGAGATGACTTTCCACCACGTACCTACCCAATTCTTGAGGAATTGGCTTAACATGTCCTTCTTGTCCTCGTCGTCCATCAGTGGGTTTACGCGAGTTACATAAGCCTCAAACAGCCTTAGAAACTCCACAGGATTCTCATGTGGGTTTCCTGAGAATACAAGGTTTTCCGGTTCTTCCTTATAGCTGCCACACCTCACGACTTTGGTTTGCTGTGACTTCATTGCCTTAGTCAGATCTTCCCGCATTACCCTTAATTGCTGTTCTACCTTTTGATGTACTTTGTCTCGGTCAGCCTTACTCTCTACTTGTTTCTTAACCTCCTTAATATTTTCACCCAGTTGGGTGCACTCTACCCTATTACTCTGGATTTCTTCTTTATTTAGAAGCGTTTGGGTTTTTAACTCAGCAGTTACTTCGCTGAATTGTTGGTTAATAAGGGTTACTTTCTGTTCTAACCGTTCATGAAATTCGTTTCTAAATTTTTTTAGTTTTTCGTCTTGGCGGCGAAAATTAGTACTTACTTGTTTCTTAAATTCCTCTATTGTAGCTTTAACCTCTTCGGTATGCTTATCAAACTTAAGATTACTCTCATCTATTTTGCTATTGGTACTATCTATTTTACTAGCTAAATTAGCTATTTCTTCATCTATTTTAAATGTAGCTTCTTTACTACGTTGTTCTATTTGACTAGTTAAATTTTTGTTTATTTGTTTCATTTCGCTAGATAAGTATTTATTAGTTTGCTCTATTTTATTATTAACATCATTTATTAATTTTTTATTACTTTCTTCTAAATTTTGATTATTTTCTTCATTTTTATTATTTGTATCTTTTATTTCACTAGATAATTGACTCTTTGTATTTTCAATTTTACTTTCAATTTTACTATTATTTTCATACATTTTAGTGGTCAACTGCATGAACATTTGTTCAATTGCTGCCATATCTACTGCTTGTGATTTAGCCATTTTTTTTTTCAATAACTATTTAACAAAGTTTATTTTATTATTTAACCCTTCAACAGTTATTTGTAACCTTAAATATTCCACTTCGTTTCAAATTAAGTATTATTACAATTCAAACTAGTCACTTGGGTTAATATCGGTTTAATCGAGTTTACTCTGGCCCATTAGTTGCGGCAACAAATTATATAACGACCTTTTCATCTATCAATCTACTTTTTATATATAATGATAGAACAAATCTTACTTACCCGTGACTTTTTCTTTACCTGGGCGCCAGAACAAATCCCAGATACAAATGACACGGATTCAGCTTAGCTCAGAGCACAGAGACACACTATCTCAGGATTTGTTCAGTGAGTGTGGAATTTAAGGGGAATCGTTACAAATAACTCTTAAAATGTGTTGAAGTTTGTTTAATTAATGATTCTGTTATTGTATTAATTTCTTTAAAAGCTAAGTTAATGACTTACTGCTTACCTAAATCTTATTGGTTAATGAGTGTGTTTGAAAAGTGAAGACTAAAACGTCCAAACGACCAATTGCTCTTATCTGGTTTATTTAGGGATTTTGTATCTCCCAAACCAGTGCTAAAGAACGGGTCTGCAATAATTTACACGTTCAATACTACACCTCACTCTCCATTCAACACTCCTATATTACTTTATATCTAATCTTAATAATTAAATACAGAATTTGAATTTATATAGTGTCTTTTTAAAAATTGTTTATTGATTTAATTATTTAGTTTGTTATTTATGTTCATTGATCAATGAATATATTTCTTATCTGATTGATGCGCCGACCGTAGATAGTAATCAGTAGAGACTCCTTTTGATGGTTCGGCTCAGAAGAAATGATGTTGACCAATAACGTTGACTGATGATCCTGGACAATTACAGATGCTGTAGCTACTCTGGTGCACAGGTCACTTCACTGTTACTTAATTATTTATTAATTAATTTGTTATTACGCAGCGAGCTTATTTATTGAACCTTACTAGTTCCTCTACTACTGCGGACCACTTCGTGAACCGTTTATTTAAATAAATACTTTGCGTTGTTTGTGCAATTTAGCTCGTATTTAACACACGTGTTGCTTATTTAATGCCCGAACGAAGAGTGCTCAATTCCCTCATTCTGAGTTGGCGTCTCCTCTAAATACAGGATTCTGATTGGTTGTTCCAAATAAATCATGCGTTTTCCACTTGAAACAATATCGAACAAGTCGGTCAAACGCTCCTTAACAAGTTTGAGATGGTAGAGAATTACTGGCTAATTTCATACTTCCTCTGTTTGCAAATCGTTTGATTACAGGTATTTGCAAACGTGATTTCAAAGATCTGACCACAGAATATTATTGCTTTGGTCTTTCTCTGTATGTGTGTGAAAACACCTAATTCGTACCTAGCCTAATTCTCTAGTTATATCTCTTGGCGTTCTTCTTCTGTATAACTTCTTTAAATATTAATTATATTAGTTGATATTTTGGCTACTTATAGAGCTTTAATTGCTGAACACTATGCAGGTTTCAGAATTGCCATATATTTATTAGTTTTGAAGATATTGCAGTTTTAATAAATAAAATTAATTGAATAAAATTTCATGTCTGTGCCCGCATCAGTAGTAGCAGTGACGATGTTAGACAGAGATGGCTGCGATTATTCCCTCTCTCTCTTGCTTACGCCGCTAGACTAGCACAGTTTGACACTTTCATATAACGATCTGATAGGTCGACTATATGAATCGTTATATATACCACCACTCGTTATAAAAAAATTTGATTATTTAAGAAATACATAAAAATTTTTTTTCTTCTTGTATACTTTTACACTAATTAAAATTTGCACATATAAATTTTGCACTTTTTTTTATTTGCACTTTCGGTTTTTCTTGCATAAAATTTGCACTAATACAATTTTGCTTACTTCTACCTTATAGCTAATTATTACAATATGTTACTTAACCTAACATGGCATACACATATTAGATATTTATATGAACATTAATACTTTAATCACAATTTTGACTTAATGGACATCAATAATCAAAACAACAATACTGACATTTATTCAACTACTTCTTATTAACATTGACATTGATTCAAAGACATTTCTAAAATTTTGTTTGACCACGTTTGATTCACATACCTCATTGGCTCAAACCATTGTTTCCTTATTGCTCTATATTTTGTCTATATTTCCTCAAACTATCCCCATGGTACTTTTCTATAATTTTGTTTTTTTTTCAGCGTCTTTTAATATGTATGTTCCTCCATCATACAGCTTGGTAATAATAATTTCCACCTATGGGAACATAGCTTATATAGCTCATATATGGAAAATCCTGGTTTGGTGTTGGTAACCGCACTTCTCCAAGCTACACTAATCCTAGGGTCTTCTTGTTGATGGGTCCCTATTTCCTTAAGTTGTCTAACTACTTCAAAAGTTTTGCTACATGCTTTACCGCGTAAATACCTATATCAGTGTTACTACTTTTACTGTTAACTGTATCCATGTTGTTTTCTGATGGTGGGTTTCTACTAAGTACATCTGCTACCAAGTTGTCTTTCGCTTTACAATATTGTATTTCAAACTGGTACTCTTGTATAGCCAAGATCTAGCGAGTCAGACGAGCACCAAGCAATTTACACTTTAATAAAAATACTAACGCCTTATTGTCGGTGATTATAGTAAGTTTAGCACCCAGAATATAACTTCTAAACTTTGACAGGCTATGCACTATCGCTAATAGCTCTTTTTCTGTCGTAAAATAAGTTAATTCCGCCCCTTTAAGTGTGCGACTTACAAATCCTAATACCGCTTTTTGGCCCTTCTCATCTATCTGATATAAGTGTGCTCCTATAGCAATATTGCTGGCGTCAGTTAGTAAATAAAATCTTTCTCCTACCCTCGGATGATGTAATATAACAGTATTTATAAAAAGACTTTGTACTTGTTGTAGCGCTTCATCGTGGTCCCTTGTCCACCTCCATTTAATCCCTTTGTTTAACAACTTCAACAATGGATCAGTACTTTCCGTGTATTTACTTGTAAACCTCTGATAGTAGTTAGCTAAACCTAGAAATTACTTTAGCTGCTTGCAGTTCTTTGGAGTTGGAAATTCTTGTACGGCTTTTACCTTCTCTGGGTCCATGGTTATTCCTTCCACTGAGATTCGGTGACCTAAAAACTTAATTTCCTCCTTACCAAACTCTGATTTCCGTAGATTCAGCGTCATGTTTGCTGATCTTAATTTTGCAAAAATATTTCTTAAATGTTGTAAGTGCTCCTCGAATGTTTGTGACACACATAGAATATCATCTACGAACACTAGTGTATACTTCTCTACCTCATTACCTAAGGCACTGTCTAAACACCTTACCATTGCAGCTAAGCTGGTGCTCAGGCCAAAAGGTACAACTTTAAATTGGTAGCACTTGTTTTTATACCAAAATGCCGTATACTGTCTATCACATTTGCGGATTGGAATTTGCCAAAATCCGGATGTTAAGTCAAGTTTGGTCATGTACTTAACTCCATTCCATTTTTGGAACAATTCTTCCACACTCCTTGCGCACTCGTAATCAGGTATTAATAAAGAATTTAATTTCCTGGCATCAAGGCATAAGCGGATACTCCCGTTCGGCTTGGTGACAACTACTAAAGGGTTAATATAGGGACTTCTTGCCCTCTCTATAACTCCATTCGCTAACATCTGTTGGACCTCTTTTTCCACTTCCTCTCTATAGTGTAAAGGGATTGGATAAGTCCTTTGCACAAATGATGCGTTTTCAGTAAGTGTTAACTGATGTTCATAGAACTTAGCTCTTCCAGGCTCTGTTCTAAAAACATCCCTATACTCATAGACAAGTTGCTGAATTTGGTTCTGTTGCTTGTTGTTCAACTCAGTCCCGATGTTGATTTCTGGAGTATCTTCAATACAGTGCTGGTCACTCCTAACGTAAACTACTGGTTTCTCTCCATACCCTTTTATGACACTTACCGACTTCCAATGCTTAAATTCATTAATGTTTACACTGATTTTCTTGGTATTTATTTACATCGTGATGGTATTTCTTTTGAAATTTATTTCTGTCTTCCATTCAAGTAACGTATCTACCCCGATAATACAGTCATGAAAGAGTTTCGGGACTATAAGAGCTACAATTTGGGTTTGGGTACCATTTATATTGATAGGTAAATAAATTTGTTCAGTTATCTTTTGCATTTTGGCTCCAGTGGCTCCCTGTACATTACAATTTTTTATGGGTAGTCTGCAACAAATAAGCAACTGACTATTATTTTCTACAAACTTTGAGCTGACACAGGTTACCTCACTGCCGGTGTCCATTAACGCTTTTACTAGTAGATTACTGATTTCACAAATTATTTCTGGACATTCAGGATAATGGTTTCTACCCACTTCTTGCTCTTCTTTTAACAAGAACTCCCTATCGTTCACTTGATTTATATTATTTGTTAATTTCCTTTTAACTGTATTAACGGGTTGTTTCACTGCAGGTAATGGTAGATTTAGTTTTGTTTCTTTTCTACCTGCAGTGGCTTCCCGTTTCCCGTATTCGTTTTACTAGTAGACGGTTGTGGCTCGGTAGATGATATGGCTGTCTTACATACCTTAAACCCTTTACTTGGTCGGGTTTCAACGCTCCTACTTCTACCCTTCTCTTCCAATTCCTGCCGATATTGGGGTTTTGTTACCCGGATATGAGGTAAACCTTTTTTCTTTTGGGCGCTCATTGTCTCTTCTCCTTGTTGGGTAGAAAGTTGGTTCCTGATGATCGCCTCTAGGGTGGTTACTCAGCTGATTATTTACTCGCTTCAGGTCCCTCTTTAGGTCTTGACATTCATCCACGACCATTATAAACTTTTCTAGAGTATCCACTCCTCTAGTAGTGGTTGCTACTCTAGTGCGTTCCGAGAAATAACGCGCTAGCTTATACACTAGGTCTCTCTCCTCCATTGGTGGTGTTAAATGCTTTACTTGTGCCATTACGTTTAGCACATAGTTGGTGGCTGTCATATTCATGGACGGGTGATAATTACCAAATTCCAGATGATCACGCAACCTTCTTGGAATCTGTATGTTCCAGTATTGAGCAAGGAATTTCTCTCTGAAGTCGGCGTAAGTTTGGACTCGGTTCGAGATGACTTTCCACCACGTACCTATCCAATTCTTGAGGAATCGGCTTAACATGTCCTTCTTGTCCTCGTCGTCCATCAGTGGGTTTACGCGAGTTACATTAGCCTCAAACAGCCTTAGAAACTCCACAGGATTCTCATGTGGGTTTCCTGAGAATACAAGGTTTTCCGGTTCTTCCTTATAGCTGCCACACCTCACGACTTTGGTTTGCTGTGACTTCATTGCCTTAGTCAGATCTTCCCGCATTACCCTTAATTGCTGTTCTACCTTTTGATGTACTTCGTCTCGGTCAGCCTTACTCTCTACTTGTTTCTTAACCTCCTTAATATTTTCACCCAGTTGGGTGCACTCTACCCTATTACTCTGGATTTCTTCTTTATTTAGAAGCGTTTGGGTTTTTAACTCAGCAGTTACTTCGCTGAATTGTTGGTTAATAAGGGTTACTTTCTGTTCTAACCATTCATGAAATTCGTTTCTAAATTTTTTTAGTTTTTCGTCTTGGCGGCGAAAATTAGTACTTACTTGTTTCTTAAATTCCTCTATTGTAGCTTTAACCTCTTCGGTATGCTTATCAAACTTAAGATTACTCTCATCTATTTTGCTATTGGTACTATCTATTTTACTAGCTAAATTAGCTATTTCTTCATCTATTTTAAATGTAGCTTCTTTACTACTTTGTTCTATTTGACTAGTTAAATTTTCGTTTATTTGTTTCATTTCGCTAGATAAGTATTTATTAGTTTGCTCTATTTTATTATTAACATCATTTATTAATTTTTTATTACTTTCTTCTAAATTTTGATTATTTTCTTCATTTTTATTATTTGTATCTTTTATTTCACTAGATAATTGACTCTTTGTATTTTCAATTTTACTTTCAATTTTACTATTATTTTCATACATTTTAGTGGTCAACTGCATGAACATTTGTTCAATTGCTGCCATATCTACTGCTTGTGATTTAGCCATTTTTTTTTCAATAACTATTTAACAAAGTTTATTTTATTATTTAACCCTTCAACAGTTATTTGTAACCTTAAATATTCCACTTCGTTTCAAATTAAGTATTATTACAATTCAAACTAGTCACTTGGGTTAATATCGGTTTAATCGAGTTTACTCGGGCCTATTAGTTGCGCCAACAAATTATATAACAACCTTTTCATCTATCAATCTACTTTCTATATATAATGATAGAACAATCTTACTTACCCGTGACTTTTTTTTTACCTGGGCGCCAGAACAAATCCCAGATACAAATGACATGGATTCAGCTTAGCTCAGAGCACAGAGACACACTATCTCAGGATTCGTTCAGTGAGTGTGGAATTTAAGGGGAATCGTTACAAATAACTCTTAAAATGTGTTGAAGTTTGCTTAATTAACGATTCTGTTATTGTATTAATTTCTTTAAAAGCTAAGTTAATGACTTATTGCTTACCTAAATCTTATTGGTTAATGAGTGTGTTTGAAAAGCGAAGACTAAAACGTCCAAACGACCAATTATTGCTCTTATCTGGTTTATTTAGGGATTTTATACCCCCCAAACCAGTGCTAAAGAACGGGTCTGCAATAATTTGCACGTTCAAT
Organism: Magicicada septendecula; assembly: GCA_034769895.1. Taxonomy (NCBI): domain Eukaryota; kingdom Metazoa; phylum Arthropoda; class Insecta; order Hemiptera; family Cicadidae; genus Magicicada; species Magicicada septendecula. Next base: position 422,233,754 of record CM068367.1, on the reverse strand, counting down.
ACTACACCTCACTCTCCATTCAACACTCCTATATTACTTTATATCTAATCTTAATAATTAAATACAGAATTTGAATTTATATAGTGTCTTTTTAAAAATTGTTTATTGATTTAATTATTTAGTTTGTTATTTATGTTCATTGATCAATGAATATATTTCCTTATCTGATTGATGCGTCGACCGTAGATAGTAATCAGTAGACTCCTTTTGATGGTTCGGCTCAGAAGAAATGATGTTGACCAATAACGTTGACTGATGATCCTGGACAATTACAGATGCTGTAGCTACTCTGGTGCACAGGTCACTTCACTGTTATTTAATTATTTATTAATTAATTATTTAATTAATTAATTTGTTATTACGCAGCGAGCTTATTTATTCAACCTTACTAGTTCCTCTACTACTGCGGACCACTTCGCGAACCGTTTATTTAAATAAATACTTTGCGTTGTTTGTGCAATTTAGCTCGTATTTAACACGTCTTGCTTATTTAATGCCCAAACGAAGAGTGCTCAATTCCCTCATTCTGAGTTGGCGTCTCCTCTAAATACAGGATTCTGATTGGTTGTTCAAAATAAATCATGCGTTTTCCACTTGAAACAATATCGACCAAGTCGGTCAAACGCTCCTTAACAAGTTTGAGATGGTAGAGAATTAATGGCTAATTTCATACTTCCTCTGTCTGCAAATCGTTTGATTACAGGTATTTGCAAACGTGATTTCAAAGATCTGACCACAGAATATTATTGCTTTGGTCTTTCTCTGTATGTGTGTGAAAACACCTAATTCGTACCTAGCCTAATTCTCTAGTTATATCTCTTGGCGTTCTTCTTCTGTATAACTTCTTTAAATATTAATTATATTAGTTGATATTTTGGCTACTTATAGAGCTTTAATTGCTGAACACTATGCAGGTTTCAGAATTGCCATATATTTATTAGTTTTGAAGATATTGCAGTTTTAATAAATAAAATTGAATAAAATTTCATGTATGTGCCCGCATCAGTAGTAGCAGTGGCGATGTTAGACAGAGAAGGCTGCGATTATTCCCTCTCTCTCTTCCTTACGCTGCTAGACTAGCATAGTTTGACACTTTCATATAACGATCTGATAGGTCGACTATATGAATCGTTATAATATATATATTGTAACATGACATAAGGTAGTGAAAAATACATTGAGAATTAATTATAAAACAAAGAAGCTGAAGACGAGAAGAAAGGTCAAGAACTTATAAACTCAGAAATTAATAACCAAATGACAAAATGACAAATGACTAATAAACTGACGATGACTTGACTCAGTAGATTGGATAAATACAAGAAGAACAATGGAACAAGGAAGAAGGAACCAAGAACCAAATGTAATCAAGAAACTGATAACGAACATTGTAATCCCTAATAATGACCATAAAATATATGTAAACAAATGCACTAATGTAATTAGAGCATAGATGAGATGTACCTAGGGTAATAATGACGAATAAGAAAGATAGTAATGTTATGTATATTTTATTAATGAAGAAATGTACTTATAAATATAAGATAGGGAGTTAATAATAAACACACCCAAATGAATAGTGATAAAAATAATTAAAACCAGTAAACCATACTCTGAGGCAAATAAAGGCCACAGTTAATAACCAAAAGTAATCATTAGTGAAGGGAAAATAAAATAAATACTTATAACCAGTAACCCCATGATGATGTTAACATAAATAAACAACATAGTGAATAATATCAAGTGAGTGGAATAAAGAGTGTATTAATACAAAAGTAGTGACATGCAGTTATAGCATGTTACATATAATAAGTGAAAGTGAATAAATAAAAAACCTTCTATGAAGGAAAAAGTGTAGTGGGTGAACATAAAAAGGTATTTTAATTAGTAGACTGTATTAGAATATCTGAAAAACCTGTGATAAACTTTATGCTAGCAAGTAAGATGGAGTAATTATACTGTGTTTAATTTAAGCAATAGGTAATAAGAATTATGAAATAAGATAGAAATTAAGTCATTAGAATGAAAGGTAAACAAGAAAGATAGACACTGTTTTCTAGTGAAGGAATGAGGGAATAGAGTATATTGTGTAAAGTACAGTTTAATAGTAGTATAATAAGAGTTTTGTTGTTTAAAAAACCAATATGATGTAATGAATTATAAGTTGAAACAGATAGCATTAAGAAACAGAAGGGTAGTTAGAAGTTTATTTCAGGCTTGAACCTGTCAAGAAAATGTTTATTGTTATAATAAGAGGTGTAAATAGAATCACCAATGTTTATTATTTGTTTCTAGAAAAAATTGTTTTAATGTACCATATATCAAGGTAAGGAGTTACAAGAAATGTTAGATAGTAGTATAGGAAAATCTAGGCTCTAGGCCTAACAGTTAATGAAGAATTTTGTAAATTTGAGAACAAATAATAGTCCAGTATCAAATCAGCATATACCAAATGTTTAAACAAATTAAGTAGGTATACCTAATACCAAAATGTATAAATAACATCCAGTTTTAGATAAAATATATATGAAATATAAATAAGAAAAATAATAAAAATGTGATTAGCTACTCAAAAATAACCATGAGGGGTATCAAAATGACCCTTATCAAAAATTATGAACAATGGTATTCATGTAACAAACATAGCTATTAATATAAGAAAGAAATCTTAATTTGAAGATATTTTATAGATTTAAACTAAAATAAAACGTTAGAATATAACAATGACATAAATTAACGACCAATGAGAAATAGCATAATTTATTAGGTAACCATAGCAACCGAAATTTATTGCTAAAAAAAAGTTGAATTTTTATTAATCCATTATTGACCGATGCGGAGGGCGGATTTATGCAGCTCTCAACCCAAATTTTACTATAAATACGTAAATTTTTACCGAAAACAGAAGGAAGAAAGATAGTAATAGCCACCTATGGAACACCTGATAATCTAATTATTATTAAAATATTCACAAAATAAAATTATCAGTGGAAATTAAGAAGACTTCAAGAATCATAGCTGACGACTCATCCCGAAGGAAGAAAAGGAGTGACCTACTTCAACCCAAGAAAACGAACGACTGCGGAACGAGTAAGAAGCCGAACTTTCTGGAAAAACCGTCTGGACGAGATTGATGAACATCCGAAGAGGAGAAGACGACCAGATCCATCCAGAAGAAGCAGACGAGCATTGAGGAAGCCCCAACGAGAACTGATGAGTATAAAACAATAATCTCACTAAAAACAAATTTCCATTTTTTATCCATAATAACAAATCACAATTTTTACTTCAATGATCACTATTTTGAACAAGAACTGAAAGTATTTATAATATCACTATCAATGAACTTTAATCAGTTAATAACCATTTAAACTGATCTATAATAAATTATTAATAACATAACTTGTTATCAAAATCCTAACCAAAAAATATACTAACTCTCATTGATGATTACTTACTTGGATGTATTAATGTATTAAATATTGTGTACCTAGTTTTAAGAAATATTATAAATTTGTGCATTTTAGCCGTTAATCCAATACTTCTGTAGCCAAAAGAATTTTTAATACGCCCTGTGACCAATTTTATTGTAAACAAATATTATTCGCCAAGCGGCGTGTACATAATACAAACGACTGAGCCTGCCAACTGAGCAATTGTAAAAGCCGGTACTAATATAAAATAATGTACTACTAAATAACTGAAAATTATTAAAGGGTTAATAAATTAATTTCTTAGCAATAAGAAAAAGAACCGGCGTATACAAGATGAATTGCAGCTCATGCAATATGTTCTACATAGGCCAAACAGGCAGACCGTTTGAAGAAAGATATAAAGAACATCTTCCCAGAAGGGAATTGCATACAACAACATCAAATTTTGCCAGACACCTGATGCTATGTAATCATAACTACAGCGATTTTGAGACAAATTTCCAGCCCATGCATTGCTGCAGGAAAGGAAAATACATGGACGCACTTGAGGAATATGAAATATATAAAGCCGTCTAAATCAACAGTGATTATGTCTTGAGCGATAAACTTACATTTTCACATAACATATTGTACGACACGGCAATACTTGCACACGGGCGCCGGTAAATAGAAAGTTACAGTACACACGGGCTATAATAAACAAAACAGTTTTATCAGTGGATATATAAACAGTGAATCAGTCGATTGATAATGTCCATGCGAGAAACATAAAATTTCATGTTCGCGTATGTGAATTTCCGCTGTCGTAAAAGTGCACTTTTACTGTAATGATTTTAGTATTTTAATTTTTTAACGATCTCTAATGAGTGATCAAGGTTTCTGAAGATGGCAATTCATTGCCGAAATGCCTCATAAAGGACAAGAAAAACGAAGTCGCACGACGGATATCTGGTAAATACATCTACATATATAATAGATAATAAGTAGTTAGTAGTAAGTTATTACCGTTTTATTTTGTTAGGCCACAAAGGCAATATGTCAATGTAAGTAGAATGTTATTATGTTTATTGTTTGAAAGATCCAGGGTTGGAGAAGAAATTAATAACTGCTAATTAGAATAAATTGTAAAGATAGTGAAAAATAAAATAGGGCCTAGAGCGGTAATACATTTACAAATATAAAAGTCTGAAATGAACTAATTAAACACATCTAGTAAACCGAAAATATAAAAGAAAACTAAATTAAAATAAAAATAGTTTCAGGTGATGACAGAAGGGTACATTAAATAAGTTTATGTAATTGTTATGAGAAAATAATGTTAATGGAAAATAGTTCCTAAAAAACAAGAATCTTGTTAATAAAAAAACTATGGATTATCACCACTAAATTATAACATATAAGTATCTAAGCATATTTAATAGTATGAAGAAAAACACTATGTAAATTAAATTTAATTAGAGTTAACATTTATAAAGGAGTATTTTTCCTAAAAGGTAAAAGAACTAATAATATCTCAATACTAGCCTAATTACTAAAACTGTACCTAGGATAGCCAATAAAAACTCATCAACGTCTTGGTTACTAATGGTAACGAAGGTAACAAGATGAGGGAATTGTTAATTTGGAATTCAAGAGAGTACATGATACTGAACGAATGTCCAGAAAATTTCAGAAATATTAACTAACTTTCAAAACATTTGCTATTCAAAACTGAAGAAAAGAATCAGCATAAGAAACCATGTCTGGGACATCACTTGAAACATACTAATTGATTTGAGGATATACAAAAACATTGAAAATTTGTCCTGCCACAAGATAGCTTGAAAAATTGGAACCTAGTCAGTCACTGCCATTGGTGAGAAAGACCTACCTTCATAAACTAAAAAACTACACATCACCACCAAGTAACGAACACTAGAAACCAGTACAAAATAATAAAAAACTATAAGAAAACTTAGTGAGAACGTTTCTAACTTTATTTATTTAATTCAAAACAGTAAAAATATAATGTCATTAAAACAATCACAGCGGCCATGTTTATAGTTTGTCAGCTGTGTGAATTCATGTAATCTGCGCTCTGGCATCTAAAAAACGAACTCTTTGACCTAGTCTAAATCACATACACTTTTTGGCACAATTATACAAAAAACTAACAATAATTTGGATCCCCGCGCCAATCCCCTTCCTCCACACTACACCACCGCCACTACACCCTCCAAGTAAAAACCGTTACAAATAATGGCAGTCTGTCTCAAAGCTGACGTAGGCGAACACCACGCCGAAACGCGTTCGAGAAGAAAAGACAAGTAAGTTTCACAAGTTGAAAGTTTCATTATTATATAAAGTGTAGTGCTGTGAAAAAAGATGATGAACAATCAAGACAACTATAATACCGCAGACAAAGTGTATTTCATCAACAAGTACAGAAATGCCAAAAAACAAGTAACGAAAACTTACTTACACATAGCCTTCAATAAAACATGTCGAAAACACAACAACATACCAACACACGCACAAGTTACAATAAAACAAAACACACATGCTGCACTTCAAACCAAACGAAAAGTAGAACAAATACACCTAAATAACATACCGTAATCAATTATTTATACCATAAAAAAGACACACTCAACAGACAGGCATACAGCTTACACAAATATTACACCACACAGAACTTGAAAATGTAATACAACACACACAAGACAACATAGAAAAACTCAAATTGATAATTCAAGATCGACACAACAAAAAATAACAAACCTCACAACATGCACAATAGAAGCAATCCCTGAACCGACACACAAATTCCACACACGCACAGTAAACACAACTGACGTTAATTTCACAACAGATGAAATTGATTTATTAAACAAAGGACTGAAACATAATTTGAAAACAATACAACTAACAACAAAAACCACAATAGACATATACGTGACATAATCATAGACACAGAAACAGCTGTACAAAACACGCACATTAACGGCCAGGACCCAATACGTCACGACATAAAACGGAAACTCCAACGCACACATATACAACCAAAAAGACACAACAACGAAATAAAAACGCTTAACAATGTAAAACAAAAGTTGCTTGAACACAACATAACAATATTAAAAGCTGATAAAGGGAACATAATCGTCATAATGGACAAACATCAACTAAACACTAAAATTGAGAATTTCTTCAACGAAAATAATATAACAGAAATAAATAAAGACCCCACACTAAAATTTCAAAAACAGATTAACAAATTTATAAATAACACAAAACATATAATCAAACCAGAAAGCACCAAATACCTTAAACAAATCAAACCTAACCCCTCTAAACTAAATGCATTACCGAAAATACACAAACCTAACATTCCCATCAGACCATTAATCAACAACACACAAGCTCCCTCCCACAAAATCGCAAAACACCTAGACAAAATAATCAGAGAAAAAATTAATCTTAGTAACAATACTTCTATCAAAAATAACATCGAACTAGTCAAGAAAACTGAACACATCCACATCCCACACAACTCAACACTAACATTATTTTTGATATAACCAATTTATACACCAATGTCCCAATTCAAGAAACCATACAAACACTAGAACATTTACTCAGACAAAACAACACACCCGAAACACACATACAAGAGATCATCACACTTACCAAAATAATAACTGAGCAAAATTACTTTACATACAATAACAAGATATACACACAAACAGACGGTCTCCCGATGGGATCCCCCATATCAGGAATACTGGCAGAAATATATATACACAACATAGAACAGAACCACATAATAAACAACAACAAATACACCAACAAAATCATTTACTGGCACAGGTATGTAGATGATATATTACTTTTATTCAAAGGCAACACAAGACAGGTTGAAAACTTCCACAAATACATAAACACAATACACCACAAACTAAAATTTACACTGGAAATTGAACAAAACAATAGTATAAATTTTCTGGACCTAACAATTAACAAAACTAACAATACACACACGTACAAAATATACAGAAAACCAACCACAACCGACATGGTTATACACAACACATCAAACCACCCAACACAATATAAACATGCGGCTTTCAACCATATGCTCCATAGACTAACTAAAGTAGGCCTACCATTAAGTAAACAAGATTATACTGATGAACTCAACACAATCAAATACATAGCAATGAAAAACGGATACAACCCTAATTTAATAAACAAACTACACAAACACATCATAAACAAAAACAACAAAACACAAAATACCAACAACACACAACACAATAAATACATCACACTCACATACCATAACTCCAACACACACAAACTCGCCAACACATTTAGAAAACACGAGTACAAAACAGCATACAGAACACAATACCATCAAAAAACATATCAATGATACAAACACGGATATAGACAAATACAACAAAACAGGTGTTTACAAATTAAATTGTAATAACTGCAATAGTTTCTACATAGGCCAGACGGGAAGATCTTTTTCATCTCGTTACTCTGAACACCTAAAAGCTTTATCCAACAACAATATACATTCCGTGTTTGCCACACACATACACACAAAAAAACCACAGCTACACCAACATAGATACTAATCTTGAAATATTACATTACTTACCCAAAGGTCGAAATCTTAACACAGCAGAACAATATGAAATATACAAACACCACACAACACAACCAAACAACATACTTAACGACCAATTACAGTATAAATCACATATACTTTTTGAAACAATTATACAAAAAACTAACAATAATTTGGATCACCGCGCCAATCCCCTTCCTCCACACACCACCCCCACTATACCCTCCAAGTAAAAACCGTTACAAATAATGGCAGTCTGTCTCAAAGCTGATAAAGGCGAACACCATGCCGAAACGCATTCTAGAAGAAAAGACAAGCAAGTTTCACAAGTTGAAAGTTTCATTATTATATAAAGTGAATTTAATAGTTTCAAAAAAATAGAGCAATATTAAATAATAAATACCTTTTTGAGGAAATTGACTTTGTGTTATTCTTTGTAGATAGCAAATTTGTTACAGGGAACTAGTAAATAGCAGAGAAGAGTGAGCAAACTAACGCCGTCATCATAGCGTACGAGGTATAAACGGCGAACATAACCTTTAGCGTGTTGCCGCCTTGAAAACAGCTGTTGCAAAATATGCTTAATAAAACGATAACATAGTACACCTGAGAGGAACTTACTCTCTCTCTCTCTCTCTCTCTCTCTCTCTCTCTCTCTCTCTCTCTCTCTCTCTCTCTCTCTCTCTCTCTCTCTCTCTCTCTCTCTCTCTCTCTCTCTCTCTCTCTCGATCAACTGAACTGTAATACCTACAAGGAGAAAAAACTGGAGTAATAACGGAAAAATTATTCACATTAACAAGATACTACATAATCCGGTTATAAATAAATAAGACGTAACGTTCGCTGTTGGTTATAAATAATGCCAACAAAGGGGGGTAATAAATATAGGAGCTAGCAGTATGTAGCAATATATATTCAAATACTTTTTGCTACAGTCCGTTTCTTGACGTATATAATATATTTAATATTTATACTGAAATTACCTCAAGATATTTTTTCCCCTTCTTAGGAACATATTTTGAGAACCATTGAACACCTAAACGCACCCAAAAAACCAGAAATATACAAATCTAATTTGGCCATACATGCAATAAACACTGGACATGAATTCCCAGACATAACCAACATGACATTAATAAAACACATACCACACAAAGGCATCATAATGAACATTTGGGAAAATTTACAAATATCCAAATATAAAACACAAAACAAACTAATACCTGAAAAATTACAAATCAATACAAAACAAGACACAATTTTCAAAGCACTCAACATCGAAAATACACAAAATACTAATACATACACCACAATCACACACAATAATACCACTTTAAAATACCAGAGACCAACAAGAAACCCCAATAACGACCAGCCAACACACAAATACTTCACCAGACGCAAAATCATGAAGGCTGAGGATGAGAACACAATGGTTCTCGAAACATGTTCCTAATAAGGGGAAAAAAATATCTTGAGGTAATTTCAGTATAAATATTAAATATGCATAATACAATATTTAATATTTATAATGACTTTACTTCAGGATGTTTTTTCCTTATTTGGTACATGTTTCGGGATGCTTTGTGTTCCCATCTTCAGCCTTCAGCAAGCCATTCACGGTCCAACCTGAAGGACTACATTCGATATCGGACTACCATTAGATCGTGAATGGGGTGTGGGACTACATGTGGGACGTGTTGGATGTTGTAGTCTTCTCCGATCATCCTACAAGAGTCTCCCCCCTACCCAACATCCTACAGCGTTGGCTCGTGAGTGGGGAAATCATCCAACAGTGCATCCTACAAACTCACTTTATAAACAAACTTACATATTGTTCCATTGTGATTTTCGTTCAGTTTTGTTTTAATTGTGAAAGTTTTCGTTTCTTCATTCAAACTTCCGTTTTATTTCTCTCTTTTTAAGTTTTTTATCTTTTTCATTGTTTAAGTTTTTTATCACCATGGACAATACTGGTTTGGTGGAATTCATTGAGGTTTATAGAGAGAGCCAGTGTCGTGGGATTCGAGCGATGCGTCATATGCAAACAGGATTGTGCGAAAAGCAGCCCAAACAGACCTTTTAAAAAATTTTCAGAAATATGACAGTAGCGCGAACTTAGCTAGTGTAAGGAAGAAAATAGATTCTCTCCCCACCACTTACCTGCGAGAACTCAAAAAAGTTCAAGCCAGTGAAATTACTGGCTCGGGGTCAAGTGAGATATATGTACCAACATTGTGGTACTACAACCACTTAAACTTTCTGTCAGAGTTACAGAAAGTCGCTAGAGCTGGAGCTGACTCTCTAGATCCTCCAGGACAATCTTTTCCTGAAGATGATGAAGAGGAGAGACAAGATGAAGACTGTCAGCAGCCTGGGGAAGATGTAAGTACCTAATTATAATTTTACAAAAATCTATTCTAGAGGAAAAAATAAAATAAAATTTCTTGAGCAATCAAACCAAGTATATATTTTGTTGATAAAATTTTTATATAAGTAATAACTGTAAAAATTAACAATTAAAAATTATATTAATTATAATGCATAATTAATATAATTTTGTTAATAATAAGTAACAAAAAATCAATACTTTTCAAAATCATACTGTAGCAATAGTAGTAACTGTAGAGCAGGTTTGAATGCCAGTAATCTCAAAAGTTAACACAGTTGAATTGAAAGAATAACAACTAATATTTTTATTACTTTATTGAAATTATTTAATTCGATTAACTAACAGCAGAAGTAATTGCAACACTTGAACACTGCCACATTAAGGTAGATTTTTTAACTGTTTTATTTGTTTTATAATTGTTTTAATCATCCCTGATTTGCATTAACCATACGATCTTGAAACTGAACTCTTCCTTCATTTAAAAAATAATTTTTGAATGTCTCACGTACTGCTTGTCCATTGGCAACAGGTGGTTGAGGATGGGGCTGTAAAGGTGTCATTATTTCATTCAGAAATTCCCCAACCAAAATAACTCCTTCATCTATGTTTTCCCGAATCAAATTTTGCTGAGTAATATATCCACTGCTGTTCCATAACAGAAAATTGTGGAGCATGCAACTTGCTAGCACAACAGCGTCAACATTGTCCTCTGACATTTGTAAAGTGCTGAGATAAAACCTGAAACGTGAAGCCATGATGCCAAGTGCATTCTCTACCACTCTTCTTGCGCGGGAGAGTCTGTAATTAAATATTTTTTGATCAAATGTTGCTCGATCGTGAGGATATGGTTTCATGATGTCTGGTGATATAGGGAATGCAGCATCTCCTAGGAAAACAAAAGGAGCTTCTGTCGTAGAGTTAGGTAGCCTTGTAGATAGAGGTAGATGTAGTTTTTGCTCAGTCATCAATGAGTAAAACTGGGTATGTCTCATAACTGTGCTATCCGATATTCGACCATTTGTTCCACTGTGAACGTAGATTATTTCATAATTGGCATTTACAACAGCAAACATGACTACACTGAAAAACTTCTTATAATGGAAGTATTCCGATCCACTGTCCTAAGGTTTTATTATTTGTATATGCTTGCCGTCCATTGCACCTACTGCATGAGGAAAATCCCATTTGGAAGTGAAATCATTGCTGATCGTTTTCCATTCTTCCTGCGTCGTTGGAAATTGAAACAAAAGAGTTAGTAGTTCTAGTAGTAGGTTTTAGTTAAATAATTAATTTTGACATTAAATGTTTTTTTTTTTTAGGCTGCTGACTTTCTTTGTATCACCTAAAGCTTCAAAACGAAAACGGATGAGTGCTCAAAAGCAACTTATCGCAGCTGCTGAGAAATTGGCCAATACACCAGAAACAGGATTAATGGACAGCTGGGAAGCTTTTGGGTTATCTGTAGGAGGAGAGATAATTTTACCTCCAAAAATTAGAGAGCAAACAGCAAACGATTGCTCAAAAATTAATATCCGATGTAATTTTTTTGGCTAAAATGGGACGGCTTTCGGAAGGTAGTGCAGTAGCTGACCCTCCTATTCGTTTGGTGACATCTTCACCTTCTGCATCAAGCATTATGTCTCCTACGCCTCCGCTATCTAATGCCAGTGTGTCACTCTCTCCCTACCATGATGTGCCTGCCACTTCACCACAATCAGCTATTCTTGAGACCTCTAAATACTCTTTGCCAAATGATAGTGGTCCGAATACGAAGTACTAGTTCTTCTCCAACCAACAAATGCCAGTCAATAATCCATCCGACATTCCAAAAACTCAGCAGCAACCACAACATGCACCTTCACCTCAAGATCTACAAGAATTCGTGATTTTTAGGAACAACTAATTTGTTTTATCTTATTTTTCTTTCTGGTCATTCTCTCATTTTCAATATTTCTTATTATTCTTTTTCATGATTTCTTTGACGTGAATTAAAAAAAATAAATAAAATTAAACAATTTTTAAAAATGTCTGTTTTTTCTCACACATTTTCATATCTCAATTTTTATTATCAAACAATAGTAAATGCAAGATAAAATGATTGTTCACTTACCTTCAGATATTCACTTCGGAGAACTTGATAAATTGCTCTGCACGTTTCAGGTATCACTTTTCCCAAGTAGTTAAGAAGATATTTTGCAACTAAATTTCAGGTCCTCATATGATCTTCCAATAGCCAGGAAACGCAAAGTTGCTATGAGGCATTGTTCTGCATGTTTCACGTTCTGCACAAACATTCACGCATGAGTGTATCGCTTTTTGAAATTAATGGGGTAACTTTCTCTAGAAAAAACATGAAACTTGTGTTGCCCATTCTCAAATAGTTTTTGCAATCTTCACTATCTGTTTCATTTAACATCTTCACACCACAGTAGTTAATTCGATCAATAAACAATTTTTTTACCCACACTGTCTTTTTCTTTTTTTTTAACGCTAAAGCAAGAAGACAAATTGCTGACATTTTCCTTTTCCTTAAAATAGTGATTCGCGATGAGGACATTACAATACGTATCACCGGTAGAAAGTACAAGGGGGACTGGTTGGAACAGCTAATTGGATCCCTTGTAGGAGCGTGAGTGGACAAAAGCATCCGACTGTAGTCCTACAGCGTAGTCCTACAGGTTGGACCGTGATGGCTTGCCTTCCTAATTTAAAATTTTTAATCTTGTGAAGTACTTGTATGTTGGTTGGTTGTTGTTGTGGTTTCCTGTTGGCCCTTGGCACTATAAATTGGTATTATTGTGTGTGATTGTGGTGTATATATAAATATTTTGTGTATTTTAGATGTCGAGTGCTTTGAAAATTGTCTCATGTTTTGTACTGATTTGAATTTGTTCAGGTATTAGTTTGTTTTGTGTTTTATGTTTGTATATTTGTAAATTTTCCCAATTGTTCATTATAGTGCCTTTGTGTGGTATGCGTTTTATTAGTGTCATGTTGGTTATGTCTGGGAATTCATGTCCAGTGTTTATTGCATGCGTGGCCAAATTAGATTGATATATTATTATGTTACTGTTATGTTATGTTATTTGAATTAATCAATAAATAATGTTTCATTCTTTAATCAGCCTTAATCATCTTAAATTGTGATATAATAAATAAAAATGCATAATTCAGATGCTTGTATGAAATCAGATTTACTTCCTTATTTAAATTATGATTTTCAATACTTGTACATCATCAAATTTGTTTACAGTTATTTACCTTCATGCTCTCCAGTAGCTCTTCGGTACATGAAATCTCTTTTTCTCAGGGTAAAATAAAAATTGTTAACATATTTTCAAAGTCATAAGTCCATTTAGTCTGAACATAATATTTAAAATATAAAATAAATAATGTACATACGTAAGTGTTCTGTTGGATGTGTATGTATTTTATAGTGGTGGGTCCTTGTGATTATACAAAAGAACAACTGAAAATAAATTAACTAAATTAGAATAGCACATTAAAATAAAAAATTGGAACAATTTGTTTTATCATAAAAAAATAAACAAGGAACAATTATTTCTGTTCCTTTAATATTAACAGTTCACAATTTCTCACTAGGAGTGCTCTCATTGGTTAAATGGTATACAAGCCAGTACCAATTTGAAAGCTTGACTTTGAAACAGTTCTGACAGGCGTGGTAAGGAAGGACAGGTTGTATGCAGTTGGAACTGAAAACATCCGCTGTCAACGCCTTGCAAATGAGTGGATATTTTTTGTTTTACGATTTTAAACCATATTGATTCAACGAAATGTGCCTATAAGAAAACAATGTGTGTGTGTGTTTAATGTTATAACATACAAGCTTACATACCCCATCCCACCATGCATACATAAGCACAACACGGCTCCCGTCTTTTCTATTAATGCTCCACTACGCTCTGCTTACATCCTTGATATCTCGAAACTTTTCCTCAACACTTTGTCGGATTGTGATCTTAAAATTTTACTTGGACTTTCAGAAAACGGTTAAGCAAAAAAAAAGTAAAGGTCATTGCTTTGGAAAAAAAGTTCCCCGCTGGATGAAAAAATGCTTATGCTCACGTACTTATTCGATGCCTGTTTGAAGAAATTTACAATTAGGCCTACATTAATAATTTACAGCTTTAGTATTCAACTACTTCTCAGAAAATGTATAAATTGAAGTATACCAAAGATTTGTTATAAGTGAGCGCAAAATATTAAAATATGATCCGGTATAAAGTAATGCAAATAATCACCTATAGAGTAACGGCACGATATTTTTAAGTATTAGCTGTTGTCCTTGCCAGCTGTCGTCAAGATCAAGCTTTTAGATTGGTACCGGCAATGTATAATGCTGGGTTGAGAAGTTCCGCCATAATGGTTTTTACAAACAGAATTCATTACACATATTTAAGACAAAATATAGTGTTACGACATCACAGAACATTCTACGTGTTTTTCGAATGTTCCAGAGGAATCCGGAATGTAACGCGTGTGGTGTACGTGCTTGTCGCCGCTTTCACTGTGTCAAGGGCGCAAGGAATGACATCATAGTTTAGTGGTAATACGAACTATTTGGTAATACTAGTAGTATGTGGAATCGTCTAGATTTTCGCCTGGTTTATAGTTAAGTGTTGTGTTTTATAATCGAACGGTATATTATAATACAATTGTGTTTTAATATTAGTTGACATTTATTTGCGTGTGAACAATTTTTATTTGATTTGTTATAAGAGACTGTGTTGATAATTACGAACCGTTTAACTGTGAAAATTAAAGTTGGTGATTAGTGACTTAATTGGTGTCTTGTATTTTGTTTCCACTGTACCTACGACGATCAAGTATACCATCATAACAGTGGTGTCAGAAGTGGGATAGAACGGTTAACAGTGGAACCAGTGGACAGTTTGTACAAGACGAGGTAATTCGTAATTAACCGGTTAACATGGATGCCAGCCAGATGATGGAAGCTTTCCAAATGCTGCTGCGGCAGACACAGGAAGAAGCAGAAAGATGACAAGATGAGAAAGCGGAAGCAAGACAGAAAACCCTCCTGTAGGAGGCAGAGGAACGGAAGCGTGAAACAGAAGACACCAAAGCATTAATACAGGAGCAGAAACAGATGCAAGAACATAGTACCGCAGAATTGGGTCTCCTACGAGGTGAGCTTAATAAACAAGTTACTAAAATATTGGAGGTACAAGAATCAATGACATTAAAAATAGCTGAAGTAGAAAAATCTGTCTCGAGTGTTGAAGAATCGATGTCTAATAAAATAGCTGAAGTAGGAAAATCAGTCACGAGTGTGGAAAAAGCTATGTCAACAAAAATAGAAGATTCGATTACAAATATAAAAGAGCAGATTAAAAATGAAGTCGAGCAGTGCCTGAAGTTACAACCAAAACAACTTTGTGAACAGAGTGTATCAATAATAAAGACAGAAAATAAGTTAATAGAGAAAGTCACTTTGCCTGCAGTAGGGACAGTTCATGTCAAAGCTCCAACCTTTGACGGAAGCAGTCACTGGGCAATGTACCTCCGCCAATTTGAAGCTGCTGCATGTGCAAATAATTGGACAGAGGAAGACAAGGCAGTCTCACTCGTTCTCGCATTAAAAGGACCCGCGGCAAAACTACTACAGAAAGTGCCTTCTGACAGCCAAAAGACCTATGCCGAATTGATAAAAGCTCTGGAATTACAGTATTGTGATAAACATTTACGAGATGTGTACTGCTCCCAGTTGACAGCAAGACGACAGCATTCAGGGGAGAGCTTTCAAGAGTTTGAAGCAAGTATCGACAGACTAATTAGACTGGCCTATCCTGAAGCGCCAGAAGATTTTCAAACAAGTTTTGCGATGCAGACATTTTCTGCCGGTGTCCGAGATAACGAACTACAGCAATTTTTACGAATGGCAAGACACCAGAACAGTGCGGACGCCCTGGTACATGCTTTGCAATTTGAGGCCGCCAAATCAGCGTCTGGTTGGACAAGTCATAAAGTGCGCGCTAAAAGATCACGACGGCACAGACGATGAGGAAGAAGAACAAGGAACAGAGACTCGACGGTCGGCGCCACAGAATAAAATGAGGAAGGATGGAAGACCGAAGTGTTATAGATGTGGGAAACCTGGACATCTACAACGAGATTGTCGTGATAGAATTCAGCAGCAGGGAAACGAGCAATAGTCGGTACAACGGGGCGTGTGCTGACTAACTGGAGGAATGAAGCCCCTAGACAATACGCAATTTCTACACTTCAGAAAAACAGCGGTAGTTTGGTAGTTACAGGATTTGTTCAAGAAAGGCCAACCTCGATTACAGTTGACACAGGCCCAACAGTTTCTATTGTGCGCCCCGACGTGGTGAAAGATCTCAAGCCAATCTGGTGCTCTTGCAGCTTGCGAACAGCTACTGGACGGCCTGTATAAGTGTATGGAAAAGTGGAGATACACCTACGCCTCGGTCGACTTGAGTTTAATCATCAAGTACTGGTTGCAGACATTGTGGATGAAGCAATTCTTGGTGTGGACGTTATGAACGAATACCGTACGGATTTATAGTCGACTTCAAAGACAATGTCTTGAGAATCGGAGGGGAAGAGGTAATGCTCTCCACAATAACTACCGGTACTTTAGACAAATCGATGGACGTCATAAACCAAGTGGCCGTAACTGTTCCGCCAAACTCCGAAAAGATCATCATGGTTAGAACCGAGGTAGATACTAGGGGCAACAAGTGCTCTATATTCGAACCCCAGGTAGTCAGCACACCGGGCATACTAATTGTCAGAAATTTAGTAAAACCTGACGAAACCGGAAATGTACCTATTAGAGTGGCGAATATTCTGAATCAAGCTGCCACTTTACAAACCAATACGCTCCTAGGCAAATTGACTCTTGTGGCCTGGGTAGCCGTAATGACGCAACAAAGATCCAGTTGTGCTTCAGATACTTCCAAATTACCAGAGGAAATGCAGGAATTATTGAACAGATCTTCTAATGACCTCTCAAGTGGTGAGATAAAAGAACTCAGATGGTTTTTACATGAATTCAAAGATTCTTTTGCAGTTCGGGGACAGTCACTGGGAAGAACCTCTCTTGTACAACATCGCATCAATACCGGGGACACAACACTGATACGCCAACCTCCTCGAAGGCCTCCATTATCTAAGCAAGAGGAAATGTCTCGGTTAGTACAGGACATGTTGACAGAGGGAGTAATCAAACCTTCGTCAAGTGCTTGGTCTTTTCCTATGGTACTGGTAGCGAAGAAGGATGGTGGATTGCGTTTCTGCGTAGACTACCGGAGGTTAAATGACGTTACAAATAAAGACTGCTATCCATTACCTCGCGTTGACGATACACTCGACACGTTGTCCGGAGCACAGTGGTTTTCCACATTGGACCTGAAGAGTGGATATTGGCAAGTGGGTCTTCATCAAGAAGACAAGGAAAAGACCGCTTTCTCTACCCCAAGTGGCTTATTCCAATTTAACGTCATGCCATTTGGACTCTGTAATACACCGGCAACATTTGAAAGATTGATGGACCTGGTACTCCGAGGCCTGACATGGAAGACTTGCCTTGTTTATTTAGACGATGGCATAGTCATCGGGAAGACTTTCAAAGACCATCTGGAAAGCCTTAAGGAGGTTCTAACTAGAATTCACGGCACCCAACTGAAGCTGAGCCCGAAGAAGTGATCTCTATTCCAGAAGGAAGTACAGTATCTAGGCCATCTGGTTTCGGCAGCAGGTGTTAGCATGGATCCTAATAAAGTAGACACCGTAAGAGACTGGCCAGTGCCGAAGAGTAAACACGAAGTTCGGAGTTTCCTGGGGTTATGCTAATATTACAGACTTTTGTGAAAGGCTTCGCTACTATTGGTAAACCACTACATGAGCTAACGGAAAATAAACGAAACTTCCAGTGGTCGAGGGACTGTGATCAAGCATTTAGGACTTTAAAAATTTCATTATGTTCGCAGCCAATTCTCGCTTTCCCAGCTTCCAAAGGGAAGTACATTGTGGACACAGACGCAAGCAATACTGGTCTAGGAGCAGTTTTGTCTCAAGTGCAAAACGGTGAAGAACGAGTAATAGCGTATTACAGCAAAACACTTTCTAAACCGGAAAGTAATTTTTGCGTTATAAGGAGAGAGTTGCTGGCAATCGTCCGAGCGTTGAAGCACTTCCATAAATACCTCTATGGAAGAGAGTTTTCACTACGTACCGACCATGCCGCGGTTGCATGGCTCTTGAGATTTAAAAATCCAGAAGGACAGTTGGCAAGGTGGCTTGAACGTCTGCAAGAGTACAACTTCAAGGTACAACATCGACGGGGGTGCCTGCATGGTAATGCAGATGGCTTATCACGAAGACCGTGCCCGAAAGACTGCCGACATGGCCACAGAAAGGAAGAACAAAACTCAAGCGAACATGTTCAAGTCATCACTGTAGATTTCCTGGCAGATGGCTGGACAACACAAGACTGTCGACAAGAACAGATGTCTAATGAAGACATCGGACCGATCTTGACAGCAAAAGAGGAAGGTCGCCGCCCGGATTGGCAACATTTCTGCCATGGTTCCGAAGTGCTGAAGGGCTACTGGGCACAATGGGAATCTCTCACCTTAGAAAACGGAGTGCTGAAAATGGCTTGGGAAAGTGCAGATGGACGAGACGTGGTCATGCAGTTGATAGTTCCCCGAAGTAAAGTGCAGTCTGTTTTGAAGGAGATGCATGATGGAACATCTGGAGGCCATCTTGGCATAAACAAAACCCTTGACAAAATACGGAAGTGATTCTATTGGCTTCATCTTCGCCACGACGTAGAGGAATAGGTTCGGGCGTGTGAAATATGTGCTGCAAGCAAGGGCCCACAAACCAGAAGCAGGGGAAAAATGAGACAGTATAACGTTGGATTGCCTTTCGAGAGAATTGCCGTAGACATTGCTGGACCATTCCCAGTTACTGACGATGGAAACTGGTACATCATGGTTGTAGGTGACTACTTTACTAAGTGGGTGGAAGCCAATTCCAAATCAAGAGGTTACCACTGTGGCAAAGGAGTTAGTTCACAACTTCTGTTGCTGTTATGGAACCCCTATGGAAATCCATACGGATGAAGGAAGAAATTTCGATTCGAATCAGGAGTGTTTAAAGAATTATGCCGTTTACTCGGAATTCGAAAGACCAGGACAATGCCTCTGCATCCTCAGTCGGACAGGATGGTTGAGAGATTCAATAGGACACTTGAGCAGCATCTTTCGAAGGTTGTTGGCGAGAACCAAACAGACTGGGACCAACGTATACTGCTATTCCTCATGGCGTATAGATCATCAGTACACGACACAACCGGCATGACTCCAGCAAAATTGGTGTTTGGGCGGGAGATTCGTCTTCCTGGTTACTTGATGTTCGGATCACCTGAGACTCAGTCCCAAGAGCCACAGAACTATTCCTCGCAATTAGAAAACCAATTGCGAGAAATGAATCGCTTGATAAGAGGTCGGCTGAAAATTGCCAGTGATAAAATGAAAACTCGGAATGACATTCGCAGCAATAGTGTGTAACGGTACAGAATTGGGAGTCTGAGAATGAATAAAATAAATTATCAATTCATACAAGATACAACCTTTTAGGAACCCCTGATTTTACAAAACTGCACAATGTTGTTGCAGACTGTTTATGTTGATGTCTAGACAGCCCGGCTAGACGGATTACGTAACCGCTGGCAAGCTCAGTCTCTCCGTGAACAACAGAAACACACGTAATTGTCACCCCAGTTTTCATCAGGAGGCTACAGTAAGCAGTCTTTGTAAAACCAGCCAAGAGACAGCCGGGCCGCGCGGGGCAGTCAACTCGTAATTTTCTGACCGCGCGGTCATAAAAACTTAAACTAGTGCATGAATCAAATCCTGTCGGCCGACAACAGTAGTGAGTTAAATGTGACAACACAGTAAGGAAACAGATCAACAAGACCGTAAGTGGTGATCATAAAAACATTCGGACATTTGTCATTTATCGGAGTGTAGAAAGCCACGGGACCTGGACCATGGAACGAAGCCTACGTTAAGGATGAGTAACAACAACACACTTTGTAACTTAAACTATCAATAGTATGAATACCTGTGCACAGAACTCAATAAATCATTAACGAGATCTCAATTTTAAGGGTTTGAGGTATATCTTTGTAAAAGGGGGAGCGAATGCAATATTAAACAAATCAGCAAATTACTGGTTTAGTAATCATTCAAATTAATAGCAATAATTTTGTAAAAAAAAATTAGTAGTGGCAAGAGTTGTTTATGCTGTCAATCTTGTATCAATAACCTGATGAGTTATTGCTGTTTAACTCAAAAAACAAACTTTAAATTGATGTATTCATTTAATACATAAGCAATGAAGAGAGTTTGAGATGTTATTATATGGGTGTACTTTGAACACAATTTAATTCAATAAAAGTGAAAGAATTTGTTTTAGTCAGCATAAACTGTGTTACTATTTCGCAATCAAACCCAAATAATCCTTCTACAACTGTTTTCGTCTATAGGACCCTGGATGAAATCCGAAGGTAATAAAAAGTAAAGTTGTATAGAATTAGTAAGTTTTATTAACTCATAAAAAATAATCATAACAATGGCGCCCGAACAGCTGGACGATTTGTGTGATTTATTGTAATCACACAAATTAGACCTAAGCTATAAGTTGTAGAAATTGGTTATTTGGGAGTGAGGGCAGTTTTGTAGGTTAAAGTAAAACTATAAGTGGAAGTCACAGTGGGTACAATTGTATGTGTAAACCATAATAAGATATAAAATGGAGCATACAGAGAATCTAATAAATGTAACTGACGGTAATGAGTCAGAAATCCAAGCATTGACCGAATCTACGGTCATGAGCGGGTTGGAGGTCCATTCGACTCCAATCGTAGTTCAAAACAGAGAAGTAGATGAGTCAGCTGGCAGAGATGACTCTGGGATTCAGTTAACCCCAACCTCAATTAATAAAAATAAACAATTTGACAATAATGATGTGATGAATATGATGCAGTTGTTTTTAGAGCAACAGAGTAAAATGTCTAACGACATCAATAAATGTTTTGATGTAAATGATCATAAATTTGATGAAGTTAACAATAAGTTTGATGTACAAAATGCCAAATTGAATGAATTAAGTAGTAATGTAAGTGAACAGAAAATTAAATGTGAAAGTAGTTTTAATAAGTTTGATGCTAAATTTAACGAAATTAAGGGGGAATGAATGAAATAAATAAAAAAGTGACCGAGTCACAAAAGAATATTGATGATAAACTAAATAAAATAATTTAAACATATTTAAAGCGGTCCAGGTCACTGATAATTATATATAATTTACCTTAATTTCCGTCCAGTGACGTCAAGCGTAATTTGTTTTGGTTACGCGTTTCAGGCCATGTGGCCCATCCTCAGACCATCACTCCAAGAGGAGCTCGTTAAAAAATAAAAAATCCACAATAAAACAAACACATAATAAATAAATACAAAAATATATTAAAACATATAAAGGTGTTCTATTACACGAACACGGTGCACCGCGTGTAGCATGCCTGAACTGCGTCAATGGAACATGACGTCATCAGGTTCCATTGACGCAGTTCAGGCATGCTACACGCGGTGCACCATGTTCGTGTAATAGAACACCTTTATATGTTTTAATATATTTTTGTATTTATTTATTACGTGTTTGTTTTATTGTGGATTTTTTATTTTTTAACGACCTCCTCTTGGAGTGATGGTCTGAGGATGGGCCACATGGCCTGAAACGCGTAACCAAAACAAATTACGCTTGACGTCACTGGACGGAAATTAAGGTAAATTATATATAAATAAAATAAATATTAATTTGATACAACAGTTAGATAAGCTTGGGAAAAATATTGAAAATAATGAAGTAACGGAAAACAGAGTAAGTGAAAATAACGGAAATATAAATGATAATGGTGTTAGTTTACGCGTCAAACAAGTGACAGTAAACAAGGTAAGTGGTGATGTTAAAATCAGTAATGATGAAATATTATTAAATAAAAATAATGGTAATATATTGAGTAATAATAATAGTAACAATGAATGTAGAAAGTTATTTGAAGTTAGTAACAGAGTAGTAATTAGCGTTGATGAATTAGAGAAAGAATGGAAGGAGAGTGTACAGGTAGAGGGGTTGCAGAGGGTAAATTTTCCCCAGGTTTATTGTGAATCAAGAGGTTTACAAACGTTTTTGAAGGGCAAGAGTCCCTTAGCAGAAAACGATGTGTTTTCAAGTGGTTCCCTGAGTTTTTATGGTGTTCCTGGTATGGCCAGGAAGTGTTTTTACGTAGGAGTACTCTTTGCATGGAGCGACAGAGACAAAATGAAATGGTGTGGTGATGAAAGTGATTATGAGAGAGAGAGAGTTAGAGTGGTTTAAGCTAAATAGAGGTTATGGGGAGCTGATAGAGAGGATGAATATTAAGAGAATTATGATAAATAATAGAGACTTAACTTTTAGTACTGGTGTAGTAGCAAAAGATGATTACATTGAGGCTGACAATAATAAACACTTACCTGTTGTGAGGGTTAGCGTATTAGTAACAGCTGACAACCATAGTGAGGGAAATATAAACACTTTAATTATGACCAATGATACAAACGGAGACTTAACAAATGATACCGATGTAGACATGGACTATGATAAAATAATAATGGGGGGTAACCCTGAGCATTATTATTATTATAGTATAATGGAAAAAACAAATTTTTATGGTTATTACACAAAAAATAGCCATATGATGAATGTAAATAAAAATGAAATGTGTTATGTGATAATAAGACTAATTTTCGACGATGGCGGTTAGATAAACAGTGAATGAACATTTAATTATTTGAGTTAATGGTAATTACTTGGCTGATTTATGTAATGAGGTGTGGTAAACAATAAAATTATGACGAAAATTTGTAAATAAATGTGTATTGGTGTTAAATGTATTGTGTCAGGGTATATTGGGAGAATGCATATGTAACAGATGTTTGTAGTATGTTATAATAATAATAATATTTGATTTTACTAAATAATTATCAGGAGGTGCCAATGAATTTTATTTTGGAATGGTGTATTTAAATCAAAAATATTTTAAATAATGTAACTATAGTTAAATTGTTTTGAGTTGAAATTAAATTAATTTAAAATGTGAATTTTAGTGATGTGTTTAAATTTATTTTGATTTGAATTTTGACTGTAATTGTAAAATAAATGATAATGGATTAAAACGTAATGATTGAAATATTTATTTAAATTGAAACTGAAGGAAATTTTTGTGTTGATGTGATTAGGAATGTTTATTTTATAATAAGATTATTATGATTTGTTTGCATTCTATGTAATCAATTTGTAATTTTGGTGGGGAACCATGTTTTGTTAGGTACAAAATATACAATTCGTATGGGATTTTTATGTATTAGATGTAAGTAGGCCGTAAGTTTATGTTGCCATGTAAACATTGTATTTTTTATAGTTATGCTACAGGTTTAGGTATTTGTACGAAACCAGTACTTTGGAAAAAAAAATAGAACCAGTACTTTGTTAACAATGAACCAGTACGGCTAAGAGGAAACGAGTCAGTGTGGGATTTGGAGTAATGAAAGGCCGTTTATTGATATTTTAATTGAATGTCTCAGAGTCAGGTGATACTGTGGTGACTTGCCTGTCTGATTTTATGGTGTTGGGATCTCGAGCAGAGAAGTCCAGTAAAGTCGGATAGGTGCAGCCACAGCCACTGGACTAGGGGGGTAAGTACCCATGATTTTAGTAAAGAACTAAGGGGGTTTGCGGCGCCATATCTTCACTGATCCTCTTAGGTTTTAGGCAATGAGAGTTTTTATGCTTTGGCATAAAACGTCTCATTGGGGGGGGGGGTTATTGTAACGGTACAGAATTGAGAATGAATAAAATAAATTGTCAATTCATACAAGATACAACCTTTTAGGAACCCCTGATTTTACAAAACTGCACAATGTTGTTGCAGACTGTTTATGTTGATGTCTAGACAGCCCGGCTAGACGGATTACGTAACCGCTGGCAAGCTCAGTCTCTCTGTGAACAACAGAAACACACGTAATTGTCACCCCAGTTTTCATCAGGAGGCCACAGTAAGCAGTCTTTGTAAAACCAGCCAAGAGGCAGCCGGGCCGCGCGGGGCAGTCAACTCGTAATTTTCTGACCGCGCGGTCATAAAAAGTTAAACTAGTGCATGAATCAAATCCTGTCGGCCGACAACAGTAGTGAGTTAAATGTGACAACACAGTAAGGAAACAGATCAACAAGACCGTAAGTGGTGATCATAAAAACATTCGGACATTTGTCGTTTATCGGAGTGTAGAAAGCCACGGGACCTGGACCATGGAACAAAGCCTACGTTAAGGATGAGTAACAACAACACACTTTGTAACTTAAACTATCAATAGTATGAATACCTGTGCACAGAACTCAATAAATCATTAACGAGATCTCAATTTTAAGGGTTTGAGGTATATCTTTGTAAAAGAGGGAGCGAATGCAATATTAAGCAAATCAGCAAAGTACTGGTTTAGTAATCATTCAAATTAATAGTAATAATTTTGTAAAAAAAAAATTAGTAGTGGCAAGAGTTGTTTATGCTGTCAATCTTGTATCAATAACCTAATGAGTTATTGCTGTTTAACTCAAAAAACAAACTTTAAATTGATGTATTCATTTAATACATAAGCAATGAAGAGAGTTTGAGACGTTATTATACGGGTGTATTTTGAACACAATTTAATTCAATAAAAGTGAAAGAATTTGTTTTAGTCAGCATAAACTGTGTTACTATTTCGCAATCAAATCCAAATAATCCTTCTGCAACTGTTTTCGTCTATAGGACCCTGGATGAAATCCGAAGGTAATAAAAAGTAAAGTTGTATAGAATTGGTAAGTTTTATTAACTCATAAAAAATAATCATAACAAGTGTGGGTGGGTTTCCAAGAAGGAGATCAGGTCTGTTTTTTCAACCCAAAGCGCCGTCGTGGTCAGTCACCTGAGTTGCAAACTAACTGGGAAGGACCCTATACTGTGAAAAAAAGAATCAACGATGTTGTTTATCGGATTCAACAGGAAGGACAGCGAAAGTTCAAGGTCATCCACCTAGATCGCCTATGTAATTATTACTTCAGAAACTGTTTGCCAGTTCGGGACGAACAGGCTTAAGGAGGGGGAAGTGTTACGACATCACAGGACAATCTATGTATTTATCGAATGTTCCAGAGGAATCCGGAATGTAACGCGTGTGGCGTACGTGCTTGTCTATACATTTGCTAGACGGTGCGAGAATTCGCTCAGCCGCTGTCACTGTGTCAAGGTCGCAAGGAATTATGTTATAGTTTAGTGGTAATACGTAGTATGTGGAATCGTCTTGATTTTCGGCTGGCTATAAATACCAGTACTCAACGACGTTCAGTTCAGTATAGCAGCGATATATGTACAGTGCGATTGTAGAGTTATTATTGGGCGATATTACTGTGCGCGTTCAAGTGGTTATTAGTTAAGTGCTGTGTTTTATAATCGGACGGAATATTGTAATAAAGTACAATTGTGTTTTAATATTAGTTTACATTTATTTGCGTGTGAACAATTTTTATTTGATTTGTTATAAGAGACTGTGTTGTTAATTACTAACTGTTTAACTGTGAAAATTAAAGCTGGTGATTAGTGACTTAATTGGTGTCTTGTATTTTGTTTCCACTGTACCTACGACAATCAAGTAGACCACCTTCGTAACAATATTGTTTTAACTCTTTATATCGATTAAATGAGTTTGTGTCCTTCACAAGTGATTGTTCTATAGTGTTTGTGACATATAGTTTCACTGTTTCTGTTCTGTTGTTAAGTTTATAATCTTTAAATATGGGAAGCTTGTGTTTGGCCTAACCAAAATTATATGTATAAGAAAGATCTCACCAAACTGATCGTTGATTCTTTCAATGTTAGTTCGTTATCTTCTTTAATCACTCTTCAATATAATCAGTTTGTATGATATCAATTACTATTCTTGCTATTTCGACTTGTTTTTCTCAGATTATTCAAATAATATATATTATTTCCATTAAAAACTGTTACAGTCAGTTACATGATCTTCCTTTCATTAATTCTAACAAGGGACTCCTTTCTTCTCTGTATTTGCTTTTACAGATTTACTTCATAAAGCTCTTGGCTTTACTATGTCTCTGAGTGGGTCTCAGGGTCTTTGTACCCTTTTATAATAAATATAATTTATTATAATCTTGGATTTTCTTGTTACTTTTTCACATAATTAATCTCTACAGACCAAACCCACTAATTTAAAATATTATAAGTATTGCTTGAGTTTATTTTGATGTTCAAATTATTACTTTATATAATTTATGTGTCAGTCACAGTTAATGCTACAAAAGGTCTATTTTCCTTCATAATTTTACTTCACTAAAACTGGTTCACTTTGCACTGTTTAGTAATTAATCACTGTTGTTTTATGTATTTCACATTATGTTGCTTATAATTATTATATTAAAAACATTTGTCTATTTTTTATAATAACACTAATCACTGATTAATTACAATGTCTGTCTTAGGTTTGCAGACCTCTACATATTTCATTATATTAATACAATTGGTCTCTTAGTAACTACTAACACATTAAAACTTATACAAGTTTCCTATTTACAATTTATTCTATCTACATAGTAAATCTATGTGATCTTTTCTACTGGGTAGTGTATGTCATAGTGGTTAAGTCTTGTCATTGTCACTTATTCAGTTAGTTAATGGGTTATTATTATATATATAAACTTTCACATATGAACTTACTTTGGTTATCAGTTTCCCATATGTTTCAAGGTGATGTGCCTCTTCCTCAGTGGGAGTAAATACTGAATGTCATTTTACAGAATAACGGTTATGGACTATAGGTGTGTGTGGTGGGGGTTGATGGTGGGAGGGAATTGGCGCTGAGGTTCAAATTGTGTGTTTGGATCAGTGTATCGAATAGTGTATGTGATCTATAATGTAATTGTTCATTTAATATGTTGTTTGGTTGTAGTGCGTGATATCTGTATATTTCGAATTGTTCAGCTGTGTTTAGTTTTCTACTTGTAGGTAAGTAGTGTAATATTTCCATGTTGTGTTCTATGTTTGTGTAACTGTGGTTTTCGTTTTGTAAATGTGTGGCAAATGTGGAATGTATGTAATTTGTGGTGAGGACTTTTAAATGTTCTGAAAATCTGGAGGAAAAACATCTTCCCGTATTTACTCCCACTGAGGAAGAGGCACATCACCTTGAAACGTATGGGGAAGTGATAACCAAAGTAAGTTCATATGTGAAAGTTTATATATATAATAATATTTAAAAAAGTGAACGAAGAGGATGAATCAACAAGATAATTATAATGGGTTATATATTTTATTTTCATGTACCTAATACAATGTTTACTTTTCATAATTCTCTATTCTTTGAACTATTATTTTTTCATAAATAATTATATTTTATTATCTTCACCTGATTTTCAAAATTTTATTCTGCTTTTCTGCATGCTATCTAAATAAAACTTGCATATGGGCATATCTTACTACTGTTAATTTAGAGGATTATTTCCTGTTCTTTTTATGGCATAATCTTGCCATGTTACAATATACCGGTATTCAAACACTTTTTGCTACAGCCTATTTCTAGATGTATTTAATATATATTGAACAATAATATATATATTGAACAATAATAAATACAATAATATGTACTTACTTTATAAACAATATAATCATTTTTTGAGAAAAACTGTTGATGCCTAATTATTTCTTACACTTGAGTTCTATGTTGTGCTGCTTCATATGGGTGAGAGAAGAATAAAGTCTATTGCTGATGAACCCTGTTGCTTGAAATAATATAGTACTCCCCCAACAACTTTAGTCCTTTGCTACGACTCACCTTTCCTGCCATGTTCCATTTCTTTATTCCCATATTCCTCTTCTTGTTTCTGGACTCAATGGAACAACTTCTTTTACCATTGGAACAACTTCATTGTCCCCATTCTTCTCTTCATCGGTTTCATCTTGCTCCATCCACATCTAATGTCACCATAAACAACTTCTTCACACACTGGATTCCCCTACCCTAGAATCTTGTGTTTCCTCCTTACTCTCAAGCCATACAATGTACGAATTTTATGTAAATTCTATGAAATATGTTAAAATATACTATGACTTTTTCTATGACGAACGTTAACTGCTGGAAATTCACACAGAATCATATAATGTTTTGCATACCTGCCTGAGTTGTAGAGGACTCAAGGGCTACATTGATTTTGGTGAAGATCAGTTAAGAGGAAGGGGTAGTTTACCTGCAACGTTTTACGTTTTAACAAGAGTAAAGTACTTGGAAATTCATTTAAACTTTTTCAGACAATGGTAATTTTGTTAAAAATAAAATAATTTTGTTGCCAGGCAATAAACATATAATTTTTTCATTTTAATTTAAATCATGTATGAGTGAAAATATATCGTTCCTGGCAGGCAAGCATATCTGAATTATGTAACGTTAATGTTTCCAAAGTTTTATTATTGTGATTACCGCAATAAAAAGTCAGGCAGGACACACACACACACACACAATTCGTGTTATTTCTGGCCTCAGTCATGTTTATTTTCTTATGTTTGAACGCTTTTTAAATAGAAAGTGCCGAAACACACACCAACACAACGCGTGCAAGCCAAAAAGGTGTCCAACGTGGACAGCGATTTGCTTCCTGTGGATCGCTGGCACGTGTTTACAGAGGAACATTTCATAGACAGACTTTTCGTCTTTAGGGAATCAATCATCTGCAAGATGCTCAGGCTCCATGAGAGACTTCGGTGCATTCCTTCTTTTCCACGTGTTTGTTCTGTGAAACGTACACTGTAGATTCGCATCTTTACTCTAAGGGACGCTCCATAGGGAATGTTGAAAATTTTTGTCCACGGTGTACCTTCATACATACTAAAACCTGCTCTGATGTTTTGATTACGGACATCATAATATTAAAACTTTGGAAACTTGAGCACTACTTAATGGAGATCAAACATTAACTTTTACAAACCATTAATTTTATGCATATTTTGAAGCAATAAATGTTTTAATAAATTAATACAATGTGTGTACTTATTTCTATTATGATATAAGAATTACAAACTAATATGTGCATGTGTATATGTATGAAAAATATATAAATATTTTTCTCTTCTAGAAAATTGTTTGCCCCTCCTAGAAAATATTTTGACCTCCCTGATGGCTAGTTATTTACTAGCCTGTGTGGAATATAGCGTTATGACATGGATCAGAATGGTGGGTGTTAAACAGAAGACACAAATGTATTAAGGAAGAAATGTTTTGCTGAGAAATTTATAATTATACGGGTGAACAGAATCGTTGTTCAGGAAATCAAAAGACGAATGGAAAGACTCGATTTTAAAAAAGAAAAATTACTAGTATAGTATTGACAGGAAAGACTTTGAAAACACTATAGACATCATTCACCTTCGGCCGATAACTCGCAGCAAGAGTCCAATTTCAATACAGGAATCAGATCACAGCTCCCTTTGGCCAGCTCTTCGTTTGACCTACAAACATTGTATTATAAATTATCGAACCGAATTCAAGTAAATTGTTTTAAATATAAATCTTGAACATGGAAGTCATGTATGTTTCTCCATACCAATTGTTTATATAATTACAATGTTTTGGCAATATTAGTATATTGAGCTGAAAATAACAAAAGTTCCTATGTAGCTCTTAGCTTCTGGCAACACCCATAGCTGTTCCAGATGTTTAGAGTCATTCCGCACCGACGAATTACGAACACTCTACACCATCTGAGATGCCCCCGCTTCCAGATATTACTAGACTATTCTACTGGCATCAGGCCCACTGTCACTACATTCCATGGGGCTTAAGTATAAATATAGGATTTTGAAGTGACCAATTCAGTTTCATCTGGCAGTATTACTAGTGGGATTGTTGCAGTTATTTTGTTAATATTGTATCGATTATTTTGTTAATTAATGCAAAACTGACCAATTTAGTTTCATCTGGCAGTATTACTAGTGGGATTGTTGTGGTTATTTTGTTAATATTGTTGAGATTATTTTGTTAATTAGTGCAAAACTATAAGGTGACATTTATTGCTGTTGGACAAATTTAACTCAATTATTGTACAAAAGTGCCTTTGTTGATTTCTAGTTGCTGTTTGTGTTTAATTAAATTTGTGCCAGTTATTCTGTTTGCACTGTACAACACAATGATCCATATGAGACCTCTGTTACAGTATGTCAACTGCCATCTTCAGAATCTGAAGCTTCTCAGTAATGTTAATAGTCTGAACATGACTATTGTTGAAACATTACAATAATATAAAAAATATATTGTTACATAATATGGAAAAAGTGTTACACCATTACAGAAAATACCGAGAGAAGAGGGTGATTGCACCAATTGGAGAAGTTAAGGACCAGAACAGCACACAGTTTCCACGTTACATAAGACCAGTGGAAACTTCATTGTTAATGGATTTGTGGAAGGGAAAGCAACATCATTTACAGTTGAACGAGCGCAACAGTGTTAAATGTGCGCCCCGAATTGGACAGCAACCGCCAGCCTCAAATTAGCTCTTGTACAATACAGACTGTGGCTGGAAGCCCCGTCAAGGTGCTAGGAAAGGTAGACGTGTACGTGTACGCCTGGGTCTTCTCAAGTTTAGCCACCAAATGCTCATTGCAGACATTTTTGATGAAGTGATTCTTGGCACGGACATTATGAATACCTATGGATTTGTTGTGGACTTAAGAGAGAATGTCCTGAGGGTTGGCCAAGAGTAGATAAAGCTTTGAATGGCTAAAATGACAGGGTCTACCAACTATTCGATTAAGCAAGTGGCATTGGCCAAAGAAAAAGTCAACCGGTCTGGTCAAGAGGAACCGTCCCTATTGCAAGCAGAAATGGAGGAAGAACTAGCAGAGGAGGTACAAATAAATGTAACGACAAACGAAGTTATTGGAAAGCCAACTATGGGTGTCGAGACAAAGACTCTTGCTGGTTCCTGAGTTAATGGAAGAACCCGAGGAAAACGTTGCTGAAGATGAAGTCATGCAAAAGGTTGTTGACGAGAACCACTGAGACTTGGACCAGCTAATGGCATATAGGTCATGAGTACATGATGCAACGGGAGTGATTCCCGCAAAACTAGTGGTTGAGGGGGAAAATTCATATTCCTGGAAACTTGATGTTCGGATCACACGAGACTGAATTTGAAGAACCGGAAAATTATCTTTTGCAAGTAGACCAGTTATGTAGATCGCCTGGCCAAGTATTACTTCAGAGATGGGTTGCCAGTTCGGGACGAACAGGCTTAAGGAGGGGGCAGTGTTACGTAATGCAGAAAAAGTGTTACACCATTACAAAACATTCTACGTGTTTCTTGGATGTTCCAGTAGAATCTGCCTGTAATGTTGTGTGAGTACGTGATCTTACCATGTGTTAGCCAGACTGTTCCAGATTCAACGGCCTCGTGCACTTTGTCAAGGTCGCAAGCAATTATGTTCTGGTGTTTTCTAGTAGCGCTAACGCGTAGTATGGAATGTTCTGGTGTCTGAGCGGGGTATAAATACAAGGCTTCATCGGCACTTGGTTTCAGTTTGAGTTGCAATATATTCCAGTGCGGTTCAAAGTATTGTGGTGAAGTGTTATGTGTTTTATAATTGTGCGGGACAATTGTAATTCAATTGTGTTTTATATTAGTTGACATTATCATTGCATGTGAACAATTTTTATTTGATTTGTTGTAAGAGACTATCTTCTTGATTACAAACTGTTTAATTGTGATAATTAAAGCTGGTGATTAGTGACTCATTTGGTGTCTTGTATTTTGTTTTCCACTGTACCATACAACAATCACTAGACCGTCGTAACAATATTTTTGTATAAAAGAAACAAATATTATTTATTATTAATAATTCTGTATAATTACAGATTACAGGTATACATAACTTGTTCTTCTATCCAAAGTAATACAAGAAAATGATAGTTATTTATCCTTTTAACCATTTCCTGCAATCCTGTTCAAAATTAAATTTTTTGTTTAGAAAAACTTATTCATTTAAAGCATTTTAATAATGGCTTTTCTATGAACAATGTGAAAATTTCAATTTTTTAAGTAGCATTAAAAATTGATTTTGATTTTCATAAAAGGCATACAATTTATGGCCTTGAAACTGGTTTTATTTAAGTTTTTTTTTTACTTCAAAGTTTATGGCATGCGACAGTTAAGAGTGAGATGGGGATGATCCACATCCCTCTCACCATAGATGAGGCATGACACACTTGACTAGTTATCATTATGTGGTACAAATAGCTGTTTTAAAATGTGTCTGTTAAGTATTTGATCATAATTGTGCCCATCATTCCTCTGAACTGACAGCAATCAGAATCATTATTGGCATGAAATAAGAAAAATACAAACAAAACCAAATTATAAAGTTTGGAGGCTCAATTAGTTGTGGTGTCCTGCACACAAGACTAATAAGTGTGTTGAGTGGAATGAGTGAAGTCTTTTAAGACGCTGTCAAGACTTTTTACACTTATTAACAATTAAGCAATTTTCTTCTTGTATTTACAAAAAAAATGTGATGCCAAAAACAAAACATTTACATCTAAGGTAGACATTAAACATTTTGACAGTAAAGTATTTAGAAAATTCCAGTTTTCTTTGTATGCACATGATTCCTAGTTGACAGACTGTTTTGAAATAAAAAACATTTTAATTATATATACCTTTTGTTTGTTGGTGAAAAGATCTTGCACGGATTAATAGTACAGAAAACTATCTTAGAAAACCATAAAAATGTTAGAATTCACGTAATTATATTTTCGAAATGAGAAGGGTTCCCATTTGCTAGAATGTGAGAGAATACAACATACTTTCTTTGAAATGGCAAGTATTCAGGCTATTAAAGATAATGAAGCTGTGAAACAAAAGCAAGTTGTAGTTTTCTTGGGAAACAGGAGCTTCAATTTTAAGGTCATTTTGAAAAGGAAGACTCGGTCATTAGATGTAA
Organism: Magicicada septendecula; assembly: GCA_034769895.1. Classification (NCBI taxonomy): domain Eukaryota; kingdom Metazoa; phylum Arthropoda; class Insecta; order Hemiptera; family Cicadidae; genus Magicicada; species Magicicada septendecula. The sequence goes on along the minus strand of CM068367.1, from coordinate 422,200,158 downwards.
TGATATGGAATTATTAAATCTTTTTAAGCAGGAACATTCAAGATCATTCCCACTCTATGTTACATTTTAAAGTAACATCAAGTGATATACAGAATGAGTTAATTGAATCTTCAATTGCTATAATTGAAGAAAATATTAAAGCAGAGTTACATTTCTGTGATTTCTTTGTAACTGACGCAAAGGAAACTTCAGATGTATCAAATAAATCTCAGGTCAGCATAACTTTTAAGTTATGTTCTAAAGAGGGTACGATAGATTCATTGAGTTTTTTATTACAGTTGTGAGTTTTATGTTTCAGTAGGTAAACTGCTTCAGGCTTATCAGAATTAGTGCTGAGTAAACATATTTTAGGAAAGTAAGGTTTAATAGAGAAAGTAGTCTGACAAAAATGTTTGTCTGTAACAGCTCGAAAGCACGAGGGGGGTATTCAAAAATTCATTGTAGCATTATCACGTTTAAACAAATTTATTTGACATAATATGTTTTTATTAGAACATGAAATGATACACTCAAAATTATTATAGTTTTACAGTTATTACTTTTCAAGTACTAATAGCGTTTTCTTTCTGTTCCAGAATTTTGTAATGTATATCTTTGCAGTCTTCATCGGATATATGTACCCAACCAGTACTCTTCATGTGGTACACTGTAACAAATAATGTGATATTTAGCATTAGCAATATTAATAATGCTATGACTACTGCTGTTAAATGGGATGTGATGATCCGTTCTCCCATTCTTTTTTTGTATCTGTAATAGCTAGAAAGAAGAGAGCCAAAGTTATGAATAAATCACACAACAATTTAAAAACACGTGGCTGATGACAGAGAAAACTTTATATGAGTTCGAATAACAAAATGCAGACCATAAATAATGTAAAACAGTATAAATAACTCAAGCATTTACTTGCAAGTGCCTTAATAAATTTCCTTCTTTAAATACAGTCAACTCCCGATTATCCGGGATAATCACCGGCAGGGTGATCACAGATAAGTCAAAATCCCGGTTAAAGCAAAAATTGTAACCTAGTGCTTAAATGAAAGTCTTAGTTAAAAATAAAATATGTGCATACAATAAAGTAGTACATACCTTTTATTACACAATAAAAATTAGTCAAATCACGTGTTTGTCAATTAAAATATAGTATAATTACAAGCAGAACAATATGTACAGAGTCAGTGTTTATACACTAAAAATAATCTGTTAATAATTTTTCCTTCTTAGCACTTGCTGTTTTCTTTAAAATAGATGACCTTATTTTGCATAAAAGCAACTTGTCCCACAACAAAGTTCTTCTTGTCCTTCTAAATAGTCAAGAAGCCCCTCCACGTAATTGAGCGCTGTCTTGTGTGTGACTTTGGGCTCGGAACACATTCGTCACTCCCCTCCCCCTCATCATCACTACCACTCTCACTTTCTGCTACGCCCTGTGCGCGCATCAATATTTCGTCATCTGTCAAAACCTCAAATGCAGGCATGTTAGCGTTGACTTCAAACCACTCGTTTATGTTATCTTGATCAACGTTTTCACCACATGGGACAGCGTTTGCTAACTGGGCCAAGTCAGCTGAGGTTACAATGTCATTCTTAAACCCAGCAAAATCCTCATCCTCCGATATGTCAGAAAACATTTTCTTCCATGACTTTGTCATCGTTGTGGGTTTAACTTTGCACCATGCAGCTGCAGTCTCGTAGATCATGTCCAGAACACTTAGTCCCTTAAAAAAGGTCTTCAAATCATTCTCTTCCATTATAAACTTTCTCAAAATACTTGACCAATAGTTACATTTTACAGAAGCTATCAAGGCTGGATCAAGGCTGTAACATTGGGCGGCAGGTATTTAACAACGATCTGTCCGTCGTTGGATCTGAGCAACATTTCACTTGGATGTGATTTAGCATTGTCTACTACTAACACTGCTTTTTGGGGGAAGTCCTTGTGATTTTAAAAACTCTCGAACTTGTGGACAAAACTTATTATGGAACCAATCATAAAAAATGTCTTTATTCATCCAACCTTTCTTTTGATTGTAGTAAATTACAGGCATGTTACTGCTCGTGTTCCTTTAAATGATCGTGGTTTTTTTTATTTTCCTATCACTAGGAGCTTAAGTTTATGTGTCCCAGTCACGTTAGAGCAACACATTACCGTTATTTGTTCCTTATTTGTGCTTTGTTGTGTCCCGACGCACTGTTTTCATTTTCAGATGCTAAAGTTTTCGTCGGTAAGCACTTCGAAAATAATCCCGACTTGTCGGAATTGTAAATTTGTGCTGGTCATAAATTTTCATCAAAAACAAACTGATTAAAGTCTTTGCAAAACTGTTCTGCTGCTGTTTGATAGCCACTCAATTTTTCTCTGCGAATTTCCAACTCTCTTATGCCGTGACGTTGTTTGAAACATGTCAGCCAGCCAGATGATGCGTCAAAATTTCCTTTTGGCCTAAAGCTTCAAAAAAAACTTAGCTTTTTCAGTGCATATTCATCCACTTACAGGATTCTCTTCTGCTCGCTGATTATTGAACCACTCAAGTAAAGCTCGGTCAAAGTCTTCATACGTCGACTTCTTCATAGTTTTCCGTTTCTTCATGCCAGATGATGAGTCAGAAGAACACGCAAATTTTAAAAGTCCACCTTTTTCTTAACCAAATCACGAACCGTTTGATCACCAATTCCATATTCGTCCTTTAACGATTTAACAGTTAGGCCTTCTCAAATTTTTCTATAATCTCTAGTTTTCTGAATCAATAAAACAATTCTTTTACGGTTTTTATCTATTTCAAAACTCGACTCACATGGAAAACATGCGAACACAACAAAACAACACGTGAGGGCAAACAGTACGCAGAATTCAGTCAAGCACAACAGAATAAATTACAGATTCACAGTGCAAAGAATGACTGGCTGGACTGTCAACGTCAAACTCGGCACACGCCACTACACTCTGCGCCTAAAGACATTTCGCACAAAGATGAGCCGTGCGTCTTCTAATAGCACACGCGCGTAGTGTTAAGAGGCCGTCAAATTGTATCGTAACACATTAAACAGACTGTCATTTGCTTATAATAATTACAACTAGTGGTTTATTTGCTACAGTACTACACTGAAAATAATATAGGGTTAAGACTACTATAATAAATTAAAGTCATTATAAGCGTAGTATGTATCAAGATTTTTGCTTAAACTACAATTTTTTAAAATCATATATTTTTCCCGGTTGACCCGATCCCAGAAAACCGAGAGTTGACTGTACTACAGTATTATTCTAGACTTTTCAGAAGTCAAATGACACAATGGGGGAATTGGGAAATATAAGGGTTGTACTGAAACTAATGTGTTTGTCAAATCTATAATACTGATGTTGTGTCTCTGAAATTCAATGGATGTGAAGCAAAGGCAGATGGCAGAGGGAATGATTTCGAATTCTCGACAGCAGTAGGGAAAAACAATGGTTGCAAAAACGTCCAAGGTCAGCTCAGAAACGTGTATGGGAAGGTACCATTGGACAAGAGCAATACTCAAAGATGTGTCATTAAGTTTAGGCAGGAGAAACTTCAACACACAGCAAATCACATAGAGGAAAGCCAGCAACTTTAATGACTAATGACAATCGGCAATGAGTTGATGGCATGATTCATGCAGACTGCTGAATCATAGTATGTGAAATTGCTGTGAACTTGAATTGTGGATATGATGGTGTGCAAAGGGTTGATGGCATGATTCATGCAGACTGCTGAATCATAGTATGTGAAATTGCTGTGAACTTGAATTGTGGATATGATGGTGTGCAAAGGATTATCGATAATCTGGGCTACAGAAAAGTCTGTGCCTCATCAGTTATCACCTGCTTTGAAAGACAGATTCATGGAAGTGTCTTCACAACTCCTGTCAATGAACAGAATGATGTTTCAAGCCAATGAACATAAGTTTTTTTCAATTTGTGACTAAAGATGAGGCCTGGATGTATCAGTACGACTGTGAGACTAAGAGGCAGTCAATGGAGTAGTGCCACAGCACTTCACCTAGGCCTAGGTGATTGTTCTTGTTTTCTAGGATAAGAAAGGAATATTTTTTTTTGTATATTCTTGAATAGAGCTCAACAGTGAACAGTGACTTAGTAACTGATACATTGCATCATTAAAAAAACTCCAAGAAACAATCTGATAATAAAGCCCTAATGATAATGCTCTGGACCATAATCTCTAGCCACAAACCAATGCCTTACACACATGGTATGGTTAATGGTTCCCCATCCTTTCTACAGCCATAATCATGCACTATCAGCCTTCCACCTCTTTAGTAAACTGAACGATGCTCTTTGGGATACCAGATTCAGTAATACTGAAGAGTGAGATCCCATTAGGGCATGGGTTAGCGGGTGCTCAACAGACTTCTCCAAAGTGAAAGACATGTTTGAATTGGTATCCAAGTCACTTATTGACAAAATCTGTATAATATTTACCTTATTTCTTCCGTTGTGTGACTTCGTGTTGCGTTCGATTTGATTAACGCGTTTTGAAACATATGTCTCATCTTCGGAAATAAATAAAAATTCACTCTTAGCGAGGTCGTTACATATTAAAATTGCAAATATTGGATAACGATTCCACACATATCCGCGTTACAAGAGTGCGCACTCGAGTCAGACCGATCGGACACTGACTATCAATAGCTATTGTGTAAACAGGTTTATTGCGGTATCGTATAGCACAGTCGTGACTTCGTGCTAAACGATCATTTAAATTTCAAATCAAGCCCGCATGTAATGCGGATATGTGGGGAATCGTTTTCCAATATTTGCAATTTTAATATGTAACGACCTCGCTAAGAGTGAATTTTTATTTATTTCTGAAGACGAAACATATGTTTCGAAACGCGTTAATCAAATCGAACGCAACACGAAGTCACATGACGGAAGAAATAAGGTAAATATTATATATATTCTCCAAAGTGCTTTCCAGAAGTGGGGTGCAAAGGTGGCATAAATGTGTTGAGTACAACAGAAGTAAACTCGAATGGTGACATTCTGTGCACAAAGGATCAGTATGTATATGTGTATAATTTTACCTCCCAAATTCTGTTAATAAATAAATCATGAGCCAACAGGCATTACTTTCAATGGACAACTTGTACACCATAATCACGGTTTTCACTCATAATAGAGCATAACTTGAAAATTCATTTGTCAGAAAACATTTTGTAATCCTTTGAGGCCTTGAGAGTGGCAAGGGAACCAGTAGCAAGTTGCCTGTCTCCCCACTCTGTTTCTAGCAAGTCAAGTTGAATTTATATACAAGGTATCACATGTACTGAAATACCGAAACCATTCTCGGCACTAGCTCTCCCTCTAAAATGTATACATCTTGAAAACTTACTTAGTTACATAGTTGGAAATTTGTGACGGTACAATTCTGGTACCATAATAATTTTGTAAATCTATGGTCCCAAAAAACCATAATTATTGTATTTTTATTCTCTAACCATTTATTTTTTATGTGCGCACTCGAGTCAGACCGATCGGACACTGACTATCAATAGCTATTGTGTAAACAGGTTTATTGCGGTATCGTATAGCACAGTCGTGACTTCGTGCTAAACGATCATTTAAATTTCAAATCAAGTCATAATATACTATGACATAATAATAACCAAGACATAATATAAACAACACAATAGGAGTACATAAGACACCAGACAACAACAACTACAACTCAGAAATACACACAGCCATCAAACTGAGGGAAAAGGCACACAAACACAACATCACATTTGTAAAAGCTGACAAAGGCAACACGACTGTAATTATCCCCACATACAACCTACACAAAAAAGTACAAGACTTCATAGAACAGAACAACATCACAGAACTAAAACACGACCCCACCGACAGATACCAAAACTCAGTAAAACAAATAGTCAACAAAGCCAAACACATTATGACACATAAACAAAAGCCCTACATGAAACAAATCCGACCATCAGCACCTACACTCCAAGCGCTTCCCAAAATCCATAAAGAAGACATTCCGATCCGCCCCATTATCAACTACCGTAATGCCCCTGCACACAAACTGGCAAAATATCTAGACAAAATTATTAGACAACACACACAAATAGACAACAACATTGCAGTAAAAAACAACACTGACCTAGTAACAAAAATAAAAGACATACACATCCCCCATAACGCCACATTAACCTCCTTTGACATTAAAAACCTGTACACAAACATCCCCATCTCTGAAACAATCACCATCCTACAAAACAAACTCAAACAGAACAACACACCAGACGAACTTATCAATGAAATAACAGAAACTCTGAACATTATCACAAAACAAAACTACTTTACTTATAACAATAAATACTACACACAGAACGATGGCCTACCCATGGGCTCCCCCATATCCAGCATTCTAGCAGAAGTCTTCCTCCAACACTTAGAAAAAACAAAAATACTCACAAACAATGACAGACACTCACATAAAATACTATATTGGCACAGATACGTTGATGACATTCTAATACTATACAGGGGAAACAAAAGACAATGTGAACAGTTACTAACGCACATAAACAAAATACATAAAAACATAACCTTCACTGCCGAATACGAACACAACAATACCATAAACTTCTTAGACCTCTCCATCACAAAACTAGAACACAGGCACAAATTCAGTATATACAGAAAACCAACTACAACTGACACACTAATACACAACACCTCCAATCACCCAATACAACACAAACTAGCTGCTTTTAGAACCATGATACATAGACTTAACAACATCCCCTTAGATGAAATAGACTACAAAGACGAACTAAACACGATAAAATATCTAGCAGAATCTAACGGCTATGACAGAACAATAGTCAGTAAACTCCTACACAAAACACAAAACAAACAACAGACAAAGACAGAAAACAACAAATTCATAACACTAACATACATCAACAAACAAACAGAAAAAATTGCCCACAAATTCAAAAAAGCAGGATACAGAATCGCTTACAAAACTACTAACAAAACAGAACACACACTATCAAAACGCATGCCCAAAGCACAAAACAAATTCGATCTACCCGGTGTATATAAACTAAATTGTTCAAATTGCAGTAAATTCTACATAGGCCAGACAGGACGTAGCTTCAAACAGAGATACATTGAACACACAAAAGCACTCCACACCACTACAGAACCAGAACTTACCTTCGCAAACCACCTCATTGAAGCAAACCACACATATAAAAACATCGACAATAACATGAACATACTACACGTACACACAAAAGGCCGAAAACTAGACACTCTAGAACAATTAGAAATATACAAACACACAAAAACAAATAAAAACGACATCCTAAACGAACAGACACAATTCAAATCGCACGCATTATTCGAACACATCTCACCACACACACACAGCTTCAATCTTTCGAAACACTTTCTCGTCGCCAACAACAAGACGAGCAGCGCTACTAACGACAGCCTCTGATGAAGCCTTCTATAGGTGAAAGCCGGTTTAGGCTGTAAGGTAAAACTTTACGTTTTTACTTATAAAAAACTTGTGTTCCGAGTCGTCAATATTATAGTGATATTTAGTTAAGTAACGGACACGTCATGGACAACGAAATCCAAGAATTTAACTCAGCAAGACGAGCCAACGTCCAAGCGTACAAGTTCACAACTTTGAAGGTTAGAAAGATTGTAGCTCACATAAATTTCAACAAAACATGCATAAACAATTCACTAACACCTAAATATGTCCAAATCAAAATTAAACATAACAACCAGGCCGCCCGAATAACACAAAACATCGCACAAAGAACATACATAAAAGAATCAATTAAACAACTATATAAGAAAAAAGACGCTCTTAACCGCAAAGCATTAACACTACACCTACATATCGCCAACACATACGGACACAATTACATGACTGAACTAATACATCACACAAATGAATGGACAAAAAAACAAATACATATCATACAGACAAAACACGACAGAAAAATAAAAAACCTGACACCAATCAAAACAGATATCATTCCCTCGCACAAATTCTACCCACGTACAGTAAACCTCACGAACGTCACACTCACAAAAAACGAACAAACACTCCTTGATAAAGGCCTAAAACATAACATACATTACAAACATAACAACCAAACACTAACAAAGCTCATAATTGACACAGAAACAAATATACAAAACACAGCACCAGAACATCAAGACACATTAAGACATAATATAAACAACACAATAGGAGTACATAAGACACCAGACAACAACAACCACAACTCAGAAATACACACAGCCATCAAACTGAGGGAAAAGGCACACAAACACAACATCACATTTGTAAAAGCTGACAAAGGCAACACGACTGTAATTATCCCCACAGACAACCTACACAAAAAAGTACAAGACTTCATAGAACAGAACAACATCACAGAACTGAAACACGACCCCACCGACAGATACCAAAACTCAGTAAAACAAATAGTCAACAAAGCCAAACACATTATGACACATAAACAAAAGCCCTACATGAAACAAATCCGACCATCAGCACCTACACTCCAAGCGCTTCCCAAAATCCATAAAGAAGACATTCCGATCCGCCCCATTATCAACTACCGTAATGCCCCTGCACACAAACTGGCAAAATATCTAGACAAAATTATTAGACAACACACACAAATAGACAACAACATTGCAGTAAAAAACAACACTGACCTAGTAACAAAAATAAAAGACATACACATCCCCCATAACGCCACATTAGCCTCCTTTGACATTAAAAACCTGTACACAAACATCCCCATCTCTGAAACAATCACCATCCTACAAAACAAACTCAAACAGAACAACACACCAGACGAACTTATCAATGAAATAACAGAAACTCTGAACATTATCACAAAACAAAACTACTTTACTTATAACAATAAATACTACACACAGAACGATGGCCTACCCATGGGCTCCCCCATATCCAGCATTCTAGCAGAAGTCTTCCACCAACACTTAGAAAAAACAAAAATACTCACAAACAATGACAGACACTCACATAAAATACTATATTGGCACAGATACGTTGATGACATTCTAATACTATACAGGGGAAACAAAAGACAATGTGAACAGTTACTAACGCACATAAACAAAATACATAAAAACATAACCTTCACTGCCGAATACGAACACAACAATACCATAAACTTCTTAGACCTCTCCATCACAAAACTAGAACACAGGCACAAATTCAGTATATACAGAAAACCAACTACAACTGACACACTAATACACAACACCTCCAATCACCCAATACAACACAAACTAGCTGCTTTTAGAACCATGATACATAGACTTAACAACATCCCCTTAGATGAAATAGACTACAAAGACGAACTAAACACGATAAAATATCTAGCAGAATCTAACGGCTATGACAGAACAATAGTCAGTAAACTCCTACACAAAACACAAAACAAACAACAGACAAAGACAGAAAACAACAAATTCATAACACTAACATACATCAACAAACAAACAGAAAAAATTGCCCACAAATTCAAAAAAGCAGGATACAGAATCGCTTACAAAACTACTAACAAAACAGAACACACACTATCAAAACGCATGCCCAAAGCACAAAACAAATTCGATCTACCCGGTGTATATAAACTAAATTGTTCAAATTGCAGTAAATTCTACATAGGCCAGACAGGACGTAGCTTCAAACAGAGATACATTGAACACACAAAAGCACTCCACACCACTACAGAACCAGAACTTACCTTCGCAAACCACCTCATTGAAGCAAACCACACATATAAAAACATCGACAATAACATGAACATACTACACGTACACACAAAAGGCCGAAAACTAGACACTCTAGAACAATTAGAAATATACAAACACACAAAAACAAATAAAAACGACATCCTAAACGAACAGACACAATTCAAATCGCACGCATTATTCGAACACATCTCACCACACACACACAGCTTCAATCTTTCGAAACACTTTCTCGTCGCCAACAACAAGACGAGCAGCGCTACTAACGACAGCCTCTGATGAAGCCTTCTATAGGTGAAAGCCGGTTTAGGCTGTAAGGTAAAACTTTACGTTTTTACTTATAAAAAACTTGTGTTCCGAGTCGTCAATATTATAGTGATATTTAGTTAAGTAACGGACACGTCATGGACAACGAAATCCAAGAATTTAACTCAGCAAGACGAGCCAACGTCCAAGCGTACAAGTTCACAACTTTGAAGGTTAGAAAGATTGTAGCTCACATAAATTTCAACAAAACATGCACAAACAATTCACTAACACCTAAATATGCCCAAATCAAAATTAAACATAACAACCAGGCCGCCCGAATAACACAAAACATCGCACAAAGAACATACATAAAAGAATCAATTAAACAACTATATAAGAAAAAAGACGCTCTTAACCGCAAAGCATTAACACTACACCTACATATCGCCAACACATACGGACACAATTACATGACTGAACTAATACATCACACAAATGAATGGACAAAAAAACAAATACATATCATACAGACAAAACACGACAGAAAAATAAAAAACCTGACACCAATCAAAACAGATATAATTCCCTCGCACAAATTCTACCCACGTACAGTAAACCTCACGAACGTCACACTCACAAAAAACGAACAAACACTCCTTGATAAAGGCCTAAAACATAACATACATTACAAACATAACAACCAAACACTAACAAAGCTCATAATTGACACAGAAACAAATATACAAAACACAGCACCAGAACATCAAGACACATTAAGACATAATATAAACAACACAATAGGAGTACATAAGACACCAGACAACAACAACCACAACTCAGAAATACACACAGCCATCAAACTGAGGGAAAAGGCACACAAACACAACATCACATTTGTAAAAGCTGACAAAGGCAACACGACTGTAATTATCCCCACAGACAACCTACACAAAAAAGTACAAGACTTCATAGAACAGAACAACATCACAGAACTGAAACACGACCCCACCGACAGATACCAAAACTCAGTAAAACAAATAGTCAACAAAGCCAAACACATTATGACACATAAACAAAAGCCCTACATGAAACAAATCCGACCATCGGCACCTACACTCCAAGCGCTTCCCAAAATCCATAAAGAAGACATTCCGATCCGCCCCATTATCAACTACCGTAATGCCCCTGCACACAAACTGGCAAAATATCTAGACAAAATTATTAGACAACACACACAAATAGACAACAACATTGCAGTAAAAAACAACACTGACCTAGTAACAAAAATAAAAGACATACACATCCCCCATAACGCCACATTAGCCTCCTTTGACATTAAAAACCTGTACACAAACATCCCCATCTCTGAAACAATCACCATCCTACAAAACAAACTCAAACAGAACAACACACCAGACGAACTTATCAATGAAATAACAGAAACTCTGAACATTATCACAAAACAAAACTACTTTACTTATAACAATAAATACTACACACAGAACGATGGCCTACCCATGGGCTCCCCCATATCCAGCATTCTAGCAGAAGTCTTCCACCAACACTTAGAAAAAACAAAAATACTCACAAACAATGACAGACACTCACATAAAATACTATATTGGCACAGATACGTTGATGACATTCTAATACTATACAGGGGAAACAAAAGACAATGTGAACAGTTACTAACGCACATAAACAAAATACATAAAAACATAACCTTCACTGCCGAATACGAACACAACAATACCATAAACTTCTTAGACCTCTCCATCACAAAACTAGAACACAGGCACAAATTCAGTATATACAGAAAACCAACTACAACTGACACACTAATACACAACACCTCCAATCACCCAATACAACACAAACTAGCTGCTTTTAGAACCATGATACATAGACTTAACAACATCCCCTTAGATGAAATAGACTACAAAGACGAACTAAACACGATAAAATATCTAGCAGAATCTAACGGCTATGACAGAACAATAGTCAGTAAACTCCTACACAAAACACAAAACAAACAACAGACAAAGACAGAAAACAACAAATTCATAACACTAACATACATCAACAAACAAACAGAAAAAATTGCCCACAAATTCAAAAAAGCAGGATACAGAATCGCTTACAAAACTACTAACAAAACAGAACACACACTATCAAAACGCATGCCCAAAGCACAAAACAAATTCGATCTACCCGGTGTATATAAACTAAATTGTTCAAATTGCAGTAAATTCTACATAGGCCAGACAGGACGTAGCTTCAAACAGAGATACATTGAACACACAAAAGCACTCCACACCACTACAGAACCAGAACTTACCTTCGCAAACCACCTCATTGAAGCAAACCACACATATAAAAACATCGACAATAACATGAACATACTACACGTACACACAAAAGGCCGAAAACTAGACACTCTAGAACAATTAGAAATATACAAACACACAAAAACAAATAAAAACGACATCCTAAACGAACAGACACAATTCAAATCGCACGCATTATTCGAACACATCTCACCACACACACACAGCTTCAATCTTTCGAAACACTTTCTCGTCGCCAACAACAAGACGAGCAGCGCTACTAACGACAGCCTCTGATGAAGCCTTCTATAGGTGAAAGCCGGTTTAGGCTGTAAGGTAAAACTTTACGTTTTTACTTATAAAAAACTTGTGTTCCGAGTCGTCAATATTATAGTGATATTTAGTTAAGTAACGGACACGTCATGGACAACGAAATCCAAGAATTTAACTCAGCAAGACGAGCCAACGTCCAAGCGTACAAGTTCACAACTTTGAAGGTTAGAAAGATTGTAGCTCACATAAATTTCAACAAAACATGCACAAACAATTCACTAACACCTAAATATGCCCAAATCAAAATTAAACATAACAACCAGGCCGCCCGAATAACACAAAACATCGCACAAAGAACATACATAAAAGAATCAATTAAACAACTATATAAGAAAAAAGACGCTCTTAACCGCAAAGCATTAACACTACACCTACATATCGCCAACACATACGGACACAATTACATGACTGAACTAATACATCACACAAATGAATGGACAAAAAAACAAATACATATCATACAGACAAAACACGACAGAAAAATAAAAAACCTGACACCAATCAAAACAGATATAATTCCCTCGCACAAATTCTACCCACGTACAGTAAACCTCACGAACGTCACACTCACAAAAAACGAACAAACACTCCTTGATAAAGGCCTAAAACATAACATACATTACAAACATAACAACCAAACACTAACAAAGCTCATAATTGACACAGAAACAAATATACAAAACACAGCACCAGAACATCAAGACACATTAAGACATAATATAAACAACACAATAGGAGTACATAAGACACCAGACAACAACAACCACAACTCAGAAATACACACAGCCATCAAACTGAGGGAAAAGGCACACAAACACAACATCACATTTGTAAAAGCTGACAAAGGCAACACGACTGTAATTATCCCCACAGACAACCTACACAAAAAAGTACAAGACTTCATAGAACAGAACAACATCACAGAACTGAAACACGACCCCACCGACAGATACCAAAACTCAGTAAAACAAATAGTCAACAAAGCCAAACACATTATGACACATAAACAAAAGCCCTACATGAAACAAATCCGACCATCGGCACCTACACTCCAAGCGCTTCCCAAAATCCATAAAGAAGACATTCCGATCCGCCCCATTATCAACTACCGTAATGCCCCTGCACACAAACTGGCAAAATATCTAGACAAAATTATTAGACAACACACACAAATAGACAACAACATTGCAGTAAAAAACAACACTGACCTAGTAACAAAAATAAAAGACATACACATCCCCCATAACGCCACATTAGCCTCCTTTGACATTAAAAACCTGTACACAAACATCCCCATCTCTGAAACAATCACCATCCTACAAAACAAACTCAAACAGAACAACACACCAGACGAACTTATCAATGAAATAACAGAAACTCTGAACATTATCACAAAACAAAACTACTTTACTTATAACAATAAATACTACACACAGAACGATGGCCTACCCATGGGCTCCCCCATATCCACCATTCTAGCAGAAGTCTTCCACCAACACTTAGAAAAAACAAAAATACTCACAAACAATGACAGACACTCACATAAAATACTATATTGGCACAGATACGTTGATGACATTCTAATACTATACAGGGGAAACAAAAGACAATGTGAACAGTTACTAACGCACATAAACAAAATACATAAAAACATAACCTTCACTGCCGAATACGAACACAACAATACCATAAACTTCTTAGACCTCTCCATCACAAAACTAGAACACAGGCACAAATTCAGTATATACAGAAAACCAACTACAACTGACACACTAATACACAACACCTCCAATCACCCAATACAACACAAACTAGCTGCTTTTAGAACCATGATACATAGACTTAACAACATCCCCTTAGATGAAATAGACTACAAAGACGAACTAAACACGATAAAATATCTAGCAGAATCTAACGGCTATGACAGAACAATAGTCAGTAAACTCCTACACAAAACACAAAACAAACAACAGACAAAGACAGAAAACAACAAATTCATAACACTAACATACATCAACAAACAAACAGAAAAAATTGCCCACAAATTCAAAAAAGCAGGATACAGAATCGCTTACAAAACTACTAACAAAACAGAACACACACTATCAAAACGCATGCCCAAAGCACAAAACAAATTCGATCTACCCGGTGTATATAAACTAAATTGTTCAAATTGCAGTAAATTCTACATAGGCCAGACAGGACGTAGCTTCAAACAGAGATACATTGAACACACAAAAGCACTCCACACCACTACAGAACCAGAACTTACCTTCGCAAACCACCTCATTGAAGCAAACCACACATATAAAAACATCGACAATAACATGAACATACTACACGTACACACAAAAGGCCGAAAACTAGACACTCTAGAACAATTAGAAATATACAAACACACAAAAACAAATAAAAACGACATCCTAAACGAACAGACACAATTCAAATCGCACGCATTATTCGAACACATCTCACCACACACACACAGCTTCAATCTTTCGAAACACTTTCTCGTCGCCAACAACAAGACGAGCAGCGCTACTAACGACAGCCTCTGATGAAGCCTTCTATAGGTGAAAGCCGGTTTAGGCTGTAAGGTAAAACTTTACGTTTTTACTTATAAAAAACTTGTGTTCCGAGTCGTCAATATTATAGTGATATTTAGTTAAGTAACGGACACGTCATGGACAACGAAATCCAAGAATTTAACTCAGCAAGACGAGCCAACGTCCAAGCGTACAAGTTCACAACTTTGAAGGTTAGAAAGATTGTAGCTCACATAAATTTCAACAAAACATGCACAAACAATTCACTAACACCTAAATATGCCCAAATCAAAATTAAACATAACAACCAGGCCGCCCGAATAACACAAAACATCGCACAAAGAACATACATAAAAGAATCAATTAAACAACTATATAAGAAAAAAGACGCTCTTAACCGCAAAGCATTAACACTACACCTACATATCGCCAACACATACGGACACAATTACATGACTGAACTAATACATCACACAAATGAATGGACAAAAAAACAAATACATATCATACAGACAAAACACGACAGAAAAATAAAAAACCTGACACCAATCAAAACAGATATAATTCCCTCGCACAAATTCTACCCACGTACAGTAAACCTCACGAACGTCACACTCACAAAAAACGAACAAACACTCCTTGATAAAGGCCTAAAACATAACATACATTACAAACATAACAACCAAACACTAACAAAGCTCATAATTGACACAGAAACAAATATACAAAACACAGCACCAGAACATCAAGACACATTAAGACATAATATAAACAACACAATAGGAGTACATAAGACACCAGACAACAACAACCACAACTCAGAAATACACACAGCCATCAAACTGAGGGAAAAGGCACACAAACACAACATCACATTTGTAAAAGCTGACAAAGGCAACACGACTGTAATTATCCCCACAGACAACCTACACAAAAAAGTACAAGACTTCATAGAACAGAACATCACAGAACTGAAACACGACCCCACCGACAGATACCAAAACTCAGTAAAACAAATAGTCAACAAAGCCAAACACATTATGACACATAAACAAAAGCCCTACATGAAACAAATCCGACCATCGGCACCTACACTCCAAGCGCTTCCCAAAATCCATAAAGAAGACATTCCGATCCGCCCCATTATCAACTACCGTAATGCCCCTGCACACAAACTGGCAAAATATCTAGACAAAATTATTAGACAACACACACAAATAGACAACAACATTGCAGTAAAAAACAACACTGACCTAGTAACAAAAATAAAAGACATACACATCCCCCATAACGCCACATTAGCCTCCTTTGACATTAAAAACCTGTACACAAACATCCCCATCTCTGAAACAATCACCATCCTACAAAACAAACTCAAACAGAACAACACACCAGACGAACTTATCAATGAAATAACAGAAACTCTGAACATTATCACAAAACAAAACTACTTTACTTATAACAATAAATACTACACACAGAACGATGGCCTACCCATGGGCTCCCCCATATCCACCATTCTAGCAGAAGTCTTCCACCAACACTTAGAAAAAACAAAAATACTCACAAACAATGACAGACACTCACATAAAATACTATATTGGCACAGATACGTTGATGACATTCTAATACTATACAGGGGAAACAAAAGACAATGTGAACAGTTACTAACGCACATAAACAAAATACATAAAAACATAACCTTCACTGCCGAATACGAACACAACAATACCATAAACTTCTTAGACCTCTCCATCACAAAACTAGAACACAGGCACAAATTCAGTATATACAGAAAACCAACTACAACTGACACACTAATACACAACACCTCCAATCACCCAATACAACACAAACTAGCTGCTTTTAGAACCATGATACATAGACTTAACAACATCCCCTTAGATGAAATAGACTACAAAGACGAACTAAACACGATAAAATATCTAGCAGAATCTAACGGCTATGACAGAACAATAGTCAGTAAACTCCTACACAAAACACAAAACAAACAACAGACAAAGACAGAAAACAACAAATTCATAACACTAACATACATCAACAAACAAACAGAAAAAATTGCCCACAAATTCAAAAAAGCAGGATACAGAATCGCTTACAAAACTACTAACAAAACAGAACACACACTATCAAAACGCATGCCCAAAGCACAAAACAAATTCGATCTACCCGGTGTATATAAACTAAATTGTTCAAATTGCAGTAAATTCTACATAGGCCAGACAGGACGTAGCTTCAAACAGAGATACATTGAACACACAAAAGCACTCCACACCACTACAGAACCAGAACTTACCTTCGCAAACCACCTCATTGAAGCAAACCACACATATAAAAACATCGACAATAACATGAACATACTACACGTACACACAAAAGGCCGAAAACTAGACACTCTAGAACAATTAGAAATATACAAACACACAAAAACAAATAAAAACGACATCCTAAACGAACAGACACAATTCAAATCGCACGCATTATTCGAACACATCTCACCACACACACACAGCTTCAATCTTTCGAAACACTTTCTCGTCGCCAACAACAAGACGAGCAGCGCTACTAACGACAGCCTCTGATGAAGCCTTCTATAGGTGAAAGCCGGTTTAGGCTGTAAGGTAAAACTTTACGTTTTTACTTATAAAAAACTTGTGTTCCGAGTCGTCAATATTATAGTGATATTTAGTTAAGTAACGGACACGTCATGGACAACGAAATCCAAGAATTTAACTCAGCAAGACGAGCCAACGTCCAAGCGTACAAGTTCACAACTTTGAAGGTTAGAAAGATTGTAGCTCACATAAATTTCAACAAAACATGCACAAACAATTCACTAACACCTAAATATGCCCAAATCAAAATTAAACATAACAACCAGGCCGCCCGAATAACACAAAACATCGCACAAAGAACATACATAAAAGAATCAATTAAACAACTATATAAGAAAAAAGACGCTCTTAACCGCAAAGCATTAACACTACACCTACATATCGCCAACACATACGGACACAATTACATGACTGAACTAATACATCACACAAATGAATGGACAAAAAAACAAATACATATCATACAGACAAAACACGACAGAAAAATAAAAAACCTGACACCAATCAAAACAGATATAATTCCCTCGCACAAATTCTACCCACGTACAGTAAACCTCACGAACGTCACACTCACAAAAAACGAACAAACACTCCTTGATAAAGGCCTAAAACATAACATACATTACAAACATAACAACCAAACACTAACAAAGCTCATAATTGACACAGAAACAAATATACAAAACACAGCACCAGAACATCAAGACACATTAAGACATAATATAAACAACACAATAGGAGTACATAAGACACCAGACAACAACAACCACAACTCAGAAATACACACAGCCATCAAACTGAGGGAAAAGGCACACAAACACAACATCACATTTGTAAAAGCTGACAAAGGCAACACGACTGTAATTATCCCCACAGACAACCTACACAAAAAAGTACAAGACTTCATAGAACAGAACAACATCACAGAACTGAAACACGACCCCACCGACAGATACCAAAACTCAGTAAAACAAATAGTCAACAAAGCCAAACACATTATGACACATAAACAAAAGCCCTACATGAAACAAATCCGACCATCGGCACCTACACTCCAAGCGCTTCCCAAAATCCATAAAGAAGACATTCCGATCCGCCCCATTATCAACTACCGTAATGCCCCTGCACACAAACTGGCAAAATATCTAGACAAAATTATTAGACAACACACACAAATAGACAACAACATTGCAGTAAAAAACAACACTGACCTAGTAACAAAAATAAAAGACATACACATCCCCCATAACGCCACATTAGCCTCCTTTGACATTAAAAACCTGTACACAAACATCCCCATCTCTGAAACAATCACCATCCTACAAAACAAACTCAAACAGAACAACACACCAGACGAACTTATCAATGAAATAACAGAAACTCTGAACATTATCACAAAACAAAACTACTTTACTTATAACAATAAATACTACACACAGAACGATGGCCTACCCATGGGCTCCCCCATATCCAGCATTCTAGCAGAAGTCTTCCACCAACACTTAGAAAAAACAAAAATACTCACAAACAATGACAGACACTCACATAAAATACTATATTGGCACAGATACGTTGATGACATTCTAATACTATACAGGGGAAACAAAAGACAATGTGAACAGTTACTAACGCACATAAACAAAATACATAAAAACATAACCTTCACTGCCGAATACGAACACAACAATACCATAAACTTCTTAGACCTCTCCATCACAAAACTAGAACACAGGCACAAATTCAGTATATACAGAAAACCAACTACAACTGACACACTAATACACAACACCTCCAATCACCCAATACAACACAAACTAGCTGCTTTTAGAACCATGATACATAGACTTAACAACATCCCCTTAGATGAAATAGACTACAAAGACGAACTAAACACGATAAAATATCTAGCAGAATCTAACGGCTATGACAGAACAATAGTCAGTAAACTCCTACACAAAACACAAAACAAACAACAGACAAAGACAGAAAACAACAAATTCATAACACTAACATACATCAACAAACAAACAGAAAAAATTGCCCACAAATTCAAAAAAGCAGGATACAGAATCGCTTACAAAACTACTAACAAAACAGAACACACACTATCAAAACGCATGCCCAAAGCACAAAACAAATTCGATCTACCCGGTGTATATAAACTAAATTGTTCAAATTGCAGTAAATTCTACATAGGCCAGACAGGACGTAGCTTCAAACAGAGATACATTGAACACACAAAAGCACTCCACACCACTACAGAACCAGAACTTACCTTCGCAAACCACCTCATTGAAGCAAACCACACATATAAAAACATCGACAATAACATGAACATACTACACGTACACACAAAAGGCCGAAAACTAGACACTCTAGAACAATTAGAAAAATACAAACACACAAAAACAAATAAAAACGACATCCTAAACGAACAGACACAATTCAAATCGCACGCATTATTCGAACACATCTCACCACACACACACAGCTTCAATCTTTCGAAACACTTTCTCGTCGCCAACAACAAGACGAGCAGCGCTACTAACGACAGCCTCTGATGAAGCCTTCTATAGGTGAAAGCCGGTTTAGGCTGTAAGGTAAAACTTTACGTTTTTACTTATAAAAAACTTGTGTTCCGAGTCGTCAATATTATAGTGATATTTAGTTAAGTAACGGACACGTCATGGACAACGAAATCCAAGAATTTAACTCAGCAAGACGAGCCAACGTCCAAGCGTACAAGTTCACAACTTTGAAGGTTAGAAAGATTGTAGCTCACATAAATTTCAACAAAACATGCACAAACAATTCACTAACACCTAAATATGCCCAAATCAAAATTAAACATAACAACCAGGCCGCCCGAATAACACAAAACATCGCACAAAGAACATACATAAAAGAATCAATTAAACAACTATATAAGAAAAAAGACGCTCTTAACCGCAAAGCATTAACACTACACCTACATATCGCCAACACATACGGACACAATTACATGACTGAACTAATACATCACACAAATGAATGGACAAAAAAACAAATACATATCATACAGACAAAACACGACAGAAAAATAAAAAACCTGACACCAATCAAAACAGATATAATTCCCTCGCACAAATTCTACCCACGTACAGTAAACCTCACGAACGTCACACTCACAAAAAACGAACAAACACTCCTTGATAAAGGCCTAAAACATAACATACATTACAAACATAACAACCAAACACTAACAAAGCTCATAATTGACACAGAAACAAATATACAAAACACAGCACCAGAACATCAAGACACATTAAGACATAATATAAACAACACAATAGGAGTACATAAGACACCAGACAACAACAACCACAACTCAGAAATACACACAGCCATCAAACTGAGGGAAAAGGCACACAAACACAACATCACATTTGTAAAAGCTGACAAAGGCAACACGACTGTAATTATCCCCACAGACAACCTACACAAAAAAGTACAAGACTTCATAGAACAGAACAACATCACAGAACTGAAACACGACCCCACCGACAGATACCAAAACTCAGTAAAACAAATAGTCAACAAAGCCAAACACATTATGACACATAAACAAAAGCCCTACATGAAACAAATCCGACCATCGGCACCTACACTCCAAGCGCTTCCCAAAATCCATAAAGAAGACATTCCGATCCGCCCCATTATCAACTACCGTAATGCCCCTGCACACAAACTGGCAAAATATCTAGACAAAATTATTAGACAACACACACAAATAGACAACAACATTGCAGTAAAAAACAACACTGACCTAGTAACAAAAATAAAAGACATACACATCCCCCATAACGCCACATTAGCCTCCTTTGACATTAAAAACCTGTACACAAACATCCCCATCTCTGAAACAATCACCATCCTACAAAACAAACTCAAACAGAACAACACACCAGACGAACTTATCAATGAAATAACAGAAACTCTGAACATTATCACAAAACAAAACTACTTTACTTATAACAATAAATACTACACACAGAACGATGGCCTACCCATGGGCTCCCCCATATCCACCATTCTAGCAGAAGTCTTCCACCAACACTTAGAAAAAACAAAAATACTCACAAACAATGACAGACACTCACATAAAATACTATATTGGCACAGATACGTTGATGACATTCTAATACTATACAGGGGAAACAAAAGACAATGTGAACAGTTACTAACGCACATAAACAAAATACATAAAAACATAACCTTCACTGCCGAATACGAACACAACAATACCATAAACTTCTTAGACCTCTCCATCACAAAACTAGAACACAGGCACAAATTCAGTATATACAGAAAACCAACTACAACTGACACACTAATACACAACACCTCCAATCACCCAATACAACACAAACTAGCTGCTTTTAGAACCATGATACATAGACTTAACAACATCCCCTTAGATGAAATAGACTACAAAGACGAACTAAACACGATAAAATATCTAGCAGAATCTAACGGCTATGACAGAACAATAGTCAGTAAACTCCTACACAAAACACAAAACAAACAACAGACAAAGACAGAAAACAACAAATTCATAACACTAACATACATCAACAAACAAACAGAAAAAATTGCCCACAAATTCAAAAAAGCAGGATACAGAATCGCTTACAAAACTACTAACAAAACAGAACACACACTATCAAAACGCATGCCCAAAGCACAAAACAAATTCGATCTACCCGGTGTATATAAACTAAATTGTTCAAATTGCAGTAAATTCTACATAGGCCAGACAGGACGTAGCTTCAAACAGAGATACATTGAACACACAAAAGCACTCCACACCACTACAGAACCAGAACTTACCTTCGCAAACCACCTCATTGAAGCAAACCACACATATAAAAACATCGACAATAACATGAACATACAACACGTACACACAAAAGGCCGAAAACTAGACACTCTAGAACAATTAGAAATATACAAACACACA
Organism: Magicicada septendecula; assembly: GCA_034769895.1. Taxonomy (NCBI): domain Eukaryota; kingdom Metazoa; phylum Arthropoda; class Insecta; order Hemiptera; family Cicadidae; genus Magicicada; species Magicicada septendecula. The sequence continues at coordinate 422,177,254 of CM068367.1, read as the reverse complement.
AAAACAAATAAAAACGACATCCTAAACGAACAGACACAATTCAAATCGCACGCATTATTCGAACACATCTCACCACACACACACAGCTTCAATCTTTCGAAACACTTTCTCGTCGCCAACAACAAGACGAGCAGCGCTACTAACGACAGCCTCTGATGAAGCCTTCTATAGGTGAAAGCCGGTTTAGGCTGTAAGGTAAAACTTTACGTTTTTACTTATAAAAAACTTGTGTTCCGAGTCGTCAATATTATAGTGATATTTAGTTAAGTAACGGACACGTCATGGACAACGAAATCCAAGAATTTAACTCAGCAAGACGAGCCAACGTCCAAGCGTACAAGTTCACAACTTTGAAGGTTAGAAAGATTGTAGCTCACATAAATTTCAACAAAACATGCATAAACAATTCACTAACACCTAAATATGCCCAAATCAAAATTAAACATAACAACCAGGCCGCCCGAATAACACAAAACATCGCACAAAGAACATACATAAAAGAATCAATTAAACAACTATATAAGAAAAAAGACGCTCTTAACCGCAAAGCATTAACACTACACCTACATATCGCCAACACATACGGACACAATTACATGACTGAACTAATACATCACACAAATGAATGGACAAAAAAACAAATACATATCATACAGACAAAACACGACAGAAAAATAAAAAACCTGACACCAATCAAAACAGATATAATTCCCTCGCACAAATTCTACCCACGTACAGTAAACCTCACGAACGTCACACTCACAAAAAACGAACAAACACTCCTTGATAAAGGCCTAAAACATAACATACATTACAAACATAACAACCAAACACTAACAAAGCTCATAATTGACACAGAAACAAATATACAAAACACAGCACCAGAACATCAAGACACATTAAGACATAATATAAACAACACAATAGGAGTACATAAGACACCAGACAACAACAACCACAACTCAGAAATACACACAGCCATCAAACTGAGGGAAAAGGCACACAAACACAACATCACATTTGTAAAAGCTGACAAAGGCAACACGACTGTAATTATCCCCACAGACAACCTACACAAAAAAGTACAAGACTTCATAGAACAGAACAACATCACAGAACTAAAACACGACCCCACCGACAGATACCAAAACTCAGTAAAACAAATAGTCAACAAAGCCAAACACATTATGACACATAAACAAAAGCCCTACATGAAACAAATCCGACCATCGGCACCTACACTCCAAGCGCTTCCCAAAATCCATAAAGAAGACATTCCGATCCGCCCCATTATCAACTACCGTAATGCCCCTGCACACAAACTGGCAAAATATCTAGACAAAATTATTAGACAACACACACAAATAGACAACAACATTGCAGTAAAAAACAACACTGACCTAGTAACAAAAATAAAAGACATACACATCCCCCATAACGCCACATTAGCCTCCTTTGACATTAAAAACCTGTACACAAACATCCCCATCTCTGAAACAATCACCATCCTACAAAACAAACTCAAACAGAACAACACACCAGACGAACTTATCAATGAAATAACAGAAACTCTGAACATTATCACAAAACAAAACTACTTTACTTATAACAATAAATACTACACACAGAACGATGGCCTACCCATGGGCTCCCCCATATCCACCATTCTAGCAGAAGTCTTCCACCAACACTTAGAAAAAACAAAAATACTCACAAACAATGACAGACACTCACATAAAATACTATATTGGCACAGATACGTTGATGACATTCTAATACTATACAGGGGAAACAAAAGACAATGTGAACAGTTACTAACGCACATAAACAAAATACATAAAAACATAACCTTCACTGCCGAATACGAACACAACAATACCATAAACTTCTTAGACCTCTCCATCACAAAACTAGAACACAGGCACAAATTCAGTATATACAGAAAACCAACTACAACTGACACACTAATACACAACACCTCCAATCACCCAATACAACACAAACTAGCTGCTTTTAGAACCATGATACATAGACTTAACAACATCCCCTTAGATGAAATAGACTACAAAGACGAACTAAACACGATAAAATATCTAGCAGAATCTAACGGCTATGACAGAACAATAGTCAGTAAACTCCTACACAAAACACAAAACAAACAACAGACAAAGACAGAAAACAACAAATTCATAACACTAACATACATCAACAAACAAACAGAAAAAATTGCCCACAAATTCAAAAAAGCAGGATACAGAATCGCTTACAAAACTACTAACAAAACAGAACACACACTATCAAAACGCATGCCCAAAGCACAAAACAAATTCGATCTACCCGGTGTATATAAACTAAATTGTTCAAATTGCAGTAAATTCTACATAGGCCAGACAGGACGTAGCTTCAAACAGAGATACATTGAACACACAAAAGCACTCCACACCACTACAGAACCAGAACTTACCTTCGCAAACCACCTCATTGAAGCAAACCACACATATAAAAACATCGACAATAACATGAACATACAACACGTACACACAAAAGGCCGAAAACTAGACACTCTAGAACAATTAGAAATATACAAACACACAAAAACAAATAAAAACGACATCCTAAACGAACAGACACAATTCAAATCGCACGCATTATTCGAACACATCTCACCACACACACACAGCTTCAATCTTTCGAAACACTTTCTCGTCGCCAACAACAAGACGAGCAGCGCTACTAACGACAGCCTCTGATGAAGCCTTCTATAGGTGAAAGCCGGTTTAGGCTGTAAGGTAAAACTTTACGTTTTTACTTATAAAAAACTTGTGTTCCGAGTCGTCAATATTATAGTGATATTTAGTTAAGTAACGGACACGTCATGGACAACGAAATCCAAGAATTTAACTCAGCAAGACGAGCCAACGTCCAAGCGTACAAGTTCACAACTTTGAAGGTTAGAAAGATTGTAGCTCACATAAATTTCAACAAAACATGCATAAACAATTCACTAACACCTAAATATGCCCAAATCAAAATTAAACATAACAACCAGGCCGCCCGAATAACACAAAACATCGCACAAAGAACATACATAAAAGAATCAATTAAACAACTATATAAGAAAAAAGACGCTCTTAACCGCAAAGCATTAACACTACACCTACATATCGCCAACACATACGGACACAATTACATGACTGAACTAATACATCACACAAATGAATGGACAAAAAAACAAATACATATCATACAGACAAAACACGACAGAAAAATAAAAAACCTGACACCAATCAAAACAGATATAATTCCCTCGCACAAATTCTACCCACGTACAGTAAACCTCACGAACGTCACACTCACAAAAAACGAACAAACACTCCTTGATAAAGGCCTAAAACATAACATACATTACAAACATAACAACCAAACACTAACAAAGCTCATAATTGACACAGAAACAAATATACAAAACACAGCACCAGAACATCAAGACACATTAAGACATAATATAAACAACACAATAGGAGTACATAAGACACCAGACAACAACAACCACAACTCAGAAATACACACAGCCATCAAACTGAGGGAAAAGGCACACAAACACAACATCACATTTGTAAAAGCTGACAAAGGCAACACGACTGTAATTATCCCCACAGACAACCTACACAAAAAAGTACAAGACTTCATAGAACAGAACAACATCACAGAACTAAAACACGACCCCACCGACAGATACCAAAACTCAGTAAAACAAATAGTCAACAAAGCCAAACACATTATGACACATAAACAAAAGCCCTACATGAAACAAATCCGACCATCGGCACCTACACTCCAAGCGCTTCCCAAAATCCATAAAGAAGACATTCCGATCCGCCCCATTATCAACTACCGTAATGCCCCTGCACACAAACTGGCAAAATATCTAGACAAAATTATTAGACAACACACACAAATAGACAACAACATTGCAGTAAAAAACAACACTGACCTAGTAACAAAAATAAAAGACATACACATCCCCCATAACGCCACATTAGCCTCCTTTGACATTAAAAACCTGTACACAAACATCCCCATCTCTGAAACAATCACCATCCTACAAAACAAACTCAAACAGAACAACACACCAGACGAACTTATCAATGAAATAACAGAAACTCTGAACATTATCACAAAACAAAACTACTTTACTTATAACAATAAATACTACACACAGAACGATGGCCTACCCATGGGCTCCCCCATATCCAGCATTCTAGCAGAAGTCTTCCACCAACACTTAGAAAAAACAAAAATACTCACAAACAATGACAGACACTCACATAAAATACTATATTGGCACAGATACGTTGATGACATTCTAATACTATACAGGGGAAACAAAAGACAATGTGAACAGTTACTAACGCACATAAACAAAATACATAAAAACATAACCTTCACTGCCGAATACGAACACAACAATACCATAAACTTCTTAGACCTCTCCATCACAAAACTAGAACACAGGCACAAATTCAGTATATACAGAAAACCAACTACAACTGACACACTAATACACAACACCTCCAATCACCCAATACAACACAAACTAGCTGCTTTTAGAACCATGATACATAGACTTAACAACATCCCCTTAGATGAAATAGACTACAAAGACGAACTAAACACGATAAAATATCTAGCAGAATCTAACGGCTATGACAGAACAATAGTCAGTAAACTCCTACACAAAACACAAAACAAACAACAGACAAAGACAGAAAACAACAAATTCATAACACTAACATACATCAACAAACAAACAGAAAAAATTGCCCACAAATTCAAAAAAGCAGGATACAGAATCGCTTACAAAACTACTAACAAAACAGAACACACACTATCAAAACGCATGCCCAAAGCACAAAACAAATTCGATCTACCCGGTGTATATAAACTAAATTGTTCAAATTGCAGTAAATTCTACATAGGCCAGACAGGACGTAGCTTCAAACAGAGATACATTGAACACACAAAAGCACTCCACACCACTACAGAACCAGAACTTACCTTCGCAAACCACCTCATTGAAGCAAACCACACATATAAAAACATCGACAATAACATGAACATACTACACGTACACACAAAAGGCCGAAAACTAGACACTCTAGAACAATTAGAAATATACAAACACACAAAAACAAATAAAAACGACATCCTAAACGAACAGACACAATTCAAATCGCACGCATTATTCGAACACATCTCACCACACACACACAGCTTCAATCTTTCGAAACACTTTCTCGTCGCCAACAACAAGACGAGCAGCGCTACTAACGACAGCCTCTGATGAAGCCTTCTATAGGTGAAAGCCGGTTTAGGCTGTAAGGTAAAACTTTACGTTTTTAGTTATAAAAAACTTGTGTTCCGAGTCGTCAATATTATAGTGATATTTAGTTAAGTAACGGACACGTCATGGACAACGAAATCCAAGAATTTAACTCAGCAAGACGAGCCAACGTCCAAGCGTACAAGTTCACAACTTTGAAGGTTAGAAAGATTGTAGCTCACATAAATTTCAACAAAACATGCATAAACAATTCACTAACACCTAAATATGCCCAAATCAAAATTAAACATAACAACCAGGCCGCCCGAATAACACAAAACATCGCACAAAGAACATACATAAAAGAATCAATTAAACAACTATATAAGAAAAAAGACGCTCTTAACCGCAAAGCATTAACACTACACCTACATATCGCCAACACATACGGACACAATTACATGACTGAACTAATACATCACACAAATGAATGGACAAAAAAACAAATACATATCATACAGACAAAACACGACAGAAAAATAAAAAACCTGACACCAATCAAAACAGATATAATTCCCTCGCACAAATTCTACCCACGTACAGTAAACCTCACGAACGTCACACTCACAAAAAACGAACAAACACTCCTTGATAAAGGCCTAAAACATAACATACATTACAAACATAACAACCAAACACTAACAAAGCTCATAATTGACACAGAAACAAATATACAAAACACAGCACCAGAACATCAAGACACATTAAGACATAATATAAACAACACAATAGGAGTACATAAGACACCAGACAACAACAACCACAACTCAGAAATACACACAGCCATCAAACTGAGGGAAAAGGCACACAAACACAACATCACATTTGTAAAAGCTGACAAAGGCAACACGACTGTAATTATCCCCACAGACAACCTACACAAAAAAGTACAAGACTTCATAGAACAGAACAACATCACAGAACTAAAACACGACCCCACCGACAGATACCAAAACTCAGTAAAACAAATAGTCAACAAAGCCAAACACATTATGACACATAAACAAAAGCCCTACATGAAACAAATCCGACCATCGGCACCTACACTCCAAGCGCTTCCCAAAATCCATAAAGAAGACATTCCGATCCGCCCCATTATCAACTACCGTAATGCCCCTGCACACAAACTGGCAAAATATCTAGACAAAATTATTAGACAACACACACAAATAGACAACAACATTGCAGTAAAAAACAACACTGACCTAGTAACAAAAATAAAAGACATACACATCCCCCATAACGCCACATTAGCCTCCTTTGACATTAAAAACCTGTACACAAACATCCCCATCTCTGAAACAATCACCATCCTACAAAACAAACTCAAACAGAACAACACACCAGACGAACTTATCAATGAAATAACAGAAACTCTGAACATTATCACAAAACAAAACTACTTTACTTATAACAATAAATACTACACACAGAACGATGGCCTACCCATGGGCTCCCCCATATCCAGCATTCTAGCAGAAGTCTTCCACCAACACTTAGAAAAAACAAAAATACTCACAAACAATGACAGACACTCACATAAAATACTATATTGGCACAGATACGTTGATGACATTCTAATACTATACAGGGGAAACAAAAGACAATGTGAACAGTTACTAACGCACATAAACAAAATACATAAAAACATAACCTTCACTGCCGAATACGAACACAACAATACCATAAACTTCTTAGACCTCTCCATCACAAAACTAGAACACAGGCACAAATTCAGTATATACAGAAAACCAACTACAACTGACACACTAATACACAACACCTCCAATCACCCAATACAACACAAACTAGCTGCTTTTAGAACCATGATACATAGACTTAACAACATCCCCTTAGATGGAATAGACTACAAAGACGAACTAAACACGATAAAATATCTAGCAGAATCTAACGGCTATGACAGAACAATAGTCAGTAAACTCCTACACAAAACACAAAACAAACAACAGACAAAGACAGAAAACAACAAATTCATAACACTAACATACATCAACAAACAAACAGAAAAAATTGCCCACAAATTCAAAAAAGCAGGATACAGAATCGCTTACAAAACTACTAACAAAACAGAACACACACTATCAAAACGCATGCCCAAAGCACAAAACAAATTCGATCTACCCGGTGTATATAAACTAAATTGTTCAAATTGCAGTAAATTCTACATAGGCCAGACAGGACGTAGCTTCAAACAGAGATACATTGAACACACAAAAGCACTCCACACCACTACAGAACCAGAACTTACCTTCGCAAACCACCTCATTGAAGCAAACCACACATATAAAAACATCGACAATAACATGAACATACTACACGTACACACAAAAGGCCGAAAACTAGACACTCTAGAACAATTAGAAATATACAAACACACAAAAACAAATAAAAACGACATCCTAAACGAACAGACACAATTCAAATCGCACGCATTATTCGAACACATCTCACCACACACACACAGCTTCAATCTTTCGAAACACTTTCTCGTCGCCAACAACAAGACGAGCAGCGCTACTAACGACAGCCTCTGATGAAGCCTTCTATAGGTGAAAGCCGGTTTAGGCTGTAAGGTAAAACTTTACGTTTTTACTTATAAAAAACTTGTGTTCCGAGTCGTCAATATTATAGTGATATTTAGTTAAGTAACGGACACGTCATGGACAACGAAATCCAAGAATTTAACTCAGCAAGACGAGCCAACGTCCAAGCGTACAAGTTCACAACTTTGAAGGTTAGAAAGATTGTAGCTCACATAAATTTCAACAAAACATGCATAAACAATTCACTAACACCTAAATATGCCCAAATCAAAATTAAACATAACAACCAGGCCGCCCGAATAACACAAAACATCGCACAAAGAACATACATAAAAGAATCAATTAAACAACTATATAAGAAAAAAGACGCTCTTAACCGCAAAGCATTAACACTACACCTACATATCGCCAACACATACGGACACAATTACATGACTGAACTAATACATCACACAAATGAATGGACAAAAAAACAAATACATATCATACAGACAAAACACGACAGAAAAATAAAAAACCTGACACCAATCAAAACAGATATCATTCCCTCGCACAAATTCTACCCACGTACAGTAAGCCTCACGAACGTCACACTCACAAAAAACGAACAAACACTCCTTGATAAAGGCCTAAAACATAACATACATTACAAACATAACAACCAAACACTAACAAAGCTCATAATTGACACAGAAACAAATATACAAAACACAGCACCAGAACATCAAGACACATTAAGACATAATATAAACAACACAATAGGAGTACATAAGACACCAGACAACAACAACAACCACAACTCAGAAATACACACAGCCATCAAACTGAGGGAAAAGGCACACAAACACAACATCACATTTGTAAAAGCTGACAAAGGCAACACGACTGTAATTATCCCCACAGACAACCTACACAAAAAAGTACAAGACTTCATAGAACAGAACAACATCACAGAACTAAAACACGACCCCACCGACAGATACCAAAACTCAGTAAAACAAATAGTCAACAAAGCCAAACACATTATGACACATAAACAAAAGCCCTACATGAAACAAATCCGACCATCGGCACCTACACTCCAAGCGCTTCCCAAAATCCATAAAGAAGACATTCCGATCCGCCCCATTATCAACTACCGTAATGCCCCTGCACACAAACTGGCAAAATATCTAGACAAAATTATTAGACAACACACACAAATAGACAACAACATTGCAGTAAAAAACAACACTGACCTAGTAACAAAAATAAAAGACATACACATCCCCCATAACGCCACATTAGCCTCCTTTGACATTAAAAACCTGTACACAAACATCCCCATCTCTGAAACAATCACCATCCTACAAAACAAACTCAAACAGAACAACACACCAGACGAACTTATCAATGAAATAACAGAAACTCTGAACATTATCACAAAACAAAACTACTTTACTTATAACAATAAATACTACACACAGAACGATGGCCTACCCATGGGCTCCCCCATATCCAGCATTCTAGCAGAAGTCTTCCACCAACACTTAGAAAAAACAAAAATACTCACAAACAATGACAGACACTCACATAAAATACTATATTGGCACAGATACGTTGATGACATTCTAATACTATACAGGGGAAACAAAAGACAATGTGAACAGTTACTAACGCACATAAACAAAATACATAAAAACATAACCTTCACTGCCGAATACGAACACAACAATACCATAAACTTCTTAGACCTCTCCATCACAAAACTAGAACACAGGCACAAATTCAGTATATACAGAAAACCAACTACAACTGACACACTAATACACAACACCTCCAATCACCCAATACAACACAAACTAGCTGCTTTTAGAACCATGATACATAGACTTAACAACATCCCCTTAGATGAAATAGACTACAAAGACGAACTAAACACGATAAAATATCTAGCAGAATCTAACGGCTATGACAGAACAATAGTCAGTAAACTCCTACACAAAACACAAAACAAACAACAGACAAAGACAGAAAACAACAAATTCATAACACTAACATACATCAACAAACAAACAGAAAAAATTGCCCACAAATTCAAAAAAGCAGGATACAGAATCGCTTACAAAACTACTAACAAAACAGAACACACACTATCAAAACGCATGCCCAAAGCACAAAACAAATTCGATCTACCCGGTGTATATAAACTAAATTGTTCAAATTGCAGTAAATTCTACATAGGCCAGACAGGACGTAGCTTCAAACAGAGATACATTGAACACACAAAAGCACTCCACACCACTACAGAACCAGAACTTACCTTCGCAAACCACCTCATTGAAGCAAACCACACATATAAAAACATCGACAATAACATGAACATACTACACGTACACACAAAAGGCCGAAAACTAGACACTCTAGAACAATTAGAAATATACAAACACACAAAAACAAATAAAAACGACATCCTAAACGAACAGACACAATTCAAATCGCACGCATTATTCGAACACATCTCACCACACACACACAGCTTCAATCTTTCGAAACACTTTCTCGTCGCCAACAACAAGACGAGCAGCGCTACTAACGACAGCCTCTGATGAAGCCTTCTATAGGTGAAAGCCGGTTTAGGCTGTAAGGTAAAACTTTACGTTTTTACTTATAAAAAACTTGTGTTCCGAGTCGTCAATATTATAGTGATATTTAGTTAAGTAACGGACACGTCATGGACAACGAAATCCAAGAATTTAACTCAGCAAGACGAGCCAACGTCCAAGCGTACAAGTTCACAACTTTGAAGGTTAGAAAGATTGTAGCTCACATAAATTTCAACAAAACATGCATAAACAATTCACTAACACCTAAATATGCCCAAATCAAAATTAAACATAACAACCAGGCCGCCCGAATAACACAAAACATCGCACAAAGAACATACATAAAAGAATCAATTAAACAACTATATAAGAAAAAAGACGCTCTTAACCGCAAAGCATTAACACTACACCTACATATCGCCAACACATACGGACACAATTACATGACTGAACTAATACATCACACAAATGAATGGACAAAAAAACAAATACATATCATACAGACAAAACACGACAGAAAAATAAAAAACCTGACACCAATCAAAACAGATATAATTCCCTCGCACAAATTCTACCCACGTACAGTAAGCCTCACGAACGTCACACTCACAAAAAACGAACAAACAGTCCTTGATAAAGGCCTAAAACATAACATACATTACAAACATAACAACCAAACACTAACAAAGCTCATAATTGACACAGAAACAAATATACAAAACACAGCACCAGAACATCAAGACACATTAAGACATAATATAAACAACACAATAGGAGTACATAAGACACCAGACAACAACAACCACAACTCAGAAATACACACAGCCATCAAACTGAGGGAAAAGGCACACAAACACAACATCACATTTGTAAAAGCTGACAAAGGCAACACGACTGTAATTATCCCCACAGACAACCTACACAAAAAAGTACAAGACTTCATAGAACAGAACAACATCACAGAACTAAAACACGACCCCACCGACAGATACCAAAACTCAGTAAAACAAATAGTCAACAAAGCCAAACACATTATGACACATAAACAAAAGCCCTACATGAAACAAATCCGATCTACACTCCAAGCGCTTCCCAAAATCCATAAAGAAGACATTCCGATCCGCCCCATTATCAACTACCGTAATGCCCCTGCACACAAACTGGCAAAATATCTAGACAAAATTATTAGACAACACACACAAATAGACAACAACATTGCAGTAAAAAACAACACTGACCTAGTAACAAAAATAAAAGACATACACATCCCCCATAACGCCACATTAGCCTCCTTTGACATTAAAAACCTGTACACAAACATCCCCATCTCTGAAACAATCACCATCCTACAAAACAAACTCAAACAGAACAACACACCAGACGAACTTATCAATGAAATAACAGAAACTCTGAACATTATCACAAAACAAAACTACTTTACTTATAACAATAAATACTACACACAGAACGATGGCCTACCCATGGGCTCCCCCATATCCAGCATTCTAGCAGAAGTCTTCCACCAACACTTAGAAAAAACAAAAATACTCACAAACAATGACAGACACTCACATAAAATACTATATTGGCACAGATACGTTGATGACATTCTAATACTATACAGGGGAAACAAAAGACAATGTGAACAGTTACTAACGCACATAAACAAAATACATAAAAACATAACCTTCACTGCCGAATACGAACACAACAATACCATAAACTTCTTAGACCTCTCCATCACAAAACTAGAACACAGGCACAAATTCAGTATATACAGAAAACCAACTACAACTGACACACTAATACACAACACCTCCAATCACCCGATACAACACAAACTAGCTGCTTTTAGAACCATGATACATAGACTTAACAACATCCCCTTAGATGAAATAGACTACAAAGACGAACTAAACACGATAAAATATCTAGCAGAATCTAACGGCTATGACAGAACAATAGTCAGTAAACTCCTACACAAAACACAAAACAAACAACAGACAAAGACAGAAAACAACAAATTCATAACACTAACATACATCAACAAACAAACAGAAAAAATTGCCCACAAATTCAAAAAAGCAGGTTACAGAATCGCTTACAAAACTACTAACAAAACAGAACACACACTATCAAAACGCATGCCCAAAGCACAAAACAAATTCGATCTACCCGGTGTATATAAACTAAATTGTTCAAATTGCAGTAAATTCTACATAGGCCAGACAGGACGTAGCTTCAAACAGAGATACATTGAACACACAAAAGCACTCCACACCACTACAGAACCAGAACTTACCTTCGCAAACCACCTCATTGAAGCAAACCACACATATAAAAACATCGACAATAACATGAACATACTACACGTACACACAAAAGGCCGAAAACTAGACACTCTAGAACAATTAGAAATATACAAACACACAAAAACAAATAAAAACGACATCCTAAACGAACAGACACAATTCAAATCGCACGCATTATTCGAACACATCTCACCACACACACACAGCTTCAATCTTTCGAAACACTTTCTCGTCGCCAACAACAAGACGAGCAGCGCTACTAACGACAGCCTCTGATGAAGCCTTCTATAGGTGAAAGAAGGTTTAGGCTGTAAGGTAAAACTTTACGTTTTTACTTATAAAAAACTTGTGTTCCGAGTCGTCAATATTATAGTGATATTTAGTTAAGTAACGGACACGTCATGGACAACGAAATCCAAGAATTTAACTCAGCAAGACGAGCCAACGTCCAAGCGTACAAGTTCACAACTTTGAAGGTTAGAAAGATTGTAGCTCACATAAATTTCAACAAAACATGCATAAACAATTCACTAACACCTAAATATGCCCAAATCAAAATTAAACATAACAACCAGGCCGCCCGAATAACACAAAACATCGCACAAAGAACATACATAAAAGAATCAATTAAACAACTATATAAGAAAAAAGACGCTCTTAACCGCAAAGCATTAACACTACACCTACATATCGCCAACACATACGGACACAATTACATGACTGAACTAATACATCACACAAATGAATGGACAAAAAAACAAATACATATCATACAGACAAAACACGACAGAAAAATAAAAAACCTGACACCAATCAAAACAGATATAATTCCCTCGCACAAATTCTACCCACGTACAGTAAGCCTCACGAACGTCACACTCACAAAAAACGAACAAACACTCCTTGATAAAGGCCTAAAACATAACATACATTACAAACATAACAACCAAACACTAACAAAGCTCATAATTGACACAGAAACAAATATACAAAACACAGCACCAGAACATCAAGACACATTAAGACATAATATAAACAACACAATAGGAGTACATAAGACACCAGACAACAACAACCACAACTCAGAAATACACACAGCCATCAAACTGAGGGAAAAGGCACACAAACACAACATCACATTTGTAAAAGCTGACAAAGGCAACACGACTGTAATTATCCCCACAGACAACCTACACAAAAAAGTACAAGACTTCATAGAACAGAACAACATCACAGAACTAAAACACGACCCCACCGACAGATACCAAAACTCAGTAAAACAAATAGTCAACAAAGCCAAACACATTATGACACATAAACAAAAGCCCTACATGAAACAAATCCGACCATCGGCACCTACACTCCAAGCGCTTCCCAAAATCCATAAAGAAGACATTCCGATCCGCCCCATTATCAACTACCGTAATGCCCCTGCACACAAACTGGCAAAATATCTAGACAAAATTATTAGACAACACACACAAATAGACAACAACATTGCAGTAAAAAACAACACTGACCTAGTAACAAAAATAAAAGACATACACATCCCCCATAACGCCACATTAGCCTCCTTTGACATTAAAAACCTGTACACAAACATCCCCATCTCTGAAACAATCACCATCCTACAAAACAAACTCAAACAGAACAACACACCAGACGAACTTATCAATGAAATAACAGAAACTCTGAACATTATCACAAAACAAAACTACTTTACTTATAACAATAAATACTACACACAGAACGATGGCCTACCCATGGGCTCCCCCATATCCAGCATTCTAGCAGTAGTCTTCCACCAACACTTAGAAAAAACAAAAATACTCACAAACAATGACAGACACTCACATAAAATACTATATTGGCACAGATACGTTGATGACATTCTAATACTATACAGGGGAAACAAAAGACAATGTGAACAGTTACTAACGCACATAAACAAAATACATAAAAACATAACCTTCACTGCTGAATACGAACACAACAATACCATAAACTTCTTAGACCTCTCCATCACAAAACTAGAACACAGGCACAAATTCAGTATATACAGAAAACCAACTACAACTGACACACTAATACACAACACCTCCAATCACCCAATACAACACAAACTAGCTGCTTTTAGAACCATGATACATAGACTTAACAACATCCCCTTAGATGAAATAGACTACAAAGACGAACTAAACACGATAAAATATCTAGCAGAATCTAACGGCTATGACAGAACAATAGTCAGTAAACTCCTACACAAAACACAAAACAAACAACAGACAAAGACAGAAAACAACAAATTCATAACACTAACATACATCAACAAACAAACAGAAAAAATTGCCCACAAATTCAAAAAAGCAGGATACAGAATCGCTTACAAAACTACTAACAAAACAGAACACACACTATCAAAACGCATGCCCAAAGCACAAAACAAATTCGATCTACCCGGTGTATATAAACTAAATTGTTCAAATTGCAGTAAATTCTACATAGGCCAGACAGGACGTAGCTTCAAACAGAGATACATTGAACACACAAAAGCACTCCACACCACTACAGAACCAGAACTTACCTTCGCAAACCACCTCATTGAAGCAAACCACACATATAAAAACATCGACAATAACATGAACATACTACACGTACACACAAAAGGCCGAAAACTAGACACTCTAGAACAATTAGAAATATACAAACACACAAAAACAAATAAAAACGACATCCTAAACGAACAGACACAATTCAAATCGCACGCATTATTCGAACACATCTCACCACACACACACAGCTTCAATCTTTCGAAACACTTTCTCGTCGCCAACAACAAGACGAGCAGCGCTACTAACGACAGCCTCTGATGAAGCCTTCTATAGGTGAAAGCCGGTTTAGGCTGTAAGGTAAAACTTTACGTTTTTACTTATAAAAAACTTGTGTTCCGAGTCGTCAATATTATAGTGATATTTAGTTAAGTAACGGACACGTCATGGACAACGAAATCCAAGAATTTAACTCAGCAAGACGAGCCAACGTCCAAGCGTACAAGTTCACAACTTTGAAGGTTAGAAAGATTGTAGCTCACATAAATTTCAACAAAACATGCATAAACAATTCACTAACACCTAAATATGCCCAAATCAAAATTAAACATAACAACCAGGCCGCCCGAATAACACAAAACATCGCACAAAGAACATACATAAAAGAATCAATTAAACAACTATATAAGAAAAAAGACGCTCTTAACCGCAAAGCATTAACACTACACCTACATATCGCCAACACATACGGACACAATTACATGACTGAACTAATACATCACACAAATGAATGGACAAAAAAACAAATACATATCATACAGACAAAACACGACAGAAAAATAAAAAACCTGACACCAATCAAAACAGATATAATTCCCTCGCACAAATTCTACCCACGTACAGTAAGCCTCACGAACGTCACACTCACAAAAAACGAACAAACACTCCTTGATAAAGGCCTAAAACATAACATACATTACAAACATAACAACCAAACACTAACAAAGCTCATAATTGACACAGAAACAAATATACAAAACACAGCACCAGAACATCAAGACACATTAAGACATAATATAAACAACACAATAGGAGTACATAAGACACCAGACAACAACAACCACAACTCAGAAATACACACAGCCATCAAACTGAGGGAAAAGGCACACAAACACAACATCACATTTGTAAAAGCTGACAAAGGCAACACGACTGTAATTATCCCCACAGACAACCTACACAAAAAAGTACAAGACTTCATAGAACAGAACAACATCACAGAACTAAAACACGACCCCACCGACAGATACCAAAACTCAGTAAAACAAATAGTCAACAAAGCCAAACACATTATGACACATAAACAAAAGCCCTACATGAAACAAATCCGACCATCGGCACCTACACTCCAAGCGCTTCCCAAAATCCATAAAGAAGACATTCCGATCCGCCCCATTATCAACTACCGTAATGCCCCTGCACACAAACTGGCAAAATATCTAGACAAAATTATTAGACAACACACACAAATAGACAACAACATTGCAGTAAAAAACAACACTGACCTAGTAACAAAAATAAAAGACATACACATCCCCCATAACGCCACATTAGCCTCCTTTGACATTAAAAACCTGTACACAAACATCCCCATCTCTGAAACAATCACCATCCTACAAAACAAACTCAAACAGAACAACACACCAGACGAACTTATCAATGAAATAACAGAAACTCTGAACATTATCACAAAACAAAACTACTTTACTTATAACAATAAATACTACACACAGAACGATGGCCTACCCATGGGCTCCCCCATATCCAGCATTCTAGCAGAAGTCTTCCACCAACACTTAGAAAAAACAAAAATACTCACAAACAATGACAGACACTCACATAAAATACTATATTGGCACAGATACGTTGATGACATTCTAATACTATACAGGGGAAACAAAAGACAATGTGAACAGTTACTAACGCACATAAACAAAATACATAAAAACATAACCTTCACTGCCGAATACGAACACAACAATACCATAAACTTCTTAGACCTCTCCATCACAAAACTAGAACACAGGCACAAATTCAGTATATACAGAAAACCAACTACAACTGACACACTAATACACAACACCTCCAATCACCCGATACAACACAAACTAGCTGCTTTTAGAACCATGATACATAGACTTAACAACATCCCCTTAGATGAAATAGACTACAAAGACGAACTAAACACGATAAAATATCTAGCAGAATCTAACGGCTATGACAGAACAATAGTCAGTAAACTCCTACACAAAACACAAAACAAACAACAGACAAAGACACAAAACAACAAATTCATAACACTAACATACATCAACAAACAAACAGAAAAAATTGCCCACAAATTCAAAAAAGCAGGATACAGAATCGCTTACAAAACTACTAACAAAACAGAACACACACTATCAAAACGCATGCCCAAAGCACAAAACAAATTCGATCTACCCGGTGTATATAAACTAAATTGTTCAAATTGCAGTAAATTCTACATAGGCCAGACAGGACGTAGCTTCAAACAGAGATACATTGAACACACAAAAGCACTCCACACCACTACAGAACCAGAACTTACCTTCGCAAACCACCTCATTGAAGCAAACCACACATATAAAAACATCGACAATAACATGAACATACTACACGTACACACAAAAGGCCGAAAACTAGACACTCTAGAACAATTAGAAATATACAAACACACAAAAACAAATAAAAACGACATCCTAAACGAACAGACACAATTCAAATCGCACGCATTATTCGAACACATCTCACCACACACACACAGCTTCAATCTTTCGAAACACTTTCTCGTCGCCAACAACAAGACGAGCAGCGCTACTAACGACAGCCTCTGATGAAGCCTTCTATAGGTGAAAGAAGGTTTAGGCTGTAAGGTAAAACTTTACGTTTTTACTTATAAAAAACTTGTGTTCCGAGTCGTCAATATTATAGTGATATTTAGTTAAGTAACGGACACGTCATGGACAACGAAATCCAAGAATTTAACTCAGCAAGACGAGCCAACGTCCAAGCGTACAAGTTCACAACTTTGAAGGTTAGAAAGATTGTAGCTCACATAAATTTCAACAAAACATGCATAAACAATTCACTAACACCTAAATATGCCCAAATCAAAATTAAACATAACAACCAGGCCGCCCGAATAACACAAAACATCGCACAAAGAACATACATAAAAGAATCAATTAAACAACTATATAAGAAAAAAGACGCTCTTAACCGCAAAGCATTAACACTACACCTACATATCGCCAACACATACGGACACAATTACATGACTGAACTAATACATCACACAAATGAATGGACAAAAAAACAAATACATATCATACAGACAAAACACGACAGAAAAATAAAAAACCTGACACCAATCAAAACAGATATCATTCCCTCGCACAAATTCTACCCACGTACAGTAAACCTCACGAACGTCACACTCACAAAAAACGAACAAACACTCCTTGATAAAGGACTAAAACATAACATACATTACAAACATAACAACCAAACACTAACAAAGCTCATAATTGACACAGAAACAAATATACAAAACACAGCACCAGAACATCAAGACACATTAAGACATAATATAAACAACACAATAGGAGTACATAAGACACCAGACAACAACAACCACAACTCAGAAATACACACAGCCATCAAACTGAGGGAAAAGGCACACAAACACAACATCACATTTGTAAAAGCTGACAAAGGCAACACGACTGTAATTATCCCCACAGACAACCTACACAAAAAAGTACAAGACTTCATAGAACAGAACAACATCACAGAACTAAAACACGACCCCACCGACAGATACCAAAACTCAGTAAAACAAATAGTCAACAAAGCCAAACACATTATGACACATAAACAAAAGCCCTACATGAAACAAATCCGACCATCGGCACCTACACTCCAAGCGCTTCCCAAAATCCATAAAGAAGACATTCCGATCCGCCCCATTATCAACTACCGTAATGCCCCTGCACACAAACTGGCAAAATATCTAGACAAAATTATTAGACAACACACACAAATAGACAACAACATTGCAGTAAAAAACAACACTGACCTAGTAACAAAAATAAAAGACATACACATCCCCCATAACGCCACATTAGCCTCCTTTGACATTAAAAACCTGTACACAAACATCCCCATCTCTGAAACAATCACCATCCTACAAAACAAACTCAAACAGAACAACACACCAGACGAACTTATCAATGAAATAACAGAAACTCTGAACATTATCACAAAACAAAACTACTTTACTTATAACAATAAATACTACACACAGAACGATGGCCTACCCATGGGCTCCCCCATATCCAGCATTCTAGCAGAAGTCTTCCACCAACACTTAGAAAAAACAAAAATACTCACAAACAATGACAGACACTCACATAAAATACTATATTGGCACAGATACGTTGATGACATTCTAATACTATACAGGGGAAACAAAAGACAATGTGAACAGTTACTAACGCACATAAACAAAATACATAAAAACATAACCTTCACTGCCGAATACGAACACAACAATACCATAAACTTCTTAGACCTCTCCATCACAAAACTAGAACACAGGCACAAATTCAGTATATACAGAAAACCAACTACAACTGACACACTAATACACAACACCTCCAATCACCCAATACAACACAAACTAGCTGCTTTTAGAACCATGATACATAGACTTAACAACATCCCCTTAGATGAAATAGACTACAAAGACGAACTAAACACGATAAAATATCTAGCAGAATCTAACGGCTATGACAGAACAATAGTCAGTAAACTCCTACACAAAACACAAAACAAACAACAGACAAAGACAGAAAACAACAAATTCATAACACTAACATACATCAACAAACAAACAGAAAAAATTGCCCACAAATTCAAAAAAGCAGGATACAGAATCGCTTACAAAACTACTAACAAAACAGAACACACACTATCAAAACGCATGCCCAAAGCACAAAACAAATTCGATCTACCCGGTGTATATAAACTAAATTGTTCAAATTGCAGTAAATTCTACATAGGCCAGACAGGACGTAGCTTCAAACAGAGATACAGTGAACACACAAAAGCACTCCACACCACTACAGAACCAGAACTTACCTTCGCAAACCACCTCATTGAAGCAAACCACACATATAAAAACATCGACAATAACATGAACATACTACACGTACACACAAAAGGCCGAAAACTAGACACTCTAGAACAATTAGAAATATTCAAACACACAAAAACAAATAAAAACGACATCCTAAACGAACAGACACAATTCAAATCGCACGCATTATTCGAACACATCTCACCACACACACACAGCTTCAATCTTTCGAAACACTTTCTCGTCGCCAACAACAAGACGAGCAGCGCTACTAACGACAGCCTCTGATGAAGCCTTCTATAGGTGAAAGCCGGTTTAGGCTGTAAGGTAAAACTTTACGTTTTTACTTATAAAAAACTTGTGTTCCGAGTCGTCAATATTATAGTGATATTTAGTTAAGTAACGGACACGTCATGGACAACGAAATCCAAGAATTTAACTCAGCAAGACGAGCCAACGTCCAAGCGTACAAGTTCACAACTTTGAAGGTTAGAAAGATTGTAGCTCACATAAATTTCAACAAAACATGCATAAACAATTCACTAACACCTAAATATGCCCAAATCAAAATTAAACATAACAACCAGGCCGCCCGAATAACACAAAACATCGCACAAAGAACATACATAAAAGAATCAATTAAACAACTATATAAGAAAAAAGACGCTCTTAACCGCAAAGCATTAACACTACACCTACATATCGCCAACACATACGGACACAATTACATGACTGAACTAATACATCACACAAATGAATGGACAAAAAAACAAATACATATCATACAGACAAAACACGACAGAAAAATAAAAAACCTGACACCAATCAAAACAGATATAATTCCCTCGCACAAATTCTACCCACGTACAGTAAGCCTCACGAACGTCACACTCACAAAAAACGAACAAACACTCCTTGATAAAGGCCTAAAACATAACATACATTACAAACATAACAACCAAACACTAACAAAGCTCATAATTGACACAGAAACAAATATACAAAACACAGCACCAGAACATCAAGACACATTAAGACATAATATAAACAACACAATAGGAGTACATAAGACACCAGACAACAACAACCACAACTCAGAAATACACACAGCCATCAAACTGAGGGAAAAGGCACACAAACACAACATCACATTTGTAAAAGCTGACAAAGGCAACACGACTGTAATTATCCCCACAGACAACCTACACAAAAAAGTACAAGACTTCATAGAACAGAACAACATCACAGAACTAAAACACGACCCCACCGACAGATACCAAAACTCAGTAAAACAAATAGTCAACAAAGCCAAACACATTATGACACATAAACAAAAGCCCTACATGAAACAAATCCGACCATCAGCACCTACACTCCAAGCGCTTCCCAAAATCCATAAAGAAGACATTCCGATCCGCCCCATTATCAACTACCGTAATGCCCCTGCACACAAACTGGCAAAATATCTAGACAAAATTATTAGACAACACACACAAATAGACAACAACATTGCAGTAAAAAACAACACTGACCTAGTAACAAAAATAAAAGACATACACATCCCCCATAACGCCACATTAGCCTCCTTTGACATTAAAAACCTGTACACAAACATCCCCATCTCTGAAACAATCACCATCCTACAAAACAAACTCAAACAGAACAACACACCAGACGAACTTATCAATGAAATAACAGAAACTCTGAACATTATCACAAAACAAAACTACTTTACTTATAACAATAAATACTACACACAGAACGATGGCCTACCCATGGGCTCCCCCATATCCAGCATTCTAGCAGAAGTCTTCCACCAACACTTAGAAAAAACAAAAATACTCACAAACAATGACAGACACTCACATAAAATACTATATTGGCACAGATACGTTGATGACATTCTAATACTATACAGGGGAAACAAAAGACAATGTGAACAGTTACTAACGCACATAAACAAAATACATAAAAACATAACCTTCACTGCCGAATACGAACACAACAATACCATAAACTTCTTAGACCTCTCCATCACAAAACTAGAACACAGGCACAAATTCAGTATATACAGAAAACCAACTACAACTGACACACTAATACACAACACCTCCAATCACCCAATACAACACAAACTAGCTGCTTTTAGAACCATGATACATAGACTTAACAACATCCCCTTAGATGAAATAGACTACAAAGACGAACTAAACACGATAAAATATCTAGCAGAATCTAACGGCTATGACAGAACAATAGTCAGTAAACTCCTACACAAAACACAAAACAAACAACAGACAAAGACAGAAAACAACAAATTCATAACACTAACATACATCAACAAACAAACAGAAAAAATTGCCCACAAATTCAAAAAAGCAGGATACAGAATCGCTTACAAAACTACTAACAAAACAGAACACACACTATCAAAACGCATGCCCAAAGCACAAAACAAATTCGATCTACCCGGTGTATATAAACTAAATTGTTCAAATTGCAGTAAATTCTACATAGGCCAGACAGGACGTAGCTTCAAACAGAGATACATTGAACACACAAAAGCACTCCACACCACTACAGAACCAGAACTTACCTTCGCAAACCACCTCATTGAAGCAAACCACACATATAAAAACATCGACAATAACATGAACATACTACACGTACACACAAAAGGCCGAAAACTAGACACTCTAGAACAATTAGAAATATACAAACACACAAAAACAAATAAAACGACATCCTAAACGAACAGACACAATTCAAATCGCACGCATTATTCGAACACATCTCACCACACACACACAGCTTCAATCTTTCGAAACACTTTCTCGTCGCCAACAACAAGACGAGCAGCGCTACTAACGACAGCCTCTGATGAAGCCTTCTATAGGTGAAAGCCGGTTTAGGCTGTAAGGTAAAACTTTACGTTTTTACTTATAAAAAACTTGTGTTCCGAGTCGTCAATATTATAGTGATATTTAGTTAAGTAACGGACACGTCATGGACAACGAAATCCAAGAATTTAACTCAGCAAGACGAGCCAACGTCCAAGCGTACAAGTTCACAACTTTGAAGGTTAGAAAGATTGTAGCTCACATAAATTTCAACAAAACATGCATAAACAATTCACTAACACCTAAATATGCCCAAATCAAAATTAAACATAACAACCAGGCCGCCCGAATAACACAAAACATCGCACAAAGAACATACATAAAAGAATCAATTAAACAACTATATAAGAAAAAAGACGCTCTTAACCGCAAAGCATTAACACTACACCTACATATCGCCAACACATACGGACACAATTACATGACTGAACTAATACATCACACAAATGAATGGACAAAAAAACAAATACATATCATACAGACAAAACACGACAGAAAAATAAAAAACCTGACACCAATCAAAACAGATATCATTCCCTCGCACAAATTCTACCCACGTACAGTAAACCTCACGAACGTCACACTCACAAAAAACGAACAAACACTCCTTGATAAAGGCCTAAAACATAACATACATTACAAACATAACAACCAAACACTAACAAAGCTCATAATTGACACAGAAACAAATATACAAAACACAGCACCAGAACATCAAGACACATTAAGACATAATATAAACAACACAATAGGAGTACATAAGACACCAGACAACAACAACCACAACTCAGAAATACACACAGCCATCAAACTGAGGGAAAAGGCACACAAACACAACATCACATTTGTAAAAGCTGACAAAGGCAACACGACTGTAATTATCCCCACAGACAACCTACACAAAAAAGTACAAGACTTCATAGAACAGAACAACATCACAGAACTAAAACACGACCCCACCGACAGATACCAAAACTCAGTAAAACAAATAGTCAACAAAGCCAAACACATTATGACACATAAACAAAAGCCCTACATGAAACAAATCCGACCATCAGCACCTACACTCCAAGCGCTTCCCAAAATCCATAAAGAAGACATTCCGATCCGCCCCATTATCAACTACCGTAATGCCCCTGCACACAAACTGGCAAAATATCTAGACAAAATTATTAGACAACACACACAAATAGACAACAACATTGCAGTAAAAAACAACACTGACCTAGTAACAAAAATAAAAGACATACACATCCCCCATAACGCCACATTAGCCTCCTTTGACATTAAAAACCTGTACACAAACATCCCCATCTCTGAAACAATCACCATCCTACAAAACAAACTCAAACAGAACAACACACCAGACGAACTTATCAATGAAATAACAGAAACTCTGAACATTATCACAAAACAAAACTACTTTACTTATAACAATAAATACTACACACAGAACGATGGCCTACCCATGGGCTCCCCCATATCCAGCATTCTAGCAGAAGTCTTCCACCAACACTTAGAAAAAACAAAAATACTCACAAACAATGACAGACACTCACATAAAATACTATATTGGCACAGATACGTTGATGACATTCTAATACTATACAGGGGAAACAAAAGACAATGTGAACAGTTACTAACGCACATAAACAAAATACATAAAAACATAACCTTCACTGCCGAATACGAACACAACAATACCATAAACTTCTTAGACCTCTCCATCACAAAACTAGAACACAGGCACAAATTCAGTATATACAGAAAACCAACTACAACTGACACACTAATACACAACACCTCCAATCACCCAATACAACACAAACTAGCTGCTTTTAGAACCATGATACATAGACTTAACAACATCCCCTTAGATGAAATAGACTACAAAGACGAACTAAACACGATAAAATATCTAGCAGAATCTAACGGCTATGACAGAACAATAGTCAGTAAACTCCTACACAAAACACAAAACAAACAACAGACAAAGACAGAAAACAACAAATTCATAACACTAACATACATCAACAAACAAACAGAAAAAATTGCCCACAAATTCAAAAAAGCAGGATACAGAATCGCTTACAAAACTACTAACAAAACAGAACACACACTATCAAAACGCATGCCCAAAGCACAAAACAAATTCGATCTACCCGGTGTATATAAACTAAATTGTTCAAATTGCAGTAAATTCTACATAGGCCAGACAGGACGTAGCTTCAAACAGAGATACATTGAACACACAAAAGCACTCCACACCACTACAGAACCAGAACTTACCTTCGCAAACCACCTCATTGAAGCAAACCACACATATAAAAACATCGACAATAACATGAACATACTACACGTACACACAAAAGGCCGAAAACTAGACACTCTAGAACAATTAGAAATATACAAACACACAAAAACAAATAAAAACGACATCCTAAACGAACAGACACAATTCAAATCGCACGCATTATTCGAACACATCTCACCACACACACACAGCTTCAATCTTTCGAAACACTTTCTCGTCGCCAACAACAAGACGAGCAGCGCTACTAACGACAGCCTCTGATGAAGCCTTCTATAGGTGAAAGCCGGTTTAGGCTGTAAGGTAAAACTTTACGTTTTTACTTATAAAAAACTTGTGTTCCGAGTCGTCAATATTATAGTGATATTTAGTTAAGTAACGGACACGTCATGGACAACGAAATCCAAGAATTTAACTCAGCAAGACGAGCCAACGTCCAAGCGTACAAGTTCACAACTTTGAAGGTTAGAAAGATTGTAGCTCACATAAATTTCAACAAAACATGCATAAACAATTCACTAACACCTAAATATGCCCAAATCAAAATTAAACATAACAACCAGGCCGCCCGAATAACACAAAACATCGCACAAAGAACATACATAAAAGAATCAATTAAACAACTATATAAGAAAAAAGACGCTCTTAACCGCAAAGCATTAACACTACACCTACATATCGCCAACACATACGGACACAATTACATGACTGAACTAATACATCACACAAATGAATGGACAAAAAAACAAATACATATCATACAGACAAAACACGACAGAAAAATAAAAAACCTGACACCAATCAAAACAGATATCATTCCCTCGCACAAATTCTACCCACGTACAGTAAACCTCACGAACGTCACACTCACAAAAAACGAACAAACACTCCTTGATAAAGGCCTAAAACATAACATACATTACAAACATAACAACCAAACACTAACAAAGCTCATAATTGACACAGAAACAAATATACAAAACACAGCACCAGAACATCAAGACACATTAAGACATAATATAAACAACACAATAGGAGTACATAAGACACCAGACAACAACAACCACAACTCAGAAATACACACAGCCATCAAACTGAGGGAAAAGGCACACAAACACAACATCACATTTGTAAAAGCTGACAAAGGCAACACGACTGTAATTATCCCCACAGACAACCTACACAAAAAAGTACAAGACTTCATAGAACAGAACAACATCACAGAACTAAAACACGACCCCACCGACAGATACCAAAACTCAGTAAAACAAATAGTCAACAAAGCCAAACACATTATGACACATAAACAAAAGCCCTACATGAAACAAATCCGACCATCGGCACCTACACTCCAAGCGCTTCCCAAAATCCATAAAGAAGACATTCCGATCCGCCCCATTATCAACTACCGTAATGCCCCTGCACACAAACTGGCAAAATATCTAGACAAAATTATTAGACAACACACACAAATAGACAACAACATTGCAGTAAAAAACAACACTGACCTAGTAACAAAAATAAAAGACATACACATCCCCCATAACGCCACATTAGCCTCCTTTGACATTAAAAACCTGTACACAAACATCCCCATCTCTGAAACAATCACCATCCTACAAAACAAACTCAAACAGAACAACACACCAGATGAACTTATCAATGAAATAACAGAAACTCTGAACATTATCACAAAACAAAACTACTTTACTTATAACAATAAATACTACACACAGAACGATGGCCTACCCATGGGCTCCCCCATATCCAGCATTCTAGCAGAAGTCTTCCACCAACACTTAGAAAAAACAAAAATACTCACAAACAATGACAGACACTCACATAAAATACTATATTGGCACAGATACGTTGATGACATTCTAATACTATACAGGGGAAACAAAAGACAATGTGAACAGTTACTAACGCACATAAACAAAATACATAAAAACATAACCTTCACTGCCGAATACGAACACAACAATACCATAAACTTCTTAGACCTCTCCATCACAAAACTAGAACACAGGCACAAATTCAGTATATACAGAAAACCAACTACAACTGACACACTAATACACAACACCTCCAATCACCCGATACAACACAAACTAGCTGCTTTTAGAACCATGATACATAGACTTAACAACATCCCCTTAGATGAAATAGACTACAAAGACGAACTAAACACGATAAAATATCTAGCAGAATCTAACGGCTATGACAGAACAATAGTCAGTAAACTCCTACACAAAACACAAAACAAACAACAGACAAAGACAGAAAACAACAAATTCATAACACTAACATACATCAACAAACAAACAGAAAAAATTGCCCACAAATTCAAAAAAGCAGGATACAGAATCGCTTACAAAACTACTAACAAAACAGAACACACACTATCAAAACGCATGCCCAAAGCACAAAACAAATTCGATCTACCCGGTGTATATAAACTAAATTGTTCAAATTGCAGTAAATTCTACATAGGCCAGACAGGACGTAGCTTCAAACAGAGATACATTGAACACACAAAAGCACTCCACACCACTACAGAACCAGAACTTACCTTCGCAAACCACCTCATTGAAGCAAACCACACATATAAAAACATCGACAATAACATGAACATACTACACGTACACACAAAAGGCCGAAAACTAGACACTCTAGAACAATTAGAAATATACAAACACACAAAAACAAATAAAAACGACATCCTAAACGAACAGACACAATTCAAATCGCACGCATTATTCGAACACATCTCACCACACACACACAGCTTCAATCTTTCGAAACACTTTCTCGTCGCCAACAACAAGACGAGCAGCGCTACTAACGACAGCCTCTGATGAAGCCTTCTATAGGTGAAAGCCGGTTTAGGCTGTAAGGTAAAACTTTACGTTTTTACTTATAAAAAACTTGTGTTCCGAGTCGTCAATATTATAGTGATATTTAGTTAAGTAACGGACACGTCATGGACAACGAAATCCAAGAATTTAACTCAGCAAGACGAGCCAACGTCCAAGCGTACAAGTTCACAACTTTGAAGGTTAGAAAGATTGTAGCTCACATAAATTTCAACAAAACATGCATAAA
This sequence comes from Magicicada septendecula, assembly GCA_034769895.1. NCBI lineage: Eukaryota > Metazoa > Arthropoda > Insecta > Hemiptera > Cicadidae > Magicicada > Magicicada septendecula. The sequence goes on along the minus strand of CM068367.1, from coordinate 422,148,324 downwards.
CAATTCACTAACACCTAAATATGCCCAAATCAAAATTAAACATAACAACCAGGCCGCCCGAATAACACAAAACATCGCACAAAGAACATACATAAAAGAATCAATTAAACAACTATATAAGAAAAAAGACGCTCTTAACCGCAAAGCATTAACACTACACCTACATATCGCCAACACATATGGACACAATTACATGACTGAACTAATACATCACACAAATGAATGGACAAAAAAACAAATACATATCATACAGACAAAACACGACAGAAAAATAAAAAACCTGACACCAATCAAAACAGATATCATTCCCTCGCACAAATTCTACCCACGTACAGTAAACCTCACGAACGTCACACTCACAAAAAACGAACAAACACTCCTTGATAAAGGCCTAAAACATAACATACATTACAAACATAACAACCAAACACTAACAAAGCTCATAATTGACACAGAAACAAATATACAAAACACAGCACCAGAACATCAAGACACATTAAGACATAATATAAACAACACAATAGGAGTACATAAGACACCAGACAACAACAACCACAACTCAGAAATACACACAGCCATCAAACTGAGGGAAAAGGCACACAAACACAACATCACATTTGTAAAAGCTGACAAAGGCAACACGACTGTAATTATCCCCACAGACAACCTACACAAAAAAGTACAAGACTTCATAGAACAGAACAACATCACAGAACTAAAACACGACCCCACCGACAGATACCAAAACTCAGTAAAACAAATAGTCAACAAAGCCAAACACATTATGAGACATAAACAAAAGCCCTACATGAAACAAATCCGACCATCGGCACCTACACTCCAAGCGCTTCCCAAAATCCATAAAGAAGACATTCCGATCCGCCCCATTATCAACTACCGTAATGCCCCTGCACACAAACTGGCAAAATATCTAGACAAAATTATTAGACAACACACACAAATAGACAACAACATTGCAGTAAAAAACAACACTGACCTAGTAACAAAAATAAAAGACATACACATCCCCCATAACGCCACATTAGCCTCCTTCGACATTAAAAACCTGTACACAAACATCCCCATCTCTGAAACAATCACCATCCTACAAAACAAACTCAAACAGAACAACACACCAGACGAACTTATCAATGAAATAACAGAAACTCTGAACATTATCACAAAACAAAACTACTTTACTTATAACAATAAATACTACACACAGAACGATGGCCTACCCATGGGCTCCCCCATATCCAGCATTCTAGCAGAAGTCTTCCACCAACACTTAGAAAAAACAAAAATACTCACAAACAATGACAGACACTCACATAAAATACTATATTGGCACAGATACGTTGATGACATTCTAATACTATACAGGGGAAACAAAAGACAATGTGAACAGTTACTAACGCACATAAACAAAATACATAAAAACATAACCTTCACTGCCGAATACGAACACAACAATACCATAAGCTTCTTAGACCTCTCCATCACAAAACTAGAACACAGGCACAAATTCAGTATATACAGAAAACCAACTACAACTGACACACTAATACACAACACCTCCAATCACCCAATACAACACAAACTAGCTGCTTTTAGAACCATGATACATAGACTTAACAACATCCCCTTAGATGAAATAGACTACAAAGACGAACTAAACACGATAAAATATCTAGCAGAATCTAACGGCTATGACAGAACAATAGTCAGTAAACTCCTACACAAAACACAAAACAAACAACAGACAAAGACAGAAAACAACAAATTCATAACACTAACATACATCAACAAACAAACAGAAAAAATTGCCCACAAATTCAAAAAAGCAGGATACAGAATCGCTTACAAAACTACTAACAAAACAGAACACACACTATCAAAACGCATGCCCAAAGCACAAAACAAATTCGATCTACCCGGTGTATATAAACTAAATTGTTCAAATTGCAGTAAATTCTACATAGGCCAGACAGGACGTAGCTTCAAACAGAGATACATTGAACACACAAAAGCACTCCACACCACTACAGAACCAGAACTTACCTTCGCAAACCACCTCATTGAAGCAAACCACACATATAAAAACATCGACAATAACATGAACATACTACACGTACACACAAAAGGCCGAAAACTAGACACTCTAGAACAATTAGAAATATACAAACACACAAAAACAAATAAAAACGACATCCTAAACGAACAGACACAATTCAAATCGCACGCATTATTCGAACACATCTCACCACACACACACAGCTTCAATCTTTCGAAACACTTTCTCGTCGCCAACAACAAGATGAGCAGCGCTACTAACGACAGCCTCTGATGAAGCCTTCTATAGGTGAAAGCCGGTTTAGGCTGTAAGGTAAAACTTTACGTTTTTACTTATAAAAAACTTGTGTTCCGAGTCGTCAATATTATAGTGATATTTAGTTAAGTAACGGACACGTCATGGACAACGAAATCCAAGAATTTAACTCAGCAAGACGAGCCAACGTCCAAGCGTACAAGTTCACAACTTTGAAGGTTAGAAAGATTGTAGCTCACATAAATTTCAACAAAACATGCATAAACAATTCACTAACACCTAAATATGCCCAAATCAAAATTAAACATAACAACCAGGCCGCCCGAATAACACAAAACATCGCACAAAGAACATACATAAAAGAATCAATTAAACAACTATATAAGAAAAAAGACGCTCTTAACCGCAAAGCATTAACACTACACCTACATATCGCCAACACATACGGACACAATTACATGACTGAACTAATACATCACACAAATGAATGGACAAAAAAACAAATACATATCATACAGACAAAACACGACAGAAAAATAAAAAACCTGACACCAATCAAAACAGATATAATTCCCTCGCACAAATTCTACCCACGTACAGTAAACCTCACGAACGTCACACTCACAAAAAACGAACAAACACTCCTTGATAAAGGCCTAAAACATAACATACATTACAAACATAACAACCAAACACTAACAAAGCTCATAATTGACACAGAAACAAATATACAAAACACAGCACCAGAACATCAAGACACATTAAGACATAATATAAACAACACAATAGGAGTACATAAGACACCAGACAACAACAACCACAACTCAGAAATACACACAGCCATCAAACTGAGGGAAAAGGCACACAAACACAACATCACATTTGTAAAAGCTGACAAAGGCAACACGACTGTAATTATCCCCACAGACAACCTACACAAAAAAGTACAAGACTTCATAGAACAGAACAACATCACAGAACTAAAACACGACCCCACCGACAGATACCAAAACTCAGTAAAACAAATAGTCAACAAAGCCAAACACATTATGACACATAAACAAAAGCCCTACATGAAACAAATCCGACCATCGGCACCTACACTCCAAGCGCTTCCCAAAATCCATAAAGAAGACATTCCGATCCGCCCCATTATCAACTACCGTAATGCCCCTGCACACAAACTGGCAAAATATCTAGACAAAATTATTAGACAACACACACAAATAGACAACAACATTGCAGTAAAAAACAACACTGACCTAGTAACAAAAATAAAAGACATACACATCCCCCATAACGCCACATTAGCCTCCTTTGACATTAAAAACCTGTACACAAACATCCCCATCTCTGAAACAATCACCATCCTACAAAACAAACTCAAACAGAACAACACACCAGACGAACTTATCAATGAAATAACAGAAACTCTGAACATTATCACAAAACAAAACTACTTTACTTATAACAATAAATACTACACACAGAACGATGGCCTACCCATGGGCTCCCCCATATCCAGCATTCTAGCAGAAGTCTTCCACCAACACTTAGAAAAAACAAAAATACTCACAAACAATGACAGACACTCACATAAAATACTATATTGGCACAGATACGTTGATGACATTCTAATACTATACAGGGGAAACAAAAGACAATGTGAACAGTTACTAACGCACATAAACAAAATACATAAAAACATAACCTTCACTGCCGAATACGAACACAACAATACCATAAACTTCTTAGACCTCTCCATCACAAAACTAGAACACAGGCACAAATTCAGTATATACAGAAAACCAACTACAACTGACACACTAATACACAACACCTCCAATCACCCGATACAACACAAACTAGCTGCTTTTAGAACCATGATACATAGACTTAACAACATCCCCTTAGATGAAATAGACTACAAAGACGAACTAAACACGATAAAATATCTAGCAGAATCTAACGGCTATGACAGAACAATAGTCAGTAAACTCCTACACAAAACACAAAACAAACAACAGACAAAGACAGAAAACAACAAATTCATAACACTAACATACATCAACAAACAAACAGAAAAAATTGCCCACAAATTCAAAAAAGCAGGATACAGAATCGCTTACAAAACTACTAACAAAACAGAACACACACTATCAAAACGCATGCCCAAAGCACAAAACAAATTCGATCTACCCGGTGTATATAAACTAAATTGTTCAAATTGCAGTAAATTCTACATAGGCCAGACAGGACGTAGCTTCAAACAGAGATACATTGAACACACAAAAGCACTCCACACCACTACAGAACCAGAACTTACCTTCGCAAACCACCTCATTGAAGCAAACCACACATATAAAAACATCGACAATAACATGAACATACTACACGTACACACAAAAGGCCGAAAACTAGACACTCTAGAACAATTAAAAATATACAAACACACAAAAACAAATAAAAACGACATCCTAAACGAACAGACACAATTCAAATCGCACGCATTATTCGAACACATCTCACCACACACACACAGCTTCAATCTTTCGAAACACTTTCTCGTCGCCAACAACAAGACGAGCAGCGCTACTAACGACAGCCTCTGATGAAGCCTTCTATAGGTGAAAGCCGGTTTAGGCTGTAAGGTAAAACTTTACGTTTTTACTTATAAAAAACTTGTGTTCCGAGTCGTCAATATTATAGTGATATTTAGTTAAGTAACGGACACGTCATGGACAACGAAATCCAAGAATTTAACTCAGCAAGACGAGCCAACGTCCAAGCGTACAAGTTCACAACTTTGAAGGTTAGAAAGATTGTAGCTCACATAAATTTCAACAAAACATGCATAAACAATTCACTAACACCTAAATATGCCCAAATCAAAATTAAACATAACAACCAGGCCGCCCGAATAACACAAAACATCGCACAAAGAACATACATAAAAGAATCAATTAAACAACTATATAAGAAAAAAGACGCTCTTAACCGCAAAGCATTAACACTACACCTACATATCGCCAACACATACGGACACAATTACATGACTGAACTAATACATCACACAAATGAATGGACAAAAAAACAAATACATATCATACAGACAAAACACGACAGAAAAATAAAAAACCTGACGCCAATCAAAACAGATATAATTCCCTCGCACAAATTCTACCCACGTACAGTAAACCTCACGAACGTCACACTCACAAAAAACGAACAAACACTCCTTGATAAAGGCCTAAAACATAACATACATTACAAACATAACAACCAAACACTAACAAAGCTCATAATTGACACAGAAACAAATATACAAAACACAGCACCAGAACATCAAGACACATTAAGACATAATATAAACAACACAATAGGAGTACATAAGACACCAGACAACAACAACCACAACTCAGAAATACACACAGCCATCAAACTGAGGGAAAAGGCACACAAACACAACATCACATTTGTAAAAGCTGACAAAGGCAACACGACTGTAATTATCCCCACAGACAACCTACACAAAAAAGTACAAGACTTCATAGAACAGAACAACATCACAGAACTAAAACACGACCCCACCGACAGATACCAAAACTCAGTAAAACAAATAGTCAACAAAGCCAAACACATTATGACACATAAACAAAAGCCCTACATGAAACAAATCCGACCATCAGCACCTACACTCCAAGCGCTTCCCAAAATCCATAAAGAAGACATTCCGATCCGCCCCATTATCAACTACCGTAATGCCCCTGCACACAAACTGGCAAAATATCTAGACAAAATTATTAGACAACACACACAAATAGGCAACAACATTGCAGTAAAAAACAACACTGACCTAGTAACAAAAATAAAAGACATACACATCCCCCATAACGCCACATTAGCCTCCTTTGACATTAAAAACCTGTACACAAACATCCCCATCTCTGAAACAATCACCATCCTACAAAACAAACTCAAACAGAACAACACACCAGACGAACTTATCAATGAAATAACAGAAACTCTGAACATTATCACAAAACAAAACTACTTTACTTATAACAATAAATACTACACACAGAACGATGGCCTACCCATGGGCTCCCCCATATCCAGCATTCTAGCAGAAGTCTTCCACCAACACTTAGAAAAAACAAAAATACTCACAAACAATGACAGACACTCACATAAAATACTATATTGGCACAGATACGTTGATGACATTCTAATACTATACAGGGGAAACAAAAGACAATGTGAACAGTTACTAACGCACATAAACAAAATACATAAAAACATAACCTTCACTGCCGAATACGAACACAACAATACCATAAACTTCTTAGACCTCTCCATCACAAAACTAGAACACAGGCACAAATTCAGTATATACAGAAAACCAACTACAACTGACACACTAATACACAACACCTCCAATCACCCAATACAACACAAACTAGCTGCTTTTAGAACCATGATACATAGACTTAACAACATCCCCTTAGATGAAATAGACTACAAAGACGAACTAAACACGATAAAATATCTAGCAGAATCTAACGGCTATGACAGAACAATAGTCAGTAAACTCCTACACAAAACACAAAACAAACAACAGACAAAGACAGAAAACAACAAATTCATAACACTAACATACATCAACAAACAAACAGAAAAAATTGCCCACAAATTCAAAAAAGCAGGATACAGAATCGCTTACAAAACTACTAACAAAACAGAACACACACTATCAAAACGCATGCCCAAAGCACAAAACAAATTCGATCTACCCGGTGTATATAAACTAAATTGTTCAAATTGCAGTAAATTCTACATAGGCCAGACAGGACGTAGCTTCAAACAGAGATACATTGAACACACAAAAGCACTCCACACCACTACAGAACCAGAACTTACCTTCGCAAACCACCTCATTGAAGCAAACCACACATATAAAAACATCGACAATAACATGAACATACTACACGTACACACAAAAGGCCGAAAACTAGACACTCTAGAACAATTAGAAATATACAAACACACAAAAACAAATAAAAACGACATCCTAAACGAACAGACACAATTCAAATCGCACGCATTATTCGAACACATCTCACCACACACACACAGCTTCAATCTTTCGAAACACTTTCTCGTCGCCAACAACAAGACGAGCAGCGCTACTAACGACAGCCTCTGATGAAGCCTTCTATAGGTGAAAGCCGGTTTAGGCTGTAAGGTAAAACTTTACGTTTTTACTTATAAAAAACTTGTGTTCCGAGTCGTCAATATTATAGTGATATTTAGTTAAGTAACGGACACGTCATGGACAACGAAATCCAAGAATTTAACTCAGCAAGACGAGCCAACGTCCAAGCGTACAAGTTCACAACTTTGAAGGTTAGAAAGATTGTAGCTCACATAAATTTCAACAAAACATGCATAAACAATTCACTAACACCTAAATATGCCCAAATCAAAATTAAACATAACAACCAGGCCGCCCGAATAACACAAAACATCGCACAAAGAACATACATAAAAGAATCAATTAAACAACTATATAAGAAAAAAGACGCTCTTAACCGCAAAGCATTAACACTACACCTACATATCGCCAACACATACGGACACAATTACATGACTGAACTAATACATCACACAAATGAATGGACAAAAAAACAAATACATATCATACAGACAAAACACGACAGAAAAATAAAAAACCTGACACCAATCAAAACAGATATAATTCCCTCGCACAAATTCTACCCACGTACAGTAAACCTCACGAACGTCACACTCACAAAAAACGAACAAACACTCCTTGATAAAGGCCTAAAACATAACATACATTACAAACATAACAACCAAACACTAACAAAGCTCATAATTGACACAGAAACAAATATACAAAACACAGCACCAGAACATCAAGACACATTAAGACATAATATAAACAACACAATAGGAGTACATAAGACACCAGACAACAACAACCACAACTCAGAAATACACACAGCCATCAAACTGAGGGAAAAGGCACACAAACACAACATCACATTTGTAAAAGCTGACAAAGGCAACACGACTGTAATTATCCCCACAGACAACCTACACAAAAAAGTACAAGACTTCATAGAACAGAACAACATCACAGAACTAAAACACGACCCCACCGACAGATACCAAAACTCAGTAAAACAAATAGTCAACAAAGCCAAACACATTATGACACATAAACAAAAGCCCTACATGAAACAAATCCGACCATCAGCACCTACACTCCAAGCGCTTCCCAAAATCCATAAAGAAGACATTCCGATCCGCCCCATTATCAACTACCGTAATGCCCCTGCACACAAACTGGCAAAATATCTAGACAAAATTATTAGACAACACACACAAATAGACAACAACATTGCAGTAAAAAACAACACTGACCTAGTAACAAAAATAAAAGACATACACATCCCCCATAACGCCACATTAGCCTCCTTTGACATTAAAAACCTGTACACAAACATCCCCATCTCTGAAACAATCACCATCCTACAAAACAAACTCAAACAGAACAACACACCAGACGAACTTATCAATGAAATAACAGAAACTCTGAACATTATCACAAAACAAAACTACTTTACTTATAACAATAAATACTACACACAGAATGATGGCCTACCCATGGGCTCCCCCATATCCAGCATTCTAGCAGAAGTCTTCCACCAACACTTAGAAAAAACAAAAATACTCACAAACAATGACAGACACTCACATAAAATACTATATTGGCACAGATACGTTGATGACATTCTAATACTATACAGGGGAAACAAAAGACAATGTGAACAGTTACTAACGCACATAAACAAAATACATAAAAACATAACCTTCACTGCCGAATACGAACACAACAATACCATAAACTTCTTAGACCTCTCCATCACAAAACTAGAACACAGGCACAAATTCAGTATATACAGAAAACCAACTACAACTGACACACTAATACACAACACCTCCAATCACCCAATACAACACAAACTAGCTGCTTTTAGAACCATGATACATAGACTTAACAACATCCCCTTAGATGAAATAGACTACAAAGACGAACTAAACACGATAAAATATCTAGCAGAATCTAACGGCTATGACAGAACAATAGTCAGTAAACTCCTACACAAAACACAAAACAAACAACAGACAAAGACAGAAAACAACAAATTCATAACACTAACATACATCAACAAACAAACAGAAAAAATTGCCCACAAATTCAAAAAAGCAGGATACAGAATCGCTTACAAAACTACTAACAAAACAGAACACACACTATCAAAACGCATGCCCAAAGCACAAAACAAATTCGATCTACCCGGTGTATATAAACTAAATTGTTCAAATTGCAGTAAATTCTACATAGGCCAGACAGGACGTAGCTTCAAACAGAGATACATTGAACACACAAAAGCACTCCACACCACTACAGAACCAGAACTTACCTTCGCAAACCACCTCATTGAAGCAAACCACACATATAAAAACATCGACAATAACATGAACATACTACACGTACACACAAAAGGCCGAAAACTAGACACTCTAGAACAATTAGAAATATACAAACACACAAAAACAAATAAAAACGACATCCTAAACGAACAGACACAATTCAAATCGCACGCATTATTCGAACACATCTCACCACACACACACAGCTTCAATCTTTCGAAACACTTTCTCGTCGCCAACAACAAGACGAGCAGCGCTACTAACGACAGCCTCTGATGAAGCCTTCTATAGGTGAAAGCCGGTTTAGGCTGTAAGGTAAAACTTTACGTTTTTACTTATAAAAAACTTGTGTTCCGAGTCGTCAATATTATAGTGATATTTAGTTAAGTAACGGACACGTCATGGACAACGAAATCCAAGAATTTAACTCAGCAAGACGAGCCAACGTCCAAGCGTACAAGTTCACAACTTTGAAGGTTAGAAAGATTGTAGCTCACATAAATTTCAACAAAACATGCATAAACAATTCACTAACACCTAAATATGCCCAAATCAAAATTAAACATAACAACCAGGCCGCCCGAATAACACAAAACATCGCACAAAGAACATACATAAAAGAATCAATTAAACAACTATATAAGAAAAAAGACGCTCTTAACCGCAAAGCATTAACACTACACCTACATATCGCCAACACATACGGACACAATTACATGACTGAACTAATACATCACACAAATGAATGGACAAAAAAACAAATACATATCATACAGACAAAACACGACAGAAAAATAAAAAACCTGACACCAATCAAAACAGATATAATTCCCTCGCACAAATTCTACCCACGTACAGTAAACCTCACGAACGTCACACTCACAAAAAACGAACAAACACTCCTTGATAAAGGCCTAAAACATAACATACATTACAAACATAACAACCAAACACTAACAAAGCTCATAATTGACACAGAAACAAATATACAAAACACAGCACCAGAACATCAAGACACATTAAGACATAATATAAACAACACAATAGGAGTACATAAGACACCAGACAACAACAACCACAACTCAGAAATACACACAGCCATCAAACTGAGGGAAAAGGCACACAAACACAACATCACATTTGTAAAAGCTGACAAAGGCAACACGACTGTAATTATCCCCACAGACAACCTACACAAAAAAGTACAAGACTTCATAGAACAGAACAACATCACAGAACTAAAACACGACCCCACCGACAGATACCAAAACTCAGTAAAACAAATAGTCAACAAAGCCAAACACATTATGACACATAAACAAAAGCCCTACATGAAACAAATCCGACCATCAGCACCTACACTCCAAGCGCTTCCCAAAATCCATAAAGAAGACATTCCGATCCGCCCCATTATCAACTACCGTAATGCCCCTGCACACAAACTGGCAAAATATCTAGACAAAATTATTAGACAACACACACAAATAGACAACAACATTGCAGTAAAAAACAACACTGACCTAGTAACAAAAATAAAAGACATACACATCCCCCATAACGCCACATTAGCCTCCTTTGACATTAAAAACCTGTACACAAACATCCCCATCTCTGAAACAATCACCATCCTACAAAACAAACTCAAACAGAACAACACACCAGACGAACTTATCAATGAAATAACAGAAACTCTGAACATTATCACAAAACAAAACTACTTTACTTATAACAATAAATACTACACACAGAACGATGGCCTACCCATGGGCTCCCCCATATCCAGCATTCTAGCAGAAGTCTTCCACCAACACTTAGAAAAAACAAAAATACTCACAAACAATGACAGACACTCACATAAAATACTATATTGGCACAGATACGTTGATGACATTCTAATACTATACAGGGGAAACAAAAGACAATGTGAACAGTTACTAACGCACATAAACAAAATACATAAAAACATAACCTTCACTGCCAAATACGAACACAACAATACCATAAACTTCTTAGACCTCTCCATCACAAAACTAGAACACAGGCACAAATTCAGTATATACAGAAAACCAACTACAACTGACACACTAATACACAACACCTCCAATCACCCAATACAACACAAACTAGCTGCTTTTAGAACCATGATACATAGACTTAACAACATCCCCTTAGATGAAATAGACTACAAAGACGAACTAAACACGATAAAATATCTAGCAGAATCTAACGGCTATGACAGAACAATAGTCAGTAAACTCCTACACAAAACACAAAACAAACAACAGACAAAGACAGAAAACAACAAATTCATAACACTAACATACATCAACAAACAAACAGAAAAAATTGCCCACAAATTCAAAAAAGCAGGATACAGAATCGCTTACAAAACTACTAACAAAACAGAACACACACTATCAAAACGCATGCCCAAAGCACAAAACAAATTCGATCTACCCGGTGTATATAAACTAAATTGTTCAAATTGCAGTAAATTCTACATAGGCCAGACAGGACGTAGCTTCAAACAGAGATACATTGAACACACAAAAGCACTCCACACCACTACAGAACCAGAACTTACCTTCGCAAACCACCTCATTGAAGCAAACCACACATATAAAAACATCGACAATAACATGAACATACTACACGTACACACAAAAGGCCGAAAACTAGACACTCTAGAACAATTAGAAATATACAAACACACAAAAACAAATAAAAACGACATCCTAAACGAACAGACACAATTCAAATCGCACGCATTATTCGAACACATCTCACCACACACACACAGCTTCAATCTTTCGAAACACTTTCTCGTCGCCAACAACAAGACGAGCAGCGCTACTAACGACAGCCTCTGATGAAGCCTTCTATAGGTGAAAGCCGGTTTAGGCTGTAAGGTAAAACTTTACGTTTTTACTTATAAAAAACTTGTGTTCCGAGTCGTCAATATTATAGTGATATTTAGTTAAGTAACGGACACGTCATGGACAACGAAATCCAAGAATTTAACTCAGCAAGACGAGCCAACGTCCAAGCGTACAAGTTCACAACTTTGAAGGTTAGAAAGATTGTAGCTCACATAAATTTCAACAAAACATGCATAAACAATTCACTAACACCTAAATATGCCCAAATCAAAATTAAACATAACAACCAGGCCGCCCGAATAACACAAAACATCGCACAAAGAAAATACATAAAAGAATCAATTAAACAACTATATAAGAAAAAAGACGCTCTTAACCGCAAAGCATTAACACTACACCTACATATCGCCAACACATACGGACACAATTACATGACTGAACTAATACATCACACAAATGAATGGACAAAAAAACAAATACATATCATACAGACAAAACACGACAGAAAAATAAAAAACCTGACACCAATCAAAACAGATATCATTCCCTCGCACAAATTCTACCCACGTACAGTAAACCTCACGAACGTCACACTCACAAAAAACGAACAAACACTCCTTGATAAAGGCCTAAAACATAACATACATTACAAACATAACAACCAAACACTAACAAAGCTCATAATTGACACAGAAACAAATATACAAAACACAGCACCAGAACATCAAGACACATTAAGACATAATATAAACAACACAATAGGAGTACATAAGACACCAGACAACAACAACCACAACTCAGAAATACACACAGCCATCAAACTGAGGGAAAAGGCACACAAACACAACATCACATTTGTAAAAGCTGACAAAGGCAACACGACTGTAATTATCCCCACAGACAACCTACACAAAAAAGTACAAGACTTCATAGAACAGAACAACATCACAGAACTAAAACACGACCCCACCGACAGATACCAAAACTCAGTAAAACAAATAGTCAACAAAGCCAAACACATTATGACACATAAACAAAAGCCCTACATGAAACAAATCCGACCATCAGCACCTACACTCCAAGCGCTTCCCAAAATCCATAAAGAAGACATTCCGATCCGCCCCATTATCAACTACCGTAATGCCCCTGCACACAAACTGGCAAAATATCTAGACAAAATTATTAGACAACACACACAAATAGACAACAACATTGCAGTAAAAAACAACACTGACCTAGTAACAAAAATAAAAGACATACACATCCCCCATAACGCCACATTAGCCTCCTTTGACATTAAAAACCTGTACACAAACATCCCCATCTCTGAAACAATCACCATCCTACAAAACAAACTCAAACAGAACAACACACCAGACGAACTTATCAATGAAATAACAGAAACTCTGAACATTATCACAAAACAAAACTACTTTACTTATAACAATAAATACTACACACAGAACGATGGCCTACCCATGGGCTCCCCCATATCCAGCATTCTAGCAGAAGTCTTCCACCAACACTTAGAAAAAACAAAAATACTCACAAACAATGACAGACACTCACATAAAATACTATATTGGCACAGATACGTTGATGACATTCTAATACTATACAGGGGAAACAAAAGACAATGTGAACAGTTACTAACGCACATAAACAAAATACATAAAAACATAACCTTCACTGCCGAATACGAACACAACAATACCATAAACTTCTTAGACCTCTCCATCACAAAACTAGAACACAGGCACAAATTCAGTATATACAGAAAACCAACTACAACTGACACACTAATACACAACACCTCCAATCACCCAATACAACACAAACTAGCTGCTTTTAGAACCATGATACATAGACTTAACAACATCCCCTTAGATGAAATAGACTACCAAGACGAACTAAACACGATAAAATATCTAGCAGAATCTAACGGCTATGACAGAACAATAGTCAGTAAACTCCTACACAAAACACAAAACAAACAACAGACAAAGACAGAAAACAACAAATTCATAACACTAACATACATCAACAAACAAACAGAAAAAATTGCCCACAAATTCAAAAAAGCAGGATACAGAATCGCTTACAAAACTACTAACAAAACAGAACACACACTATCAAAACGCATGCCCAAAGCACAAAACAAATTCGATCTACCCGGTGTATATAAACTAAATTGTTCAAATTGCAGTAAATTCTACATAGGCCAGACAGGACGTAGCTTCAAACAGAGATACATTGAACACACAAAAGCACTCCACACCACTACAGAACCAGAACTTACCTTCGCAAACCACCTCATTGAAGCAAACCACACATAAAAACATCGACAATAACATGAACATACTACACGTACACACAAAAGGCCGAAAACTAGACACTCTAGAACAATTAGAAATATACAAACACACAAAAACAAATAAAAACGACATCCTAAACGAACAGACACAATTCAAATCGCACGCATTATTCGAACACATCTCACCACACACACACAGCTTCAATCTTTCGAAACACTTTCTCGTCGCCAACAACAAGACGAGCAGCGCTACTAACGACAGCCTCTGATGAAGCCTTCTATAGGTGAAAGCCGGTTTAGGCTGTAAGGTAAAACTTTACGTTTTTACTTATAAAAAACTTGTGTTCCGAGTCGTCAATATTATAGTGATATTTAGTTAAGTAACGGACACATCATGGACAACGAAATCCAAGAATTTAACTCAGCAAGACGAGCCAACGTCCAAGCGTACAAGTTCACAACTTTGAAGGTTAGAAAGATTGTAGCTCACATAAATTTCAACAAAACATGCATAAACAATTCACTAACACCTAAATATGCCCAAATCAAAATTAAACATAACAACCAGGCCGCCCGAATAACACAAAACATCGCACAAAGAACATACATAAAAGAATCAATTAAACAACTATATAAGAAAAAAGACGCTCTTAACCGCAAAGCATTAACACTACACCTACATATCGCCAACACATACGGACACAATTACATGACTGAACTAATACATCACACAAATGAATGGACAAAAAAACAAATACATATCATACAGACAAAACACGACAGAAAAATAAAAAACCTGACACCAATCAAAACAGATATCATTCCCTCGCACAAATTCTACCCACGTACAGTAAACCTCACGAACGTCACACTCACAAAAAACGAACAAACACTCCTTGATAAAGGCCTAAAACATAACATACATTACAAACATAACAACCAAACACTAACAAAGCTCATAATTGACACAGAAACAAATATACAAAACACAGCACCAGAACATCAAGACACATTAAGACATAATATAAACAACACAATAGGAGTACATAAGACACCAGACAACAACAACCACAACTCAGAAATACACACAGCCATCAAACTGAGGGAAAAGGCACACAAACACAACATCACATTTGTAAAAGCTGACAAAGGCAACACGACTGTAATTATCCCCACAGACAACCTACACAAAAAAGTACAAGACTTCATAGAACAGAACAACATCACAGAACTAAAACACGACCCCACCGACAGATACCAAAACTCAGTAAAACAAATAGTCAACAAAGCCAAACACATTATGACACATAAACAAAAGCCCTACATGAAACAAATCCGACCATCAGCACCTACACTCCAAGCGCTTCCCAAAATCCATAAAGAAGACATTCCGATCCGCCCCATTATCAACTACCGTAATGCCCCTGCACACAAACTGGCAAAATATCTAGACAAAATTATTAGACAACACACACAAATAGACAACAACATTGCAGTAAAAAACAACACTGACCTAGTAACAAAAATAAAAGACATACACATCCCCCATAACGCCACATTAGCCTCCTTTGACATTAAAAACCTGTACACAAACATCCCCATCTCTGAAACAATCACCATCCTACAAAACAAACTCAAACAGAACAACACACCAGACGAACTTATCAATGAAATAACAGAAACTCTGAACATTATCACAAAACAAAACTACTTTACTTATAACAATAAATACTACACACAGAACGATGGCCTACCCATGGGCTCCCCCATATCCAGCATTCTAGCAGAAGTCTTCCACCAACACTTAGAAAAAACAAAAATACTCACAAACAATGACAGACACTCACATAAAATACTATATTGGCACAGATACGTTGATGACATTCTAATACTATACAGGGGAAACAAAAGACAATGTGAACAGTTACTAACGCACATAAACAAAATACATAAAAACATAACCTTCACTGCCGAATACGAACACAACAATACCATAAACTTCTTAGACCTCTCCATCACAAAACTAGAACACAGGCACAAATTCAGTATATACAGAAAACCAACTACAACTGACACACTAATACACAACACCTCCAATCACCCAATACAACACAAACTAGCTGCTTTTAGAACCATGATACATAGACTTAACAACATCCCCTTAGATGAAATAGACTACAAAGACGAACTAAACACGATAAAATATCTAGCAGAATCTAACGGCTATGACAGAACAATAGTCAGTAAACTCCTACACAAAACACAAAACAAACAACAGACAAAGACAGAAAACAACAAATTCATAACACTAACATACATCAACAAACAAACAGAAAAAATTGCCCACAAATTCAAAAAAGCAGGATACAGAATCGCTTACAAAACTACTAACAAAACAGAACACACACTATCAAAACGCATGCCCAAAGCACAAAACAAATTCGATCTACCCGGTGTATATAAACTAAATTGTTCAAATTGCAGTAAATTCTACATAGGCCAGACAGGACGTAGCTTCAAACAGAGATACATTGAACACACAAAAGCACTCCACACCACTACAGAACCAGAACTTACCTTCGCAAACCACCTCATTGAAGCAAACCACACATATAAAAACATCGACAATAACATGAACATACTACACGTACACACAAAAGGCCGAAAACTAGACACTCTAGAACAATTAGAAATATACAAACACACAAAAACAAATAAAAACGACATCCTAAACGAACAGACACAATTCAAATCGCACGCATTATTCGAACACATCTCACCACACACACACAGCTTCAATCTTTCGAAACACTTTCTCGTCGCCAACAACAAGACGAGCAGCGCTACTAACGACAGCCTCTGATGAAGCCTTCTATAGGTGAAAGCCGGTTTAGGCTGTAAGGTAAAACTTTACGTTTTTACTTATAAAAAACTTGTGTTCCGAGTCGTCAATATTATAGTGATATTTAGTTAAGTAACGGACACGTCATGGACAACGAAATCCAAGAATTTAACTCAGCAAGACGAGCCAACGTCCAAGCGTACAAGTTCACAACTTTGAAGGTTAGAAAGATTGTAGCTCACATAAATTTCAACAAAACATGCATAAACAATTCACTAACACCTAAATATGCCCAAATCAAAATTAAACATAACAACCAGGCCGCCCGAATAACACAAAACATCGCACAAAGAACATACATAAAAGAATCAATTAAACAACTATATAAGAAAAAAGACGCTCTTAACCGCAAAGCATTAACACTACACCTACATATCGCCAACACATACGGACACAATTACATGACTGAACTAATACATCACACAAATGAATGGACAAAAAAACAAATACATATCATACAGACAAAACACGACAGAAAAATAAAAAACCTGACACCAATCAAAACAGATATAATTCCCTCGCACAAATTCTACCCACGTACAGTAAACCTCACGAACGTCACACTCACAAAAAACGAACAAACACTCCTTGATAAAGGCCTAAAACATAACATACATTACAAACATAACAACCAAACACTAACAAAGCTCATAATTGACACAGAAACAAATATACAAAACACAGCACCAGAACATCAAGACACATTAAGACATAATATAAACAACACAATAGGAGTACATAAGACACCAGACAACAACAACCACAACTCAGAAATACACACAGCCATCAAACTGAGGGAAAAGGCACACAAACACAACATCACATTTGTAAAAGCTGACAAAGGCAACACGACTGTAATTATCCCCACAGACAACCTACACAAAAAAGTACAAGACTTCATAGAACAGAACAACATCACAGAACTAAAACACGACCCCACCGACAGATACCAAAACTCAGTAAAACAAATAGTCAACAAAGCCAAACACATTATGACACATAAACAAAAGCCCTACATGAAACAAATCCGACCATCAGCACCTACACTCCAAGCGCTTCCCAAAATCCATAAAGAAGACATTCCGATCCGCCCCATTATCAACTACCGTAATGCCCCTGCACACAAACTGGCAAAATATCTAGACAAAATTATTAGACAACACACACAAATAGACAACAACATTGCAGTAAAAAACAACACTGACCTAGTAACAAAAATAAAAGACATACACATCCCCCATAACGCCACATTAGCCTCCTTTGACATTAAAAACCTGTACACAAACATCCCCATCTCTGAAACAATCACCATCCTACAAAACAAACTCAAACAGAACAACACACCAGACGAACTTATCAATGAAATAACAGAAACTCTGAACATTATCACAAAACAAAACTACTTTACTTATAACAATAAATACTACACACAGAACGATGGCCTACCCATGGGCTCCCCCATATCCAGCATTCTAGCAGAAGTCTTCCACCAACACTTAGAAAAAACAAAAATACTCACAAACAATGACAGACACTCACATAAAATACTATATTGGCACAGATACGTTGATGACATTCTAATACTATACAGGGGAAACAAAAGACAATGTGAACAGTTACTAACGCACATAAACAAAATACATAAAAACATAACCTTCACTGCCAAATACGAACACAACAATACCATAAACTTCTTAGACCTCTCCATCACAAAACTAGAACACAGGCACAAATTCAGTATATACAGAAAACCAACTACAACTGACACACTAATACACAACACCTCCAATCACCCAATACAACACAAACTAGCTGCTTTTAGAACCATGATACATAGACTTAACAACATCCCCTTAGATGAAATAGACTACAAAGACGAACTAAACACGATAAAATATCTAGCAGAATCTAACGGCTATGACAGAACAATAGTCAGTAAACTCCTACACAAAACACAAAACAAACAACAGACAAAGACAGAAAACAACAAATTCATAACACTAACATACATCAACAAACAAACAGAAAAAATTGCCCACAAATTCAAAAAAGCAGGATACAGAATCGCTTACAAAACTACTAACAAAACAGAACACACACTATCAAAACGCATGCCCAAAGCACAAAACAAATTCGATCTACCCGGTGTATATAAACTAAATTGTTCAAATTGCAGTAAATTCTACATAGGCCAGACAGGACGTAGCTTCAAACAGAGATACATTGAACACACAAAAGCACTCCACACCACTACAGAACCAGAACTTACCTTCGCAAACCACCTCATTGAAGCAAACCACACATATAAAAACATCGACAATAACATGAACATACTACACGTACACACAAAAGGCCGAAAACTAGACACTCTAGAACAATTAGAAATATACAAACACACAAAAACAAATAAAAACGACATCCTAAACGAACAGACACAATTCAAATCGCACGCATTATTCGAACACATCTCACCACACACACACAGCTTCAATCTTTCGAAACACTTTCTCGTCGCCAACAACAAGACGAGCAGCGCTACTAACGACAGCCTCTGATGAAGCCTTCTATAGGTGAAAGCCGGTTTAGGCTGTAAGGTAAAACTTTACGTTTTTACTTATAAAAAACTTGTGTTCCGAGTCGTCAATATTATAGTGATATTTAGTTAAGTAACGGACACGTCATGGACAACGAAATCCAAGAATTTAACTCAGCAAGACGAGCCAACGTCCAAGCGTACAAGTTCACAACTTTGAAGGTTAGAAAGATTGTAGCTCACATAAATTTCAACAAAACATGCATAAACAATTCACTAACACCTAAATATGCCCAAATCAAAATTAAACATAACAACCAGGCCGCCCGAATAACACAAAACATCGCACAAAGAACATACATAAAAGAATCAATTAAACAACTATATAAGAAAAAAGACGCTCTTAACCGCAAAGCATTAACACTACACCTACATATCGCCAACACATACGGACACAATTACATGACTGAACTAATACATCACACAAATGAATGGACAAAAAAACAAATACATATCATACAGACAAAACACGACAGAAAAATAAAAAACCTGACACCAATCAAAACAGATATCATTCCCTCGCACAAATTCTACCCACGTACAGTAAACCTCACGAACGTCACACTCACAAAAAACGAACAAACACTCCTTGATAAAGGCCTAAAACATAACATACATTACAAACATAACAACCAAACACTAACAAAGCTCATAATTGACACAGAAACAAATATACAAAACACAGCACCAGAACATCAAGACACATTAAGACATAATATAAACAACACAATAGGAGTACATAAGACACCAGACAACAACAACCACAACTCAGAAATACACACAGCCATCAAACTGAGGGAAAAGGCACACAAACACAACATCACATTTGTAAAAGCTGACAAAGGCAACACGACTGTAATTATCCCCACAGACAACCTACACAAAAAAGTACAAGACTTCATAGAACAGAACAACATCACAGAACTAAAACACGACCCACCGACAGATACCAAAACTCAGTAAAACAAATAGTCAACAAAGCCAAACACATTATGACACATAAACAAAAGCCCTACATGAACAAATCCGACCATCAGCACCTACACTCCAAGCGCTTCCCAAAATCCATAAAGAAGACATTCCGATCCGCCCCATTATCAACTACCGTAATGCCCCTGCACACAAACTGGCAAAATATCTAGACAAAATTATTAGACAACACACACAAATAGACAACAACATTGCAGTAAAAAACAACACTGACCTAGTAACAAAAATAAAAGACATACACATCCCCCATAACGCCACATTAGCCTCCTTTGACATTAAAAACCTGTACACAAACATCCCCATCTCTGAAACAATCACCATCCTACAAAACAAACTCAAACAGAACAACACACCAGACGAACTTATCAATGAAATAACAGAAACTCTGAACATTATCACAAAACAAAACTACTTTACTTATAACAATAAATACTACACACAGAACGATGGCCTACCCATGGGCTCCCCCATATCCAGCATTCTAGCAGAAGTCTTCCACCAACACTTAGAAAAAACAAAAATACTCACAAACAATGACAGACACTCACATAAAATACTATATTGGCACAGATACGTTGATGACATTCTAATACTATACAGGGGAAACAAAAGACAATGTGAACAGTTACTAACGCACATAAACAAAATACATAAAAACATAACCTTCACTGCCGAATACGAACACAACAATACCATAAACTTCTTAGACCTCTCCATCACAAAACTAGAACACAGGCACAATTCAGTATATACAGAAAACCAACTACAACTGACACACTAATACACAACACCTCCAATCACCCAATACAACACAAACTAGCTGCTTTTAGAACCATGATACATAGACTTAACAACATCCCCTTAGATGAAATAGACTACAAAGACGAACTAAACACGATAAAATATCTAGCAGAATCTAACGGCTATGACAGAACAATAGTCAGTAAACTCCTACACAAAACACAAAACAAACAACAGACAAAGACAGAAAACAACAAATTCATAACACTAACATACATCAACAAACAAACAGAAAAAATTGCCCACAAATTCAAAAAAGCAGGATACAGAATCGCTTACAAAACTACTAACAAAACAGAACACACACTATCAAAACGCATGCCCAAAGCACAAAACAAATTCGATCTACCCGGTGTATATAAACTAAATTGTTCAAATTGCAGTAAATTCTACATAGGCCAGACAGGACGTAGCTTCAAACAGAGATACATTGAACACACAAAAGCACTCCACACCACTACAGAACCAGAACTTACCTTCGCAAACCACCTCATTGAAGCAAACCACACATATAAAAACATCGACAATAACATGAACATACTACACGTACACACAAAAGGCCGAAAACTAGACACTCTAGAACAATTAGAAATATACAAACACACAAAAACAAATAAAAACGACATCCTAAACGAACAGACACAATTCAAATCGCACGCATTATTCGAACACATCTCACCACACACACACAGCTTCAATCTTTCGAAACACTTTCTCGTCGCCAACAACAAGACGAGCAGCGCTACTAACGACAGCCTCTGATGAAGCCTTCTATAGGTGAAAGCCGGTTTAGGCTGTAAGGTAAAACTTTACGTTTTTACTTATAAAAAACTTGTGTTCCGAGTCGTCAATATTATAGTGATATTTAGTTAAGTAACGGACACGTCATGGACAACGAAATCCAAGAATTTAACTCAGCAAGACGAGCCAACGTCCAAGCGTACAAGTTCACAACTTTGAAGGTTAGAAAGATTGTAGCTCACATAAATTTTCAACAAAACATGCATAAACAATTCACTAACACCTAAATATGCCCAAATCAAAATTAAACATAACAACCAGGCCGCCCGAATAACACAAAACATCGCACAAGAACATACATAAAAGAATCAATTAAACAACTATATAAGAAAAAAGACGCTCTTAACCGCAAAGCATTAACACTACACCTACATATCGCCAACACATACGGACACAATTACATGACTGAACTAATACATCACACAAATGAATGGACAAAAAAACAAATACATATCATACAGACAAAACACGACAGAAAAATAAAAAACCTGACACCAATCAAAACAGATATAATTCCCTCGCACAAATTCTACCACGTACAGTAAACCTCACGAACGTCACACTCACAAAAAACGAACAAACACTCCTTGATAAAGGCCTAAAACATAACATACATTACAAACATAACAACCAAACACTAACAAAGCTCATAATTGACACAGAAACAAATATACAAAACACAGCACCAGAACATCAAGACACATTAAGACATAATATAAACAACACAATAGGAGTACATAAGACACCAGACAACAACAACCACAACTCAGAAATACACACAGCCATCAAACTGAGGGAAAAGGCACACAAACACAACATCACATTTGTAAAAAGCTGACAAAGGCAACACGACTGTAATTATCCCCACAGACAACCTACACAAAAAAGTACAAGACTTCATAGAACAGAACAACATCACAGAACTAAACACGACCCCACCGACAGATACCAAAACTCAGTAAAACAAATAGTCAACAAAGCCAAACACATTATGACACATAAACAAAAGCCCTACATGAAACAAATCCGACCATCAGCACCTACACTCCAAGCGCTTCCCAAAATCCATAAAGAAGACATTCCGATCCGCCCCATTATCAACTACCGTAATGCCCCTGCACACAAACTGGCAAAATATCTAGACAAATTATTAGACAACACACACAAATAGACAACAACATTGCAGTAAAAAACAACACTGACCTAGTAACAAAAATAAAAGACATACACATCCCCCATAACGCCACATTAGCCTCCTTTGACATTAAAACCTGTACACAAACATCCCCATCTCTGAAACAATCACCATCCTACAAAACAAACTCAAACAGAACAACACACCAGACGAACTTATCAATGAAATAACAGAAACTCTGAACATTATCACAAAACAAAACTACTTTACTTATAACAATAATACTACACACAGAACGATGGCCTACCCATGGCTCCCCCATATCCAGCATTCTAGCAGAAGTCTTCCACCAACACTTAGAAAAAACAAAAATACTCACAAACAATGACAGACACTCACATAAAATACTATATTGGCACAGATACGTTGATGACATTCTAATACTATACAGGGGAAACAAAAGACAATGTGAACAGTTACTAACGCACATAAACAAAATACATAAAAACATAACCTTCACTGCCAAATACGAACACAACAATACCATAACTTCTTAGACCTCTCCATCACAAAACTAGAACACAGGCACAAATTCAGTATATACAGAAAACCAACTACAACTGACACACTAATACACAACACCTCCAATCACCCAATACAACACAAACTAGCTGCTTTTAGAACCATGATACATAGACTTAACAACATCCCCTTAGATGAAATAGACTACAAAGACG